>OX420953.1:1800000-2288911 GCA_949091785.1 Polymixis lichenea | reverse complement strand
TAATAATTTACATAAAGTGAAGTGCATTCATCACTACTGCTCTTAAAATGGTGAAGAAAAACATCATGAGGATATCGGCATGTCCTAAAATCAAAAATGAACACGCATTGCGCCCGCGTGGTGGATTACCGCCCAGAGAAGTAGCCTGTGTCCCAGCAGTGGGGACATAACAGGCTTAACTTTGATAAGCAGATAAGTCAAAATTTAAACCAATTTCCAAAATAAAAGAAACGGAGCCTGTATCGCTAGAGCTAATCAAATTGGAACGTTAGCAAAGGTAACGAGTGTTGGTATTGGCAGGGAGCCAGCTCCTGTGATGATTTTTTTTTAGCTTTAAAAGAAATGTACTTTCTGTCGCTACGCTGTGTTCCAGATTCACCGTTTTGATAGCATTGGTGATGAAGTAATTTACACAAAGTAAAGCGCTTGTCTGGGTTCAAACCTACGACGTACAACTTGTAAGTCGTGGCCTGTCGATCGCCGATGAGCAATCTGCGTTACTACGTCTAAGCTCGCTGAGGAGGAGTGCTACGTTGGGCCAGTAATCGCAAAAGCTACTGCCGAGCATGAGGCTCTGGGTACCCGGTTTGGACAGTGCGATTGGGTTTCTCAATAAGGTAGTTCACAGTAGCAGTCCGGAGTCTGGACTTGTGTTCGGTTGACGGCGATAAACTCAAACATAATTGGCGAATCGTGTGTGTGGCAGAGGTGTACCTACCGTTAGAAGTAAGTACACCTCTGCCTCGCCCTTTGGGCATCACAGGCGTGATATTTTGTTGATCTGCCTAAGTAGCGTTTTTTCGAATTATCTAGATGTTAGTATCTTAAATTCCTACTTAATATATGCGAAAGTAACTTTATCTTTCTATTACGCTTTCTCGCCTAAACCGCTGAACTGATAGTCATGAAATTTGGCAGAGATATAGCCTGGAATATAGAGAAAGACAGACTACTTTTTACGCCATAAGCGACATATATGTGGGTGGAACCGCGGGCAAAACCTAGTAAATAAATAAATAAATATCTTCTTTTACTCTATCTTCTTAATATCGTTTCCTCATGCTGTTTTCCTTAACCGTTACCACTACCGTTTTGATACAGGAAGCGGTACTCTTTGCCGAGCAAATACAGGGTCAAATTAAATTAGGTAGCGAGAATCCGCATATTGATGTCTTAACACGTATTGTTATTGAAATACCAGTTTAAGAATTATTTTCTTTACCTATACCTACTCCATTTGAAATAAGATTAGACATTTAAAAAAACTTTTTTACAGTTCGTCCAACCGATTTTGACTTCTATTCCGTATGCATAAGAATGGCATTAAAAGCAAAAAAGTTGTTACTATAAGTACCAACTGTTTATTGCAGATGCCATTTATCATGCTAACAACGCAACAGAATTCAGACTCAGTTGAACGCTGTAAAAAGGGTTTATTTTAAAGTGTCTCAATTCGTTGTATTTTTTTTATAAATCTGTTCATCGATATTTTCATCAATTGCGGAACGATTATGAAAATGATGTTCTCCTACTCTTCCTTTCGGAAAAGTCGGTTAAATAAAACTGATTTTCTAAATCCGTACTTCTAGTTACTATAATACCTCCCTGCGGTCATTGACCCCAAAACAAAATCATTTTTTGTATGAAGAATTGAATTGCGCTAGCTATTGATGGTGATTTTATTTTAAACAAAGGATCTGAAACCAATATTATTCAATATGAAAATAAAATGACACGGGCGAAGCCCCGTGCAAAACCCAGTTAACAAAAAGAAACCATGAGATAGGCCCTTGAGATAAATCCTCAATACTCGAGATCTTCGTTGATTGTGATCACCCCCCACCGCACCCCTCCTCCACAATATAAACAGGTACAGAAGGCCGGCTCCATACAACGTTCGAAAACAGGCGCACGCAAACGTAAAATGCCAGTCACGAGTGCACTTGCACTAGCTATACAGCTTTCCCAAGAAAAGAATGCGCTTCTCGTTTATCTTCGGAAACACAAACGAGCGATGTTGGAGCTACTACAATATTCGAGATTAACAACTACGCAATGCAAGTAGCGGTGGTCCAGTGGAAGGTCGTAGGTTCTAATCCTGACAAGCGCTTAACTTTGTTTAAATTATTTCAACACCACTGCTCTCAAACCGGTGAAGGAAAGCATCGTGAGGAAGCCCTAGAACCAAAAACCCGAAGACATGTGACATCAACCGGCCCGCTTGGTGGATTACGGTCCACTGATTCTCACAGAGAGAAGGCCCGTCTCCCAGCAGCTGATAAATAATAGGCTGCTTATAAATAAAATAACTACACAATCCAAAAACCGTTTGAGTGACAAATTATCATCTGCAGGAAAAATCTAAAAGCGCTGCAGTACAGAAATTAAAAGCATTGCCTTTGTAAGGATTACTTACTCTGTGATGCGACTTTTTTTCTGTGGATTAGTGCCAATTCGGACACACGAACATTACCGAAGCGCACACCTTATTCGGGTTAACCGGTACGTGGAATGTGTTTATATGTGCGTGCGTATGTAGTTAACCTTCGGTAGGTACCCATAATTTGCCTCCTTCCTCCCAGCCCATCTCTACGCTATCTGATAATTTGTTTCCAATTATAAGGACGAAATGACGATCTGAGATAGGAGTAGGTAACCCAACGAAAAGGAAAAAGCGCGGCAGAACAAAACTTAGAAGCATTGTAGGGGAGTTACTCTTAGGCGCGACGTTCGTGCCAATTCGGAAACACGAACATTAACGTAGTGCTAAGCGTTTCTGGTTTACCTGTACGTGGAATGTGTAAATGGGTGCGTGTGTATGGAACCGACCTTCGGTACCTATTTATGATGTGCCTTCCTCCTCCCAGCCTCATCTCTGTACTAACTAACAATTTGTTTCCAATTATGTGGATGCGAAGACTTTAAACAAGGTCTAAGGCTGATTGTTTGTTGTGAAGCTGTTCAAGGGTTTTTGCTAAGAATTGTCGTGGTGAGGTAAATATTTTGTTACAGAATTAAATTTGCTGTGTGATTTGTAATAAGGTATTCCAAATTTTAATTCAATGAGATCTTTTATCTTTTTACCCGACTATGGTGAAGCAAAGAGGGTAATGATTTTTACCGGTATGTACGTACGTTCATCTCTACCCTCATAAACGCAGTGTAGAATAATGTCTGCCACTTTTTTTAAAGACTTCATAACTATTAAACTACTATTCTTATCATAATTTGAGAAATGAGGTCTCATTGGTAGTGTTTTCATCGTCCGCTGGTCTGCGCACACCACGATTGCGGCGGTAATTCCCGTCTTTGAGGAGTGGATTGAGAGGCGTCATGACGTCCTCACTTTTCACCTGACGCAGGTCCTCACCGGACACGGTTGTTTCGGGAGGTTCCTGTTTTGTATAAGGCTGGAAGAAACGCCCGGGTGTTTCCACTGCGTAGATCGCTCTGAGGACACGATAGAGCATACGGTGGAAGTCTGCCCGGCTTGGGTGGCGCACGTGAGGGAGAAGCAATATATGCGCCCTCACGTCCCTCGCCTCTGCAAGAGACGCCCTGGGCATTGGGAATCCCAGGCTGGTTCCCGGCCACCGTAGGCGCGGGCTTGCGGACGGCGAGTAATGGGTAGCTCGCTGTCCGGTAAGGACCAAGCCCGGGTCGACGGCCCGTTGTGTTCAAAGAGATGTCAGCACCAACTGGTGGGGTCCGCAAGAGCTAATGTCTGCCAGGGGTGCGGGTTGTTCGAAAGAGATACGGCGGCCCCTGGCACACAGGTAACTGAGGGAACACGGGTGGGTTTTAATCAGTAAAAGTCTGACACGCCCTGCCGCTCCGCCCAGAGCGGGAGAAGTTATTTGATGATTTCCCACCCAAAAAAGTCAGTAAAAGGCTGACGCGCTATTTGATGACTTCCCACCCAAAAAATATAAAAAAGCGTCCTCTGGCCTATATGACGTCACATTAAATTGAATATGGCGCCCTCTATTACTAAAAAATAGAACAAGAAACAAATGTAAATCTGTAATTTTGGTAAATGGTTACTTCATAATAACGGTGGTTCAATAATTTGACAATTTCTTGAAAAGTTATAACCTCTATTGACAGGAGGAGAATTTATATAAACGTAGGTACATTATTGTACGCACGGCGACATACTCATTGTACGAAAAGTCTATTCAATGCGAGGTCAGCTAAAACTGGAAATGTATGTATAGCTAGATACCACAAAAATACGTCAAATCACTGGACTGCGTTATCGCTTTCTGCAATCTCTACCAGGCACCCTTGGACAGTCATGGCGTGGATATGGAAAATGAAAATGGGGTTATACATAAATTCGATATACTATAATTTAAACAAAGATAACATACAATACAAATATAGACAAGTTATACAAGGTGGCAGCTACCATGGATTCATTACACGACCCCTCTGCGTTGAAATTATTCGTTGGTTATTAAAAACAATATATCAAACTCAAACTCAAAGCATTTATTTCAATTAAATCATTTACAGGCACTTTTGAATTGTCAAAAAGTCGATCAGTTGGAAAGTTGAAGCTAGTTGCCCATTCCAAAACGTAGATCTCTATGGAGAAGAACGGGCAAGAAACTCCACGGACACTCTTTTAAAATCAAGTTGAAATATTACAAAATCTTGGGAACATTATTCTTGTTGCTTCTGTATGTGAGAACAATGTAAAAAAAAATATAAAGAATTCTAAATACAAGATAAAAATAAGCCCTGGAAGTTAGGAGATGACCAGTCTCAACCGACAGCGCCCGTTCACGAACTTGACGCGTGGATCAGCACCATCCAGCTCAAGTATTTTGTAGGGAACCGAATGATCCAACACACGCGCCACCATCAGGGAGACATTTATGTGAGCATGACATACTCTCAACTACCATGCTTTTTCAAGTCAACGTACATCATAACAACACAATAAACGGATGCATGGTACTCACATTTACAAAACTTAAACAAAATGCTTCTAAATTATACAAAACTATAGTTTGCAATCTATTTGAAATATTAATAAAATTTGATTTCCTAAAAGAAAGAAAAAACATTTAATATATATTGACGTATATAAAGTAACTAACACTTGGTTCAGCAAAAATAAAACATTCGTAATGTCACAAAAATTATAATATTATGAACAAAAATGTTCGTAATGTCAGAAAAAATAAAAAAGGGAAGCTTCTCTTTCAAATATTAAAATTTTTACTAGTATGCCCAGGTGGCTGTGGAGCAGGACCAGCATTAAGCCAAGCATTTTTATCGACGATATAATCATCTAACTTATAATATGCTTGTCTACATAGTGTGCGTTTAATGCATGATTTAAATTTCTTTTCATTTAGTTCAAGAATATCGACTGGTATTTTATTATAACATTTTACACAGTACCCCATAAAAGAAGTGTGCCTACAAAATGTATGTTTCATACATTTTGTAGGAACTCAACCTAAACTCAGAAATAAAACAACGATTGTATAGATATTCTTGGATTTATTTCTCACAGCAAAATATCAACGCTCTGTTCGACGTTTTGATCCCAAGTGCCATGCCAGTCAACAACTGACAGCATTGAAATAATGGTGGCAAAAGAGTCTAACGTCAAACAGCCAAACAATACCTACTCAATTTATTAGTCGATTACTACTTTAGTGACGGGTATCTGTCAATGTTACCAGACGAAAAATACAATACTGTTTACCGTGTCTACGACAACTGACAGATACTCGCCACTTACAATTAATAACAATAGGTTAACTGTAATCGTGAACAAAATAATACTGTTTATTCTTCTTACAATTTGGACCGCGTAGATATTGATTCTTTTTTACCGTCGAAAAAATGTACAACTGGTCTGGGATTATGTGCTGAATTCATGGTTACGCCGTGTATAATATAAACATTCATAAATACAAAATACGTAATGCATGCTATAGTACGTGCACAGTAAATTAAGCTTCAGTAAATTATTACAACAGTTCTGAAATTATTAATAATTTATCTTTGGCATTCTGTAATACAATTACAATAACTTAATCTAAAACAACGATACAAACTTTGGAAACAATAACAGCAGAAAATTAAACCTCTATCATAAAATCTAAATTACGTGTTTTAATTATTAATATGAAACATTATAATTAAAATAAGGCCACGTTAATATAGCTGGAGACACACCGTATGTACACACTGTAAGTATCTACCTGAAATTCTAATTTCAACTCTTTATTAGTGGTTGTAGTGGCAATCATGTCATTTGGTTTAAATAGGGCATAGAGAACGCTGCTGCCCATTCTCTAGTAAGTCCCTTAGTCGCATCTGCCCATTCTCTAGTAAGTCCCTTAGTCGCATAAAGTAATGCGACTAAGGGACTTACTAGAGAATGGGCAGCAGCGTTCTCTATGCATTTGACCACCATACTGCGATCGCCAAATCGCCTGCCAAGCGTAGCGATTATGGCAAATCGCTCCTTTTGGGGGAGGCTTATGTCCAGCAGTGGACGTCTTTCGGCTGGTATGACGATGAGCTTCTTTATGGTGCATGCATGGTAGCATGGTAGTGCCTGTCTGGGTTTGGTCGCTTTACTCAAAGGCGGTGAAGGAAAACATCGTGAGGAAACCGGCATGTCTTAGTAGGACCATAAATTCGAAGAAATGTGACATCTACCAACCGGTACTGGGCCAGCGTGGTGGATAACAGTCCGCTCCCTCTCACAGCGAGGAGGCCTGTGTACCAACAGTGGAAACATGCTGATTGCTATGCCCAGCCTTGACATTAACAGTCAATGGACAATATTGTGTAAATTTTTCTATCTGAATACGGGGCTTTTAGCTACTTTGTATGTGTCTATTTTAAGTATCTGTTTTTATTCTATTTTTTGTAATGTGCGTTTTTTTTGTGCAAAATAAACATTTTTCTTTCTTTCTTTTTTCTATGCTTATGCTAGGTTCTTTATATTTGGTTTATCTCTTTAATATGCAGATTCTTTTGTATGGTGTGTCTGCACTGTCCTCCCATACCTATTGTAGAAAGTAGTGTTTGGCACTATGGTGACCTAACACACCATTTCGTATTGATAGGATGGTTTATAATTAACTTATTGTTAAAAATGTATGGTGAAATGGTAATGAAAAAACTCATAACGAGTACGAGGTATCTCTAATGAGATCTAAACGTGAACTGGCCCACGATTTGGTGGACGAGTGAATGTGCATTCTTGCGTTCGATGCAATTATGCATTTCCGCTGAGTGTTCGACTAAAACTCGAACACCTATTGACACTGAGAGCGGGAGGGCGTGTCAGACTTTTGACTAGAAGCCCAGTCAGTTCTAACGACTTCGCTCGAAAAAAAAGAAAGTATTGATTAAGGAGAAGTAGGTAAACATTGTTTATGGCAACTATTTTTTGAAGAGTTACCGTGCAATTTTTTGTCGGCTCTTCTCCATAGGAAACGACCAATTGGAACCGTGCACTAGCTTCTGACGTTTCATTAGTGTCTATGTAGGTTTATGTGAAATAAAATAATATGTTGATTTGATTTAATAAAATAACAAAAACCATAATGTTTTCTCGAACATGGAAAGTCTTGCTAAAGCAACATAAAAGCGAGTTTGTAAAAAAAATACAAAATATTTGGCATGCCATATACATTAGACTATTGGATTCTAACTCAGTTCACAAGTCAGCATACAGGTACTTTTAACAATATCAGATACAATACAATCATAAATCATCACTAAAAAGGTAAAGAAACACTCACAGAATAATTAACACTCGATTCAGTGTCACAATGAGTCACATACAACCTTAATAGTACTGGAATCTTTGAATACAATAAAAGGTTTTCATTGATCAATCATTTTCATCCATCAATAAATTCAACATTATGTAAATTACACTGTTTGGCATGGGCCTCTGGCCGGTACGACCAGCATGTCCTAAGCTGTCAGTCCTGCTGACATTTTAGTCATAGTTATTTATTAGTAAGGGATTCTTACAAGTCATCAAAGTAAACATCATTACATCTATATATTACAAGTTAAAGAGCATTATGTCAGTAAGTGTCAATTAACTGAAGTATAGATAGTACAAATAAATAAAAGTTTGAACATAAATCAAATAAAGATCAATCAGAATCATTTATATAAAAGCAATAAAACGTCATAGTTTTCTTAATTATCTAATATAACACGGAAAATGATATTCTCGTAACTACTAACAAGGGAAGGGAATAATAGTACCGGATTCTCGATCCTTTTGCATCGCAACTTTTTATTTGCGATTTAACTTCATAATGGTCATCTTCTTCTACAAGTGAATACTAGTATACAGCTGCATCTGGTCAGACTGGAAGCCGACCCCAACATAGTTGGAAACAGGCTAGACAGATGATGGATTGTCAACTCCTTCTAGTGTAACATTTTCTTAACTCTAATTCAGTCACTTCTTCTAGTAAACGTCTTTAGTTCTCGTTTCCAATACTTTCAAGACAACAGTCTCAAAATATTATCTTGAAGCTCTCAAAACCCAATGCTGCTTCATCTGTCAAAAGGCTATGGCATCTTCTTTATCAAACTCCGTAAAAATGTTACTTTTGTCTCACAAAATGTGAGACAAAAAGACTCTCTTCGAATATCTCATCTATAACAAAGGTTCATTGCTAACATCGTTATACTATTTAACCTGTTCAGGCAACTTACTATATATATCCTTTGTTCCATAATTATGTAAAACAACCACTGTTTCTTGTTTTTCACGTTAACACTTCACAATGTCTTATTAACCTTCACTTAAGGTAATATTTTTCTCACTATTAGTCACATTATTACTACTAGCAACAGTCACATTAGTTCTATTAGTAATCAAATCAATATTTTCTTCACTTTCCGTAGAATTCACTTCTCTGATCTCAACATAGTCATCATCACTAAATATGCCATCACTTACAAGTCTTTCTCGAAGAAAATTATCGTCTAAATTGGCGAAAATCGTCTGATCATTTTCTATGTCTTCATTGCAGCATCTTCGGAAAAACACATTTATGACTGGTTTGCCATATATGGTACTTAATACTGCCACTAAGACAAGTGACACTAGCACGCAGAATGTAAGAAATCTAAGCCACATGGTACCGTTTGGTGGTAGAGACGTTAGTACACTGAGTGTCATTCTTATTTAAAATCGTAATACGCTGATTGTTCTGTTATTGAGTATTGGTTTTGTAGACTTGCGACTTTTTGTCGTGAAATATTTTTTGGCGAATTGCCTTGATCTTACTATTGATCTTCAACCTAATTGGTTAAAAATAAACAAAATTATATTGACATCGAATAACACATTACAAACAGTTTTGTTTTTTTTTTCAGTTTACCAAGTGTTTTTACGTCAGGCACCTATGTGAGCAGTGCTATAATTATTGTGGTCAATTAAACGTTTATAACAAACTAAAGGCAATTATTTGCATGATAGCCTTTACCAGAAGTGGTAATCGTATTTGTGGCTCAGCAGCTTCATTAAAAATTGCCGGAAAATAGCAGTCAGTGGTCGTGGTATGACAGTGGCGTACCCGACATCATCTCTTATTAGATGACCACCGCGCAACCATCGCTGCGACGCTCTGCTAGAATAACTGTCACCAGCCACGGCCACTGTTATCCGACCTTTTCTGTGTTTGTAACTTTGTAACAAAGGAGGTGGCGCCACTTGCTACGTCGTCGTATATATTGTTCTTCTTTTTTGTCGCTCCTTCAATGCTGACGATCGCGACCACATACGACACGTCTCCATATTATACGATCTTTTGCAGTGTGCACCGCTCGGTAGATGCTACCTCCAATAGCCCTCTTGATCGCATATAACCATCTTGTCGGTGCTCTGCCTTGAGTGCTTTTTCGTTCCACCCAGCCCAGTTTCATAAGCTTTTTCGGACCATGCTTAGATGAACGCATATGTCCGACAAAGCTGAGGGCACGCCCTTTTCATATTTTTAAAGGAATCTATAAATTCTAGTTACATTTACAGCTGTTTCATAAAAATACTCATAGTCGCGATTACAAAAGGCTATTTTCTGGAAACCCTGTCCTAATCCTCAACGGGGAAAATCTACAACAAAAACAGTAATAACAAGAAAATCTCTTTGAGAGATATAATTGAATGATTCACTCATTTTCCTCATCGACTGGGCTGACCTTTAACCAGTTATAGCTATGTTAAACTGGATATTGATGCCCTGAACAAAGGATCGAAAAGGAACATCCTTCTTAGAAGTTTCCAGAATTACAAGCAGGATATGTAATAATATATGACTATTTACAGCTAAAATATCTATTATCTTGATGTTATTTATTATTACAATCTTGTTTGGTTTGATAAAATCAAACGAAATATTGTGCCAACTTTATTTGATTCTATAGTAAGACACCCTCAGGGTAGAAGCGACGACCTTCACAGGGTTGCCGGTAGCAGTTAAGAAGATTGTTGGATGTGAGTAGCCCATGATCGAGTTACATTTTCTACAATCGGAAAGGCCTATGCTACGGTCCACTGCTAGTCTGCTAGACAGCAGTGGAGTGATTTTAAGGAGAATACTAAGGTAAAATAGTAGCAATCATGAAAAAGTTGGGATTATATGCATTTAGAAGGTCATACTGATGATTATAATGATAAAAATTCTGTAAAGCCATATCTATTTGTCTCTCTCCTTGTTTCTTTTGCTCTTGTACCTTGTGTTACCAATGTGTAAAGCCATATCTACATATTTGTGTCTCTCGTTGCCTATATCGCTCTTGTAATATGGACATATTATTATTATAGCGGCTTATTTAAAATCATGCTAACCATATAACTGCACTAGGAGTCTTTTGTTTGATGTCCTAGCGCTCGAGTGAAATGAAATGAAATTGTTCATTTTGTAAATAGGATTTTGCAATCATATTTACATGTCATATTATTTAAAAAAATCTAGATGGAGTCGAACTCAAAAAGGGTCAAAGTGTATTTTAAAGTCCAGACTCAATCTTCGCCGGATCATGTGAAGACAATGGAGGTTAATGCCTGAAATGGTCAATTGAGGAATGAACCACGTAGATCTGAGTGCAGTCAGTCCAGAAAGTCTCTAGTTCAAATCCGTTTTCCTGACAGTAAAAATAATCTCAGCGACTAATCGCATCTTGTCGCTCGTCTACCCAAACTATTGACGTCTTCAATATCGGGTTCGGAATAAATGAAGCATGGTTGTACCATTTGTATTCACTATGCGCCCGTCCGCCATATTTCAAACGTGTCTGCCTACACCCAATGCATATTAATGGCGTCATGATAAAAGTCTGTGCTCTTGTTTATACGGAAGGGGGAAGGGTATAAGGAAGATATTTTGTAGACTCTTCACAGTTCCGGGTGATTGGATAAGTCTTCGATTTGTTCCTATGTATTCATTCCAAGAATATCGATTCGCTGTGCGACATGATATCTTCTGCAGGAGATGGCAAATGGTAGCAACCCTTCCTCATCGGTAATATTTGCTAAGGTAGCCTAAAAAAAGAGCTTAGCTTATTTGTCCGTGTGTTTAGCCAGAAGGTTACTGTGTCAGCAACCTGAGTAAAATATAAAACTTTTTTAAATTTCGGAAGTCAGTGTCTTTGGATCTGTATTTTAGGTTTTTTTTGCCACAGACGACTTCTGAAATTAAAGTTCTTAAACATCTTATAGTGACCATATCAACATTAAAAATCTTTTATGTTTTAAATAAATAGATTGACTTTGCAATCGCACCAAACAATCTAATTTAATATAATATGTATTACTTGTGAGACATTTTGTTTTCATGCGATGGCCAAGTCAATCTTTTTATTTAAACCATAAAAGATTTTTAATGTTGATATGGTCACTATAAGATGTTGTTAGATTAGCTAATTACGTAATAACTTAAGACAGAAGGTCCCTTAAGTAGGGACTGAATAAATCAACCGATTTGGTATTAAATAGATCGCACAACTTTTTATGGTAGAAGAACTAAGTTGTTTTGTTTTTGATGGCATAATAATTACAATTGACATTTAAATGGTTATTAGTTACGTGTGGTGCCAGACGTAAAAGAATAGCACCATCCCATTTCTTCCCATGGATGTCGTAGAACGCGACTAAGGGACTTACTAGAGAATGGGCAGCAGCGTTCTCTATGCATTTGACCACCATACTGCTATCGCCAACCCGCCTGCCAAGCATGGCGATTATGGCAAGTCCCCTCTTTTCTGGGAAGCTTATGTTCAGCAGTGGACGTCTTTCGGCTGGTATGGTGATGATGATGGTTTTTAGTTCTCAGAATCATTACGAATTACTGATAGAGGAAGCTGTTTCAATTTATTTTCCTATTAGTAGTTTATGTCTGCTTTCAATCTAATGAAGAAGAAACTGTGGATTGCATAGTATGATAAGTAATAGACGCTTTATACTTCCATTGTCCTTGCCCGAAATTCTGAGAACCAGGGGTATCGGGTTAACCAGTAACTGGGTTGCGGAGGACAGATAGCCTTTCCACGTAAAATATAGGTATTCAGTTGCTTCCGGTTAGACCGGAAGCCACCCCGAAAATAGTTGGGAAAACAATAGGCAGATCTTGCTTCATAATTCCATTACTATACATTGCTTGGGATACCCGCACTGGCCCTACGTGGTGGATTACGACCTACCTATCACAAAGTCGAGGCTTGAGTCCCAGCAGTGGGAAAGTCATAGGCTTATTATGCTATTCACTGAATTCCCAAAAATCCTTACAAAAAAACACGCTTATTTACACTGGAGTCAAAGTTACTGACATGCGGGTTCCGCAAACAGACAAAACACACAACAAACGTAAAAGTCTTCGTACTATGTACCTCTATCGTCACTAGTTTAGTACTATTTATTTAACACTAGCTTTTTCCAGCGGCTTCGCCCGCGCAGTCGGAAATTATCTCTTGGGAACATACTACCGGGTTAAAAGTTAAAAAAAAATTATTTCGCATAAACCTGCAAGGGCACTTATGAAACGTCAGAAGCTAGGTGCACGGTTTCAATTGGTCGCTTCCTATGGAGAAGAGCCGGCAAGAAACTCCACGGTTACTCTTTTAAAAATAATTGGGTTTTACAATGTTTTCAAATTACAGTGATAATGTCAAATAATCACGAGAATATGTCAGAAATTGCAAAATTAAACATAAAACATTAAATAAATAAATAAATAAATAAATAATAAAATTAACATTGTAATTTAGACTCTCACATAGTTATGCTGTTAATGAGGTACCACAAACTCAAACTCAAACTCAAACTCAAAGCATTTATTTCAAATAAACCAATTACAGGCACTTTTGAATTGTCAAGGTCGGTGAGTTAGAAAGATGAAACTATTTACCCATTCCAAAGCGTAGGTACCTATGGAGAAGAACGGGCAAGAAACTCCATGGACACTCTTTTAAAATCATGGTATTGTTACAAAAAGTTGGTTACATCATTCTGTTGAAATTATCAATTTGAGAACGATGTAAAAAGACGTGCACATTAAAGCGTCCATAATTAAAACAAAAATAAAATAACAATTCAGAGATGACCAGTCCCTACTAGCGGCGCCCGTTCACGAACATGACGTGTGGATCAGCACCATTCAGCTCAACCATTTTGAAGGGAACTTAAGCCAGCGAGACATTTGAGTGAGCATGACATACTCTCAGCTGCCAGGGCACATTCAAGTCAATGAAAGACGTACCCTGTAAATGGTAGCTTTATAGTAGGAACATAGTGCTCACACATACGCTATGCAATTATACAATACTAGAAGTTTGAATTTATACAATGCAAAGATATCTAGTATTTTAGTCTTCAGCAGCTCCAACAACGTTTTCAAATGCTAATCAATTTTGTTTAAGCTACCTTGTGGAGCACATTAAGGGAAGCCACATGTGCAGAAGGAATTAATGCTAAATTTCCTTGTCTTCAACGTTTACTTTTATCTTATAATATGCTTTTTTGTTAGGGACAAGTTTGATGTGAGTTTTGAACTTTCCATCGCTAAGTTCTGTAGCCGACTTTGGCAACTTGTTATAGAAGCGGATACTGTTTATTAGAAATGACTTGCTAGTTTTAGTTAATCCAAATTTTGGAATCACAATTTCATCTTTACTACGTGTATTTAGGTTATGGAACTCGCATCTTTTTTTGAAAAGACCTAAGTTTTTGCGAACATACTAGATATTTTCTAGTTGAATTTGTTTCTAAGAGACTCGCGAGTCCCCATTTTTAGGGTTCCGTAGCCAAATGGCAAAAAACGGAAGCCTTATGGATTTGTCATGTCTGTCTGTCTGTCTGTTCGTCCGTATGTCACTGCCACTTTTTTCCGAAACTATAGGAACTATGCTGTTGAAACTTCCCAAGTTGATGTATTCTGTGAACCGCATTAAGATTTTCACACAAAAATAGAAAAAAAAACAATAAATTTTGGGGTTCCCCATACTTAGAACTGAAACTCAAAAATTTGTTTTCATCAAACCCATACGTGTGGGGTATTTATAGATAGGTCTTCAAAAATGATATTGAGGTTTCTAGTATATTTTTTTTCTAAACTGAATGTTTTGCGCGAGAGACACTTCCGAAGTGGTAAAATGTGTGTCCCCCCTGTATCTTCTAACGAGAACGATAAAACTAAAAAAATATATGATGTACATTACCATGTAAAATTCCACCGAAAATTGGTTTGAACGAGATCTAGTAAGTAGTTTTTTTTTTAATACTTCATAAATCGTAAACCGCAATTTACCTTTCATTCAATCAACTCAAATATAACAATAAAATAAAACATTTAATTTCATATACATAAACCTTATGCATAAACCGTTAACCATTATTTTCTAATAAAAAATCTGTAATAGGTAAGTAAAATTATTAAAACATGATCAAAGTTACAACGAACTACAAGAACTTTTATATTATGTTAGTTGCTGCTACGGAACCCTTCATGGGCGAGTCTTAAATTGGGCGGATTCCTCATTAGAAGGCTGTAAATAACCAAAAAAGCAATGGAGAGGGCTATGCTTGGAGTTTCCCTACACGATCGAATTAGAAATGAAGAGATTCGTAGGAGAACCAAGGTAACCGACATAGCCCCAAAGAATTGCCAATATAAGTGGCAATTGGTAGGGTACATTGCTTGTCAGAACAGGGGCTAAACGGTTCTGGACTGGCGTCCACATACCGGAAGACGTAGCGTTGGAAGGCCTTCTACAAGCTGGATCAATGACCTGGTGAAGGCCGCAAAAATCAGCTGGATACATTTTCCGATAATTTTATTTGTGGTGTGATTGGTTGACGATTCATCAGAGATAATAGGCTACTTTCTTTTTTACCTTGGCCACCTTCGCCTTGTTCCGTGTGGTGCCGGACGTAAAAGAATAGCACCATCTCATTTCTTCCCGTGGGTGTCGTAGAAGGCGACTAAAGGAGTTACGAGAAAATGGGCAGCAGCGTTCTCTATGCATTTTACCACCATACTGCGTTCGCCAACCCGCCTGCCAAGTGTGGTGATTATGGCAAATCCCCCCTTTTGGGGTAGGCTTATGTCCAGCAGTGGACGTCTTTCGGCTGATATGATGGTGATGATGACCTTGGCCAAAACCAAAACTACTTAATATGGAGCCATAGTAGGTAGGCCTAGCTTTTAAAAATTACAAAAAAAATGGCAAATTTCCCTTTGGATGTGCTGTAAGCCTTTACAGCATCCAAGAGGAGGCATTTTTTAAATTTCATACTTGATAAATGGTTTTATTCCTGTAACTAGGTTTGTACAAACACTTTTACACTGACGTGTACTTCTAGCAAGGAAACAGCATCCTTCCAAGCCTTCCCAACCATGTTGGGGTCGGCTTCCGTCTAACTGAATCTAGCTGAATACCAGTACCTACCTGATTTACATGGCCCTTATTCATTTATTTATTTATTTAAACTTCTCGCACACAAAAAAGTACAAAGGCGGACTTAATGCCTTAGGCATTATCTACCAGTCAACTAAGGGTGGTGAAGAAATTAGATGGCAGGCGCTTTGGATGATCGGAACAATGATTTAAAAAAAAAACTACGAAATATATCATAAGGAAACATAAATAAGTTATAAACTTATAATACACATACATGCATACATATCTACTATAATATATACTTATAATATATAAATATACAAATTCAAGGGAGAGAGGTGTTGAGATGACTCTACACTACTTGTTAAGAAAATACCTACCTATCCTACCCCACCATCCTACCCCACCACCATCCTATCCAATCCTATGCCTACCTATTTGATCTCTAGTAACTCAGTTACTGGTAACAAGATACCACACGGTAAAACAGCATTCTCTAGTGTCTACTTATATTCAAAATTTCAAACACACTGTGATCTACAGATTGTTGATCACAGTATGCTTACCTAGAGCGGTGATATCATAGAACCTACTGAGTTTATACAGGCACATACCTACAAAACTATTATCGGAACCGATCACAGATACAAAACGTAAAAGATGGCCTGTTCAATGTCACCACTCAGACATGACAAAACGATTACAAAGAAAAACAATCGATGAGCGACTCAGATTATCATAGTAATGGATTTTACATACATAAACACACATACCTACTTGCATTTAAGTAGGTAAAACATTCCTACGATGTAAACAACGTTGTTGGGTGTTTATTCTAAAGGGTTTTGAAGTTAATCATTTGTTAGGAGAGGTCAAAATAACCTTTCCCAGAAACACGGAGCGAGTTCCTCTTCTTTTCGTATCAACGGTGAATCTATTAGGTCGGGGAAAAGATTTTTCGTATCTTTTAAACAAACAAATTCAAGACATTTTTCTACACTTTATTTGCATTTGTTGACGACTATAATATTGGACATATATGTGCCATCTTATCATCTTGAGAGGCTTGTGGCTAAGTAACAATAGCTGCACGGGTCGATCGATCAGGTTAAGCTACGCTTGCCGCGGTTGGTCCGTGGATGGGTGACCATCTTTACATACCAAGACCCCTCCGTGCCTCGGAAAGCACGTTAAGCCGTTGGTCCCGGCTGTCATTTGTGGATCTTTGACAGTCGTTACCGGTCGTCAGAAGCCTGAAAGTCTGACAACCAGTCTTACCAAGGGGTATCGTATTACCCCAGTTACTGGGTTGTGGAGGCCAGATAGGCAGTCGCTCCATGTAAAATACTGGTATTCAGCTGCATCCGGTTAGACTGGAAGCCGACCCCAACATAGTTGGGAAAAGGCTAGGCAGATGATGAATTAGTGCCATTTTTTCTCATTTTCTTGTCAGCTGTCAGCAGTAGATCTGAATCGATGGTTTTGCTCAAAATTATTTTTCTCGTTTTTCATAAAAAACCTTCAATGTCGAATTTCTTCGTTAGGTTTCATTTTTGCGCCCAGAAAAACAATTGAAAAATGTTTTACTTTTCATTTTTCTTTTTTTAAATGTCTATTTAACGGTATTAAGACCAGCCAACTATAAACAGTACAGCCAAAGAGATTGTATTACAACTTTACACTAAACAATACGAAATAAGTTTTCCCCGACCCGATATTATAACGTTCGGACCCAGTAGTTGGCCACGTTTATTGCGACGTCAAAGAACTCGTTCAAATCATCAAAGATACAGGTGAATGGGCATTTGGGACAACCCATCCCACACCCCAAAAAATTTGATGTCAATTATTCTATCCAATTTCATACGAAATTCCTACTAATATTCAACTGCATCTGTACCTGAATCTATTTAAGACAAAGGTGCAGTAAAATGACTACAGCTGGTTATAAATGGTCCTTTTTTTCTGCATTTAACATCAAAAGCGTTAATCGGATATCTTCGAATGCGCAATCACGCAACCGATTTACTCGACCAATGCACTCCAACGCCCAATTGATAATCGTACACAATACGTAAGCATGTTTATTTCTCCCATTGCCTTTAATTCTGTATCATTTGGACCGGAATCCGGCCATATCTGGACACCAGCCAGCACTAATGACTGACAACCGTATCACATGGGCAGTTGGCAGCTATGTAGTAGCATTACTACAATATGTGTCGGAACTAACCGAGCTGGCTTACGTCACATGATAACCACGGGAGAATTATATTGTTAGGCCGTTTGTCCACCGCGCACCACCACGTTAACAGGACCTCAACGAAAATGACACGACGGCGTTAAAGTAGCGATACATAAGTATATATCGCTACTTCATACTATGGCCGCGTTTAACTCAAAAGTTAAAGTCAAACTCAAAGCATTATATCAAATAGACAAATTACAGTTACTTTTGCATTGTCAAGAACGAGGTCAATCGTCGAATGACTCTGCTGGGCCAGTAGTCAAGAAGCTACGCAATATATTCTCGTCCCACATACCGCAGTATCTCCAGATGCAAGTCTTTGACCAATGCGTGTTGGCAGTGATGACCCATAGGTCATCACACGCGAACACGTTTCAGTGCCATAGCACTGAAACGTGTTCGCTCACAATGGGCATCATAAGAAGGTTGAAAGTCACCCAAAGAACAATGGAGAGAGGTATGCTTGGAGTTACCCTAAGTGATCGAATCAGGACCAAAATTACCGACATAGCCCGAAAAATTTCCAAACTTAAGTGGCAGTAGGCAGGGCACATTTCTCGCAGAACAGATGGTAGATGGAGCCGAAAGGTTCTGAAGTGCCGACCACGTACTGGAAGCCATATCGTTGGGAGGCCTCCCACAAGGTGGACCGATGACCTACGTAATTTTAAGGATGTTCACAGTTTGATCTCATTCTCAATCTGTCAAAAATACCTAGAGTTTCCATACATTTTGGCAAGTTGATAAAGGGTAATACGGGCTGTTGTCCGCAACTCCACGTCAAAGCGCGTATTAAGCGTACGGGTGGGAGAATAGGTCATTCAATCCACCCCAGCTCCTCGAGAAAGCCCAGCAACGCCTTGGTGTTGCTGACAATTTCACGTAGGGTACCAGGGTTTCCGAAGTATTTTGCCCTGTAATTGGCGACCACCGGGCAGTTTAACAGCAATTTTTTGACATTTGATTGACACGAGACCGACTTGATTTTGAACGTTTTTATTTAAGAGAATTGGCCTTCTGTTGAGGGCCGCAGGGATCTGGATGGACGCTTTGAACCGGTCCAGGTGGCGATGCTTGCGGACAGGGCTATGTCAAGGGTTGTAGCTTATACAACGTGTAACGGAAAGGGTATATACATACCAAGGGCACGGCTTCTTTGGATGATATCAAACGATATTGGAAGGGTTTTTTAATCCTATCTCTACATGTTCGGAAGTTATGAGAATTTTTAATGCATTGATACCAGAAACTGAACTTTTCCAATTGAAATAAACACATCACTCGGAAGAGATTTATCGTGATATTGGAAAGTTATTGGCCTACGTAGTGCGGTGACACGTTTTTTTTATGATTTGAATTTAAGAAACATATGAAACCAAAAATTTGGCATCAATTTTTAGAGTATTTTATTTTGAACGGAAACTATGTATAGTGATTCTATAGCAGCTGTTATCTTTAGTGCTTAAGGGTAGCAATAGGGTTTCTGATACACCCTATATAAGTGGACGTTTTTCGGATGAAATAATGGTGATGGTGTATATGCTGTCGATATAGTTTGAAGAAGGTAATACTGGCACTGGCAGCCAAATGTTACCATTCGAAGTGCTAGCCACTTAGAAAGATCTATTCTATTGGAGATAACTGCATATGTAAAGGTAAATCGTCAGGAGTGAAATAAAACACACATCTACAGAATACCATTTTTAAACATTCCAACAGTATCGTCGATCCATTTTAAGTAGTTGGTCAGCGAGGTGTAGCGAACATCCTTGGAAAAACAAATGCCTCGGTTGGCTGGGTCGCCGTAGAATATGCCGCTGAGGCACCAGCGGTCCATCTGACGCGACGCGAAGATACCGCCGTAGCTGGGACAGAAGGGTACATCTGGAAAAAATAATTTAAAAAACCATCACGCCATGTTTCGCCGAAGGAATGAGCAGAGGTGTACCTGTACACACACATTTCGTTAGATATGTTTAAGTCCCATGTAATAGGGGACGAGCCTATTGCCAACAACCGGGCACAAATCCAGACTAAGAAGTGCTACTGAGGAATTCCAGATAGCAAAACCCAATAACACTTTACCCGACCTGAGAATCGAACCCAGGACATCATGCAATCACTAGACCAACGAGGCAGTCTTCTGGAAAGTAAAATATTGTTTAAAGTCATATGCTATGCGGTTCATATTATGCTTCATAGCAATGGTCGCCCAACGGCCACAACTTACAGGAAAGAAGAAAGAAGAATCATCAATATCGGTTCACCCAGTCGAAAGTTATGAGGTAACAAACAAAAAAAAAACAAAAAAAAAACTTTTTATTATTTGAAAGCTCGTGCTTCCCATTTCAATTTCATATAGATCTGATGATGCGTTTCGGAGACAGGCAACGGAACTCTTCGAAAAATAACAGTAAATAAACCGCGATTTCTGCTATCGCATAAATATGCATTGTTTTACCCCAAGGATGATGAAATTTCGAATTAGTGGGGTAGGTACTATAACTAAAAAGTGAAAAATAAAAACTTTTTCCAAAAAACAACCGACTTCCGAAAAAACACTACAAAGTTAAAATAACTTTAATTTCGGAAGGCGGTGACTTTGGGTATGTACTTAAATTTTCTGTCACCGCCTTCCGAAATTAAAGTTATATTTCAGTTTTTAGTGTTAGAAAATGTTTTTTTAAGTCGATAAAAAATGGAATTTCGCGAGCTACCATGGCATTCCCCCTATTATCTTTCAAACAAATCAAATCAAAATATTTTATTTCACATAAACCTGCAAGGGCACTTATGAAACGTCAGAAGCTAGGTGCACGGTTCCAATTTGTCGCTTCCTATGGAGATGAGCCGGCAAGAAACTCCACGGTTACTCTTTTAAAAACAATTGGCTTTTACAATGTTTTCAAATTACAGTGATAATAGGTACGAGTATGTATGGGAGGACAGTGCAGGCCTGTCAATAAGTACCAGGTACTTAGAGGAATGAAAATAAAAAATAGAAAATCTTCTACAAATCTACAGTCTGTAAGGCCTACAACGTTGTCTCATTCACAATATGTAAAAGAATCTACATAAATAAAATGAACCTATTTGAACCAAGTGACATGATTTCCATGACAATCACTAATAAATAGTCGAATGAAAAGACAAACTTACTATTTCCATATGTAGCACAGAACACATCATCATCTTTGTCGTAGCAGTGTTCACCTTTTTCCCTGTTGAAGAATATTGGAACCAGAGATCCGTCCAATCCCCATGCCGTGGTCTGTAAAGACAAAATAAAGCTCAGTACCTATTCAAGATAAATAGTTTCAGATAGTAGTCACTCCGTGTAAAATACTGGTATGACTTGCATCTGGTTAGACTGGAAGCCGACCCCAACAAAGTTGGCAAAAGGCTAGGCAGATGATGATAGTAGCCGGGAATCTGGATTTGTTTTATCTCAATAGACTCCCCCTTAATATCATGACCCAAACTTAATTAGGGAAATGTAGGTGATACAACCTTTACGGTCGGAGAAAATGTTTAAGCAATTTAACTACTATCAAAATACGGCGGAACAAAGATTTAATTTAATTACATTTTCACAAACTAATTACACTCGCAGCTACCGTCACATAAACTAGATAAAAACTACTTTATTATATTTCCGACGCCACGAAATTTAAGCCATGGTGGCATTTAAACTTGAAAGCGGTGGTCAAAATAATTAATTTTATCGCACGCGGCAAGAATCTCAAATGAGTATCAAATACGATTCATACCGGGATATCAAAATGGCTGCCAGCCAGGTTTTATTGCATTTTAATGGTTTATCGTAAATGTAGAGTAAAGTGATATGGTTTATGTACTATTCAAAATATATGACATACAAGTTGGCGGGGACAAGGAAAGGAGTTTGTTGCGCCACTTTTCTTCGCAGCCATAGCACTAGGAAGTGACGAATGGTGGGCGTTTTTTGGGACTTTCTTATGTAATTTTGACGTTCAAAAAGTGCCAACTCTCAGCCTAGTTTGAAAAAATAACCTGGGTTTTTCTGACACACAAACTGAATCCATGAACTCAGTAGAAGACTCAGACCCCCTAGCGTAAAAAAAAAAATCGACGGTTATCAAAAAAGAATCAGATATTCCATAGAAAAGTGAAAACCTACGTGGTCAATTTTGACCTATTTAATTTTGATTTTGACAAATTTGCAGTGAATGATTATCTCAGAAAAATATTTGACATAAGTTTTGTTCCAAAACCGAAGTTTAAAACTATAAATTGAGGCCAGTTCGCTCAAAAATTTTGGAGTAGAAATCAAAACGGTTTAACCGTAGAGGGTTAACGGTACAGTGAGTGTGTGTTTCGCGTGTGCTGTGTGTCTATGTGTGTGTATCTGTGTGTGTGTGTGTGTACTGTGTGTGCGGAATGTAACTGGGTATCATGTAATGCTACCGAATAGAAATTCTGTTTCCTCAAAGTCGTAATTTTCTAGTCAGTGAACAATAGTTCTTTTTTTTTTTTATTGGTTGGTGTTTAGATTTTCATCGTGTTACCCAGTAACCGGGCTGTCGAGGTCAGATAGACAGTTGCTCCATGTACAATACTGGTATTCAACTGCATCCGATTTAACTGGAAGCCGATCTCATCATAGTTGGAAAAAGGCTAGGCAGATGGCGACTTGTTTAGATTTTTAACTTGTTTGGTGAACTAGCATTGGGTATACACTTCTACCATCCCCTTTGGTACACTAAGCGTGATTTTATGTTATAAAGAAATACTCACCGCAGCTTCTGCAAGGCTGTTCTCCTGGTGAATGCAGGCAGACTGTATGTTCTCCTTGAACTCCACTGCCTCCTCCAATACAAGAAGAGCCAGGTCGTTGGTCACTGTCCGGACCTCTGAGACCGTGAAGTTTGGGTGGATGACTATTGAGTATACCTGCAATGAGAACAATAGTATGTGGTAGATGTTCCAGACCCTAGTCTCCTTCCCAGCCATCTTCAGCCCTACCCAAGCCCCTAGGCTGGAGAAAGGCTCGTCGTTGAATAATAACACCCGCACGGGTCGATCATCAAGATTAAGCAACACTCGGGTGAGCCATTTCATACTAGGGCCCCTCCGAGTCTGGGTCAAGCACGTTAAGCTATTGGTCCCAGCTGGCATTCGTAGATCTGTGACAGTCGTTACGGGTCGTCAAAAACCCGATTGTCTAACCACGTCTCCATGTTAAAATACTAGTAATCAACTGCATCTGGTAAGACCAGAAGCCGACCCCAACTTTATTGGGGAAAATTCGAGACGGATGATGATGTACAGTCTCGAGCAAATACACAAGATTTAAAAGCTCCATGATTAGCGATAGTGTTATGAACTAAGTTCATTTTTTGTAGGATTGGAAATTAACAAACTTTTAATCCTGACTGTCTTAATGTATGCAGTTTATGTGTACAAGTATATAAAAAAGAGAGGGGGAAAAAAATACAGGGCATCAAAAAACTCGTCCGCATCGCTCTCAACAGGCAAAGTGCCCAAAAAGCTGGCAGCAGATGCATAGTGACAGTTTTGCGTCGATTTCCCACCACCCGCCCTGTAGATAAAAGAAACGTACCTTATGGACTTTCTCTTCGCCTCCAAAAGTTTGCAGGTTCACCTTCCCGAGGAAGACCAACATGTTGTCGGGGTCCGAAGTCTTGTTGCCGACGACAATGCATCTGGCATCTAGTAATAAACAATACATGATTTCATTATCCTTGCACGCTAATGCCTACTGAACCATAAGAACCCGTGCCGTGCATGGAGGGCTTTAACAAACCGTGACATGTTCGACGATGCGGCAGTCAGCTCCGCTACCTTAGAAAGCACGTTAAGCCGTAGGTCCCAGCTGTCATTCGTGGATCTTTGACAGTCGTTTCGGGTCGTCAGAAGTCTGACAACCAGTCTTACCAAGGGTATCGTGTTACCCAGTGACTGGGTTGTGGAGGTCAGATAGGCAGTCGATATGTAAAATACTGGTATTTAGCTGCATCCCAGCTATATTGTGATCGGCTTCCAGTCTTACCGTGTGCAGCAAAAAACCAGTATTTATACCCTCAAATTAACTAATGCAGAAAATTTCAACCCCTGTTATTTAAAACCGAGCCAAATTCAAAAAGGATTCTATACATTTACTTTTTTCTAAATCTTTAATATTGAAGAACACGGAAATGTCATTAGAAGGCAAACTCTGAAAACGGAAGGAGGTCTGTAATCAAATTAGTGCCTTGCCTCCCCTTGTTCGGAGGCAATGGGAAATAATATAAAAAGGCAAGGCAAAGAGGCGTGGGGTTTAAAATTAGAATTTTGAAGAAGAAGTCTTTAATTTTCAGTAGAAGGTACATTATATGTTCGAAGCAATATCAACTAATGACGTTTTCTTTTTGAGACAGACAATAACAAGGATCAAAAGCACGTGACATTTTGTATTTTCTACCTGGTGTAAATTTCACTCATCCTCCGCAGAAAAAGGAGGATCCTCCAACCAGACGGGTGTTGTGTCTGGTGGGCTACTGCCACACAGTTGATGACGGCGATTTTATATAATTATACTAGTTGCGTGGTAAACTGCTTGCGCGACGCAGGATTTTTGCGTGACGTCAGTGTGCTGCGTACTTCGCACGTGGCGATGTAGATGCTGCTACACCCTATTTAACCTCTTTGGGAGATGAACTGTAATGAATCCTTCCTTAGTGCTTACTTTCGCGGAACTCGTGTGCAAAATTAGGTTAGGTAGGTCCAACAACGAGAAAGAGGTCAATCGTCTAATCCGACTTGGCTTCTCGGCAATATCTTCTCGTCCCAAATACCGCAGTGTCTCAAGACAAAGTTTTTGACCAGTGTGTGTTGCCAGTGGCACTGAAACGTGGTCGCTCACAATGGCCTTATTAGAAGGCTAAAAGTCACCCAAAGGGCAATGGAGAGGGCTATGCTTGCAGTTTCCCTGCTTGATCAAATCAGGAACGAAGAAATCCACAGGAGAACCAAGGCAACCGACATAGCCCAAATAATTGTGAAACTTAAGGGTACATTGCTCGCAGAACCGATGGCTGATGGGGCCGGAAGGTTCTGGAGTAGTGACCGCGTACCGGAAGATGTAGAGTTGGAAGGCCTCCTACGAAGTGGACCGAAGACCTTGTGAAGACCGCAGGAATCCGCTGGATGCGGGAAGCACAGAACCGGTCAAAGTGGTGGAGCTTGGGGGAGGCCTATGTCCAGCAGTGGACGTCTTTCAGCTGAAATGATGATGAAAGATGGTGTGCAATGCTTATGATCCAGCGGTTTAGGCTGTGCGTTGTCAGCGAATGAATGAAAAATTCTCTTTCTTACCAGTAACGATAACCTTCTCAGTGAGCAGCACGCCATCGCAAAAGTAACTGAACTGGTTCTCCTGGTTCCTGTTGGTGACGAAGATAGTCGCGATCCACGGGAAGACTGTCTTCGTGAATTCTTGGCAGGAGGCGTCGCCATGGCAGATGGGGTCCGGCTGTGGAATATAAGCATAGGACTTTTGTAACGCAGATCCATTTGTATTGTCTTTGGTCCCTAGCACTGACATAATTGTAAAACCTTTTCTACCTGAATACGGGGCTTTTGGCTACTTTGAATGTGTGCATTATATTATAATTTTTTTGTAATGTGCATTTTGTTTCATCAAAAAATCATGCATCATCAAATCCAACACGCAGGCCCACCTGCGTGTTGGATTTGATGATTTTGATGAATTTGATGCCCACCCCAGTTCCAAAGAGAAGGGGTATCTGTCCCAGCAGTGGGAACACAAGAGGCTGATTATATAAAATTAAATGTGTTTTCTTAGTTCAATAGTACCTTTGACAGTGGGAGAAAAAGGGCAACATTCACAGACTTGACTTTACTTTCGTAAGTAAATACAACCCGTACTTACCCCAACAGTAACAGCCCGGATAATGTGATAAAACCGAACCTCAGCAATTAAAATAATCATTAGTCAAAGACCTAGCCTGTAAACTCACAAAATTATTACCATATAATAAAAAGAAGATTCACAAAAATAAATACCATATTTTTTGCGAATCCCTTCCATAATTCAAAACGCGGTGAGCACTCAAATTAAAAATTAAAAATTCAAATTTTCCCAGCGGCCATTTTGGTATGGTGTTTATAGCGATAAATTATGTATAATGGTTGATTATGACCATCTAACGGGCGATAAAAAACAGACAGAGGAATGTCGGATTTTAAACTACAATTTCATTGGTTAAACTATTTTTAAAAGGTGTACTTACGAAGTTTTTACTTCACGTATTTATATTTACTACTATAATATTTACGCATAAGATATATATGTCACCGTAAAATTGTAAATACCGTTAGATTTATCTTGCGAGATTGTAAACTATCGATAATTTGTGAACTGCACCATACTGCTTACCGACCGAATAGGTTAGGTTAGGTTAGAATTGCGACCAACCGCGCGCAAGCCGAGCGAGCGAAGCAAGCGGTACCACGGCAGCGGCCGGCGGGCGCTACTTCCAAGTTAATGGCAGTTACTTGAGTATTTAGTAATAGCACAAGGTACTATTCATCTTGATACTAGTTCACAATTTGACGGTTTCACTTCTGTAGATTATAATCTACCGAAAAATAATTCGTTTTATTGTAAGCAGTACGTTACTGTTCACAATCTGTCGACAGTTTACAATCTCGCGAGATAGATTATAATCTACCGGTATTTACAATTTTACGGTGACATATGCTTATGGTTGGGAGATGTTGAGCAATTTTAACTTAAATGCATACTGACTGGTGGCCGTCCTGATATCAAAAGGAAGAGCATTCCTAATAAGAATGAATAAATTCTGAAGTATGAGAAGGACAGAGTAGGAAGATTGTTAGAAGAACGCAGAGTCTTAGCTTGAGAAGAACATAGATATTGGAAGTGGGACACAAGATAAGAAGCAGTAGTGGAAGAGTTGAGAAGGGAGAAAAGTGTGGCCAAAGTTTCTAATATACGGAGGATTAAAGTTGGTAGTCAATTTGTTAAATAGTTAATTTCCCTAAATTTCAAAAACAAATTCAGGTACAATTGAGCAATAACTGATGGGAAATCCAATTACACTTTGCTTGACCTGGGTATCGAACCGAGGACCTCATGCAGCAGTAGCGATTATGACCACTAGACGAACGAGGTATTTACATAGAAATACTAGATTATCTCACAGAACGACATTTCTTCGTAAAGCTTAATTAATAAAAAAGTAAGTTAAACATACTAATTATACCGCCTTTTGCCTTCCCCAATTAGTTAATGCTAACTTTGCCTAAAGCCATGAATTTCGTCAACTTTTTCGTGAAGATTGCACAAAAGATGACAAGTACAAGGATTGGCACTTAGAACTTTATTCAAATGTTACCAAAGGGTTCCACTTCCTACTGTAAAGTCGTGGAGTTTATATTCTTGTAAGGAAAGTAACTTAAGATGTTGGTTGAGTTTATTCTTAATTACTATCAACTGTGCTAAATACCCGCGACATCGTAGGAGAGTTCAAAATACTGACATGTTTATTGTAATTTGATAAGCTTTTTAGGAGAGTTTTGAAGATTTTTTTTTTTTTTTGAGGAAACTCGCGCGTTGGTCCCATATGATTTTATTAACTTTGCTTGATTATTTTTTGAGTTTGCTTACAAAAAAAAACGTATTTAATCCACATAGCGTATGTTGATGATTTTATATTATATTAGAAATAAATCAATACAATCAAAATTGCCGTTAACAATGTTATAGCAATGACATTGTATAACATTGTTAACGGCAATTTTGATTGTATTGATTTAAATAATGTACTATGCTATGCAGTCCCCAGAACTGTTCATAGACGGCGGCTGCGTGCAGGCAAACTCTTTGCAGTAGGTACCTGCCGATCTAACACTGGTGTAGATACGTTCATCGATTCCGCGAATGACAGCAACCTACAATGAAGCATTTGAACACATAGATATGTTCACATGCTCTTTGAAAAGGTTTCGTAGCCTTTTGTACGACACACTTGAATTCTTGGTCTAGTTCTTTACTTGTTTTATAATATTCGTTTTTTGTTTTTTTTTATACATTTTCTATTTTTTTTCTTTTTATATATTTAATGTAACTGTCATGCATATTCAGTTCACCACCTAGTGAATTTAAAGTATTATTATTAATGGTAATCTGTGAACAGCGTTGTGGGCTACGTTATTATTTAAGTAACTTATGATTTATTTTTGTAACATTCCATAATGTAGCTGTTTGTTGTTCCTATTTAATAAAAATAAAAATAAAATTAAAAAAAAATAGAAGTCGGTAAAAACTTCCTATCATTGTTATTTAGAAAGAAATAAAGAAAAAATATTTATTGTGACTCGCACAGGAAGATCACATAATTTATAGCAAGTGGTATACAAATTGGTGTGGGGGGTAGGTATCACCGCTATAAAATGAAGAAAAAAAATCGGTTCAGCCGTTTGGGAGCTGGAGCTACGATGCCACGGAAAGAGACACAGATACACACGTTAAACTTATAACACCCTTCTGTTTCCGACAGCTTAAAAATAAGCTATTTATTAAAAAAACAACCAATTTCCAAAAAAATACTGCTCGTTGGAAAGCAGCTTTCATTTCGGAAATAGGTAGCAAACAACGAAAATACCGGACCAAATATACCTACGTGTTTTTCCAAACAACTCTACGTCTTATCCCCTTTGCTACCATCTTATCTTCTGCCTAACCATTCCTCAACTACGTTGAGGTCGTCTTCCAGTATTATCGGATGAGCTGAATACCAGTTTATTACATCGAGCGACTGCCTATCTGACCTCCACAATCCAGTTAACCCAGTAACTTGAAACCGGTTGTCAGACCTTCGTGATTCTGACTACCGGTCACAACTGTCAGTGATCTGCGAATGAGAGCCAGGACTACGGCTTAACTTGGTTTTCGAAGCACGGAGGTATCTTTTTTTTTAAACAGGAGTCAAGGGTTTAAGCTGAAAACCAGCGCTTAACAACCCGCTAGGGTGACCTAATGCTGACGCTTACATCTTTTGCTTCCGGTATTATCGTTTTGTGTAACTACTAGCAGTCTACTACTACTAGCTGTATATTGGAGACAATAAACTTTATTCTATTCTGTTTTATTCTATCTTGATATGTAAAGCTGGTCAACCACCGGACTAGAAGATGATAGTACACTACACAGATGATGACGACTTATCTTCTTTGCTAACAATATGAGCATAAACTCAAATTAACAGAACCAAACAATCTCTCGCCATGCTCATCAATCCTCTCAAATCTTCCCAAATGACTGACTTTAATAATAACAAAACAGAACTCCTTAAATCTTCCTTTTTTTATTAATAGTCACACATTTACACTCGAAGGAGGTCGTATGTTACGCACAGCCTTCGCGACAACGATGTGTTTTAAGGCTTCTTTAAACAGGCGCGACGCGACACCCGTAGAACAATTTCTACGAAAATGTTATGGAAATTGTTCTACAAGTGTCGCGTCGCGCCTGTTTGAAAAAGCCTTTAGGAGTAAACATTCAGTTAATGATGGTGATTTAATTCTGACGCAGAGATTTGAGATCGAGGAGATTACGTCGCAAGGCTACCCCTGAGGGTGTATGTGAGCTTGTAGGGTGTAGGTACTTTGAAGATTGTCTGCAAAAGTAGACCTTATGTTGTACGAGCTGGCGATAAAATAACTTTTTAATCGACTTCAGAAAGAAGGAGGTTCTCAATTCGTAGGTATGTTTTTTTTTGTATGTTTTTTAAGCGATATCTCTGTCAATTGTGGATGGATTCAAAAATTCATTTTTCTATTTGATAAGGTATGCTTCAGGGTATGCTTCTTGGTCCCATATAAATTGTAGTAACTTTGCTGCGCTCGATAGTACGTTTTTAATCTAATTTATGTACCTTCTATGATATGTTGCTGCTTCCTGTCACTGCTGTTTGCTTATCAAGTAGTGGTATACGAACTGTTGTGGGGTAGGTACCATAAATAACTAAAAAGTGAAAATATATCCAAAGACACCAACTTCGGAAATTAAAGTTATTTTTCACTTTGTAGTGTTTTTTCGGAAGTCGGCTGTTATTTTTTTTTTATGTTTTTCAACACACTTGCTTGTAAAGTGACTCTTATGGCACATTCATAAGTCAACACAGATTGCATATCAGCTCGTCGAAAATCGAACAGTGATTGACTGTTCGATTTTCAACTCTTGGCGTTAAGCAGTGCGTTGAATATCCAGTGCGCGAAAAAATCCCGCCGCGATGGTTTTACGTCCTTTTGAATGTCGACTGACCTTAATAAGAAAATTGCGACAGGAAAAATTACCTACTGTTATCTTTCCATTCTTTATATAAACATTCTCCCACAAACTTTCCCTCTCGAATAAGGAAACACATCTAAGAGCGTCTTCATTCATTCACTCATTCACTCACTCGTTCACTCTCTCGTTAATCGGGATCTAATTGCGGTAGATCAACCATGGGAGGAAAAACTTGTTATTTTTTCAAACATAATTAAAGGTACAACCTTGAAGGCACAGAGCTACCATTTTGTGAGCAAGGAAATTGGATGCGGTATTTTAATTATAATTAATTTGTGTATGTTTGTTATATTTAATTATGGATGGTTACGGTTGAAAAAATGCTGTGGAGTGAGCAAAACAATGTGTTGTTTGTGTTTTTACGAGTCAATTATTACTTGTTTAAATGTTTGTTTTACAGATACACAACACGTACGTTGTTACGCCAAATTAAAATCGTTTTACGCCAGGAATAAAAATTGCAATTTTTAAGAATAGACCTATTTCATAATAAGACATAACACTATAACAATAAAATTATAATATTATAAATAGAGTACACATACCGCAGTGTCTCAAAACGAGTCTTTGACCAGTGCGTGTTGCCAGTGATGACATATGGAACCGAAACGTGGACGCTCACAATGAGCCACATAAGAAGGCTTAAAATCACCCAAAGGGCAATGGAGAGGGCTATGCTCGGAGTTTCCCTACGTGATCGAATCAGGAATGAAGAGATCCGCAGGGCCAAGGTAACCGACATAGCTCGAAGAATTGCCAAACTTAAGTGGCAGTAGGCAGGACACCTTGCTCTCAGAACGGATGACCGATGGAGCCGAAAAGTTCTGGAGTGGCGACCGCGTATCGGATGACATAAATTTGGAAGGCCTCGTGAGGGCCGCAGGAGTCCGCTGGATGCTGGAAGCACAGAACCGGTTGAAGTGGCGGAGCTTGGGGGAGGCCTATCAGTGGACGTCTTTCAGCTGAAATGATGGTGACGATGATTGTAAAGAGGTAAAATGTATTTGTTTGTAAGTTTGTATGTGGGAAGTAACCTCTGGAACTACCCGTCGGAAAAAAGTCTGTCTTGAGGATGGTTATATAGGTTATAAAACTATTATAGCACAGGTCAAGACCCTCGGGCGACGAGCATACACCAAATGCAATATAAATAAAAATAAAAATGAGACCATAGTGGAAAGTACAGCGTCTGAAATAAAGTATAAAAAAAGGTTATGTAATAAAGTGTAAATATAAAACATCCTAAGGATAAAAATCTTGAAAACACCACATCTGAACATTCGGACTCGTGGTAACGCAAGAACACGCGTAGTCCTTTGTGCGGGTGATTGATGACGCACATCGCGTGATACCAACTATCAGTCTATCAGCTCCGAGTACAGAAGAACAAGCCATTTGGTATACAGGCCACAATATTCATCTTTCCATTTCTCTGCCAGTACTCTCTTTTTAGGTTGCGAATAACAAAAAAATGTACCTATTGAGTTTGCTCTTTTTTTTTGTACGCCCATGTTTCTCTAATAAGTAAGCATATTTTCTTTATTTCTTTCTAATAACTTGTTAAGCTTTTAACAAACTAACTAGCTACATCTCTAGCGACAATAGAAATGACAGTTCAAAAGTGCTTGTAATTCTTTTAATAGAAATAAATGCTTTCAGTTTGAGCTTGCCGCTTGGCGTACTTAGGTAAAACATACATGGATTTAGTCCATGATTCTAGACCTCCCTACGCTGATTTTTTTACTTTTTGAACGGGTAGGTATTGCACCTTTCTGTGAAACAGCAATTTTTTTTTTTAAACCAGCTTTTGTCAGCGTATTCACCCGCGTGAAGGTCGAAAATTACGTCACAGGAACGTGCTACCGAGATAAAAAGTATCCTATTTGCTAATCCAGGCTATAATCATACGAACTTTCACATTAATAATATTAGTAGGATTAGTAGGATAGTAGGATGAAAAATTTGTACGGTAGGGGACGTAGCGAGAGCAGTAGCAGTAACAAGATATCTACCTGTATACCAGATACCTTGTTCGACTGTACTACGAGGAACTCTCAACAAGGATTACTTAATGAGAAAAAGGGCTTGGACACAAAGTTTGAATGACGCACATCGTGCGATACCGATCAAATCCGTCTATCAGAGGAACTATAAGTAGGTACTGCGAAGGTTGTAACTTCAATCAAATCCAAACTGTCAAGCTGATTTAGAACAAGCCTGCAAATATACAAGGTTCATAATTGACTACCGAATCGGTTTCAGCCATTTATAACGTAGGTTTTGGTGTTTTTTAATATTTTCTATTAGGCCATGCCTACCACCGATTTAGCCAAAGTAAAATCAATCTTATTTCAAGTTAATAAGGCTCAATTTTAAATGCATAAAGTAATGCTAGGGTCAACACGATTTTCTCAATAACAATTGTTAGCTTAAAAAAAACCGTTAGGTTATTGTATTATGCTTTTAACTCGATACTCTAATTAGGTTGTATGAGGTTTTGCGTTAACTATGTTACAGTTTGTACCATAGGTTTTTTTGTTTCCGAAAGACAGACTTGCTTGGCAGGCGCGGCGCAACATGAAAGCGTGAAATAATTCCAATTAAATTAAATTAAATGGGACTTAGGCCTCCTCTCTGTGAGAGGGAGTGGGCCGTTATCGACGACGCGGGTGCTACAGTGCGGGATGGTAGATGTCACTTGTCTTCAAATGTGTGATTCTAAGACGTACCGGTTTCCTCACGATGTTTCCGTTCACCGTTTTGAGAGCAGTGGTGATGAAATTTCTTCTTCGTCTTGTAATATTTATCAACTATTTCGCAATCAAATCAAAATCAAAATCAAAATATTTTATTTCACATAAACCTGCAAGGGCACTTATGAAACGTCAGAAGCTAGGTGCACGGTTCCAATTTGTCGCTTCCTATGGAGAAGAGCCGGCAAGAAACTCCACGGTTACTCTTTTAAAAATAATTGGGTTTTACAATGTTTTCAAATTACTGTGATAATAGGTATGGGAGGACAGTGCAGGCCTGTCAATAAGTACCAATTACTTAGAGGAATGAAAATAAAGAATAGAAAATCGTCTATAAATCTAATCTGTAAGGCCTACAATGTTTTCCCATTCACAATATGTAATAATATAAGGAAACAAAATAATAATTACTTTATAGGTAATTAATTCTCGTGATAATTGCCAGTTAAATACTATCTTTTATAGATCGTAATTGTACGGTTTATATAATTTTAGTACCCAATAATTAATGTTTTATTACTTTTATTATTTTAAGACGATGACCTTCGTTTGTTTATACAGGATAAGTTTTTATACAGTGCGCAAACCGTAACCATGAATTCAGCATATCATTCTAGACCCCTAGCGCAGAAATTTTTCTTCGGTAATACAAAAAAAATCAGCTGTTCCATACATTTTGACCGTGTAGGTATTGCACTTTTCTATAAACCAACTGTTTTTTTTTTTGTATAACCGACGTAAAATTTCTACGCTAGGGGGTCCAGAATGATAATTATGCTGAATTGATGATTGCAGTTTGCGCACTGGATGATGATGATGATGATGATGATGGTGATGATGATGGGACTCCCTTTTCCGCACGTAGACTCCCATTCGGTCCGTTGTGCGTGGGGATTCTGGCTAACAGTGCCAGCCTAGCTCCGCCCAGAAGCTCAGAAGCTTCCTGGGAGCTTCGCAGGCTTCGCGGAGCGATCTCACTGTTCCGAGGATTTCTTCACGTTGAGTAGCCACGGCCTCGCAGTCCAGGATGGCGTGGGTGACTGATTCCTCGGCGTCCAGGCAGCCCCTGCAAAGCGGGCTGTCTGTGGCGCCTATGTTATAAAGATGTTTGTTAAGGTGGTTGTGGCCCGTAATTGTTCTTATGATTATTCTAAGGTTATTTCTACTCAGGCTAAGAAGTTTTTGGTTAATCGCGGGTTTACAGTTGGTAAAGCCAATTTTGACTGTCACAGTCTGTTGCCCGTGACCATCTATTGTTATGAAGTTCGGTTGATCTTTGGCGAAACCACGCACGAAATTGTGAGAAAGGCAGGGGGGAGAAGTGGGTACGGGCCTAGCACTTTCATATCAGAGCCTCTCTTCGCAAGTTCATCGGCGGCATAATTACCTAAGGATTCACTATGCCCCTTGATCCACTGGAGGGTAATACGATTAGACGCCGATAAACTCTCCAGAGCTTGATGGCACTCAAAGATTAGTTTGTTATTGGTTTGTTTGTTTGCTAGAGCTTTGAGCACAGATAGGCTGTCGGATACGAATTTAATGCCGTAGTTCCGGATGCCTAAGCGCTTTGCTGCTGCTGCGGGTTGTGTTAAGGCAACACATTCGCATTGAAAGATTGAGCTGTGTGTGCCTAGTTTACGCACTGGATAAAAACTTATCCCGTATTATGTTCATCCAAAAAATATTCAATAAAATCTGCCTACCCTTTTCCCAACTATGTTGGGGTTGGTTTCCAATCTAATCGGATACAGCTGAATACTAGTATTTTACCTACATGGGGCGACTGATTAAATCTGACCTCCAAACCCAATGACTGAGTAGTACGATACTCCTTGGCAAGACAGGTTGCCAAGGTGTAGTACACGCAGCAGTGCTGCCGCAGCACTACAGTACTGGTTCCCATATATTCTCCATAAGTTTATATGAGATTACATTCCGAGCTACGCAGCAATGTCGCGGCAGCAATGCAGCGGCAGCACTGCTGCGCGGCAGTGTCGCCCCACCGTCGCAATAGACCCTGCCGCCACAGCGATAGTATCTTCGTGAATGTTGACAAGTAAATTGGTAACAAAAAAATGAATTTCTCTGATTCAGAAGCGCAGGCAGCGCAACACTGCTGCCTTGCTCGGAATCAGCGCGGCAGGCAGCACTGCTGCGTGCAGCGGAGTTCGGAATCATACCTGTAACTTGCTTTCCGAGGTACGGGGGGTCTCGGTATGTAATGAATGATCGCCCGTTCACGGGACGACCTTGGCAAGCGTATCTTAACTGGATCGATAATTGTACAGACTGCGTACCGAAGTAGGTTGCAGCAAGGATAACCTCCACAAATGGGGGTTCATGGACGGCTCAGGCTTCTAGTATATATGCGGCGTCTCTCCACAGACAATCGCCGACCTCCCATCTTGCACCGCATCCCATGTCGCCTGCACACGTGAGGACCTAATGGCATCGTCAGCGATCGGTATTCCCGTTGCTGAATTTTGGGCCAAACGAATTTAGAAAACTATAGGTAGAGATATTTGCATACATTTTTGCGTGTTTTTTGCCATCGACGTGGTGAGAAGAAGACTGGATCGATCACCCCGTGTGAGGTTTCCAATGACCTTTAAAAAATCCTATACCTAATACCCATTTGACATCCACAAAACCCTAAATACATAACTTCCCTTGACATAAAAGTCAGCCAAAAAACATCAATCCTTATCAAATGGCCGGCGAACACACAAAGAGACCACAAACGGACAATACCATGGAAAATGCGCCAAAATGCCAAAAATCCAACCAGCCAACTCCTACAAAGGCCAATGGAAAATTGTTTTTCACGCGTTCATAAAAACGCGTTTGTTTTCACCCGCGCTAACTCGTATTTTTGCTACAGAATGATTGATTTGAGCTCTTGTTGAACTGAACGATTGGTACACATGGATATTTTGTTTGGACGGCTTGATGTTTTGTTGGCAAGGGTCATTGACCACCGAACAGTCAGATCGTCTCTTTTACATTACAATGTAGCGGAATCTATATCGCTACATGGAAACTACGCATCAGACTGACGTCACACAAAATCTTGAATCGCGCAAGCAGAGTTCCCCGAGCAACTAGCATGAATACAACGTCCCGAGTCGGGGATTTTCTTTAGTCCGATTCATCATGGTCTAAGCCGAGGTCGGAACTCCACAGATCCCTTAGCGAGTAGTCACTCTAGTTTTAAGTTTTCGAGCCCTGGCTGGAAGCCTTAATTTATTAAGGTAGCCACAGGCAAGTCTGCTTAAATAGCCGACAATCATGTAGGTTGAAATGTTAGACGCAAACTAAAAAACATAAAAATCAGGGAGCAGCTGCCCAACAACACCCGTCTGGTCGGAGGATTCTCCCTTTTCTATGGAGGTTGAGTGATTTTTACATCCTGTTCTGCATACCTTTAAAAAGACAGTATCATTATGCATTTTGCTGAAAAAGGTCGGAAACGCCAGGGTATTTTTCTGTCAGTGCCAGGTTGTATGTAGATTAAAATACAATTATATTATCCTTTTAAAATGTTCGACAATAGTTTAGTTTGTACACATTAATTATATCATTATTTGTGAAGACGATGTTAACAAGTTCGCCAACCATATAACCCGTGTGCCAGGCAGCCGTGAAGCCATTGTTAGCCGTTCCCTCATAAAACATTACGCGCTGCATTCATAACTGAGTGGAAGCAGTTTTTAATAAATATAGATGGTTTCTCGACTTTGGAATAATCTAGTTCAATCAAATATAGGTGGCGGTAATGGCCGCAACTTACGTTACGCTTACGTAGTTAGACTTAAGTTAGCAACTAAGCGGTAATCTGGCGTCTTCTGTTGTCAATGTTTTTTTTTTTTTTTTTTTCTGGGTGGGAAATCATGAAATAACTTCTCCCGCTCTGGGTGGAGCGGGAGGGCGTGTCAGACTTTTACTGACTAAAACCCACCCGTGTTCCCTCAGTTGCCTGTGTGCCAGGAGCGGCGGTTTCTCTTTCGAACAACCCGCACCCCTGGCAGGCATCGGCCCTTGCGGGCCCCATCTGTTGCTGCTGACATCTCTTTGAGACGCGCGTGGAACACAACGCGCCGTCGACCCGGGCTTGGTCCTTACCGGACAGCAAGCTACCCATTACTCGCCGTCCGCAAGCCCGTGCCTACGGTGGCCGGGAATCAGCCTGGGATTCCCGACGCCCAGGGCGTCTCCTGCGAAGGCCACGGCTGTGAGGGCGCATGTATTGCATCTCCCTCACGTGCGCCGCCTCCCTCTTTGCGAGCAAAACTGCTTCGCTGAAGGAGGCGACTGCCAGCCATGCCTTCTCGCTCCGTACCATGGCCTGGACCAGGGTCGGACGCGAGAGATCGCCTCCGCCGATCACCTCCACGAGGACACGGCGGTGCTCCGCCCAAGCCGGGCAGACCTCCACCGTATGCTCCACCGTGTCCTCTGGGCGATCTTCGCAATGGAAACACCCGGGCGTTTCCTCCCGCCCTATCCGAAACAGGAACCTCCCGAAACAGCCATGTCCGGTGAGGACCTGTGTCAGGCGGAAGGCGAGGACGCCATGCCGCCTCTCAAGCCACTCCTCAAAGAGGGGGCTTACCGCCGCAATCGCGGCGTGCCCAGCACTGGGTTGCGACAATCGCACTTTCCACGTCGCCATGAGATCCTGCCGGAGCTCTGTCCGCCGTGCCGCGATTTCCCGCGGCAGCGGAGTTACGCCCCGGCGTTTGGCCTCCTCGCGCCACTCCCAAGTGAGCGCGAGGACGTTTGCCTCCAGATCTGTTGTCAATGTTGTGTTTACCTGTAATTGGCATATACAACGTGTAACGGAAAGGGTATATACATACCAAGAGCACGGCTTTGGATGATATCAAACGATATTGGAAGGGTTTTTTAATCCATCTCTTCATGTTCGGAAGTTATGAGAATTTTTAATACATTGATACTAGAAACCGAAATATTAAAATTGAAATAAAAACATCACTCGGAAGAGATTTATCGTGATATTGGCAAGTAACGTGGTAAGTTATTGACCTACGTAGTGCGGTGACACGTTTGTTATGATTTGAATTTAAGAAACATATGAAACCGAAAATTTGGTATCAATTCTTGGGGTATTTTATTTTGAGCTGAAACTATGTATAGTGATTCTATACCAGCTATTATCTTTAGTGCTTAAGGATAGCAAATAGCGTCTCCATTACACCCTGTATATTAGAATATGACCGTATGATTTGTATGATTATTTGTATGTATATATATGTGCTGTGGGTGAAGCTTTAAGTAAATAAATAAATAAATAACTTACGAGTCCTAGGTCGTATGTTCGAACTCAGACAGAATTTGTGTAAATTATTTAATTACGGGCTCTCAAAACGAGGATGGTAAACATCGTGGGGAAACCGGCATGTCCATGTGCAAAAAGTTGTCCGTCACATATCTTCTATAACATCCCTTTACCTCACCGTTGTCCTTCACAACTTTTAGAGCAGTGATGACAGAATAAATTACACGAAGCACCAAAACCTGGGTCCGAACCCGCAACCAACGACACGTAAGTCAAGCGGTTGCAACTAGGCCAAATACTTCTCACTGCTGTTGTAAACTACGCAACGGATATTGATGCTATTTTACCAACATTTACAAAATTTATTCCGAAAGTTTCAAGTGTATGATACTTTAAAACCCCTGGTGCGCCGGATGCGGGCCAGCCCCGACTTTATACTGCGGTGTATCGCGAGTAGACTGGACTGCTTGTAAATGAATCACTGTTGCAAACTCTCCACTTCAATGTTGAGCTTGTAGCAGGGATTCGCATTGGCAGTGTTGACAACTACATCGCATCAGAAATCAAGAGATCTCTAAGGGAATCAAGCTAACCGACATAGCCCGAAGAATTGCCAAACTTAAGTGGCATTGGGCAGGGTACATTGAAGAACAGATGGCCGATGGGGCCGAAAGGTTAAGGACTGGCGACCGCGTACTGGAAGACGTAGCGTTGGAAGGCCTCCCAGACCGATGACCTGGTGACAGCCGCAGGAATCCGCTGGATGCGAGAAGCACAGAACTGATCCAAAAGGCTGTGCTTGGGGGAGGCCTATGTCTAGCAGTGGACGACTTTTGGCTGAAGTGATGATGATAAATGATGATATGGCACTGTAGGTTAATTGTGAAGGTAATATACCTACCAACATATTTGAGTTCTTTGTTACTTTAAATATGAATAACTAGCTTCTGCCCTCGACTTCAAAATTTCTTGCTCCCCGACCCACCCCGTCGCTCGCCTCACCTGCCCGTGCTCGTACTTCGTATTCGTACTTCGTACTTTTTTCTCTTTGCTGGGCTCCTAAGGGTCCCAGCGGGCTATCTAACACTGAAAGATTTTTTTTCAATTCGGACCAGTAGTTCCTGAGATTAGCACGTTCAAGAAAACAAACAAACGAACTCTTCAGCTTTATAATAAGTATATAGAAGATAGATATAGATAAAATACATAATTATAATAATGAGGGGCTTGTGGCTAAGTCATATTAGCCGCACGGGTCAATCGATCAGGTTAAGCTATGCTTGCCGCGGTTGGTCCCTGGACGGGTGGCCTTTTTAACATACCAAAAACATGGTCACCTATCCAGGGCCCATCTTAAATCATCCAGGGATCCAGGGTCCGTTCCTACGAAAGCACGTTAAGCCGTTGGTCCCGGCTGTCATTCGTAGATCTTTGACAGTCGTTACGGGTCGGCAGAAGCCCGAAAGTCTGACAACCAGTCTTACTAATGGGTATCGTATTACCCAGTAACTGGGTTGTGGAGGTCAGGTAGTCAGTCGCTCCATGTAAAATACTGGTATTCAGCTGCAACCGATTAGACTGACAGCCGCCCCTAACATAGTTGGGAAATGGCTCGGTAGATGATGACATTAATTTTAATAACGAAATCTCGATGTTGGTCAGATCGTAAAACATGTGCGAATGAGGTTCTATTTAAAATGTTACTTCACTTAGCTAACTCCAATCACTATGATAATCATAATCGTGGTATAAATCGAAACGAGCCATCGACTTCAGCTCCTCACAGTCTCTCTCATAAAACCCCACATTCCTGATAGTAACATGAGCACACATGATCTACCAGCTAAACCAACACTATGAAATAGGCAGTTAACCTGTGTCAATATAGGAGCTATTAAGAGTTCAATTTTGATCCGCAGATAATAGCATTTTTAGGGTTCCGTACGCCAACGGGACCGTTTTACCTCCGCTCCGTTGTCCGTCCGTCCAGCTGGCACAGGGCTGTATCTTTTGTACTGTAATAGGTAGACACTTTTTTTTCTTTTTCGAACTTTGGAAAATCATGAAATAACTTCTCCCGCTATGGGTGGAGCAGGAGGGCGTGTCAGTTTACTGACTAAAACCCACCCGTGTTCCCACAGTTGCCTGTGTGCCAGGGGCGACAGTGTCTCTTTCAAACAACAGACATTGGTCCTTGCGGACCCAACCAGTTGGTACTGACATTTCTTTAAGGCACGCGTGGAACACAACGCGCCATCGACCCGGGCTTGGTCCTTACCGGACAGCGAGCTACCCATTGCTCGCCGTCCGCAAGCCCCCGCCTACGGTGGCTGGGAATCTGCCTGGAATTCCCGACGTCCAGGGAGTCTCCAGGAAGGCTAGGGCCGTGAGGGCGCATATATTGCCTCTCCCTCACGTGCGCCGCTACTCTCTTTGCGAGCATTACTGCTTCGCAGAAGGAGGTGACGGCTCGTGACGCTCCGTACCATGGCCCAGACCTCCATCGTATGCTCCACCGCGTCGTCAGGGCGATCTTCGCAGTAGAAACACCCGGGCGTTTTCTCCCGCCTTATACGAAACAGGATCCCCCCGAAATACCCATGTCCGGTGAGGACCTGCGTCAGGCGGAAGGTGAGGACGCCGTGGTGCCTCTCAATCCACGCCTCGAAGAGGGGACTTACCACCGCCTTCGTGGCGTGCCCAGTAGGTAGACACTTCATCGACATTTTCACAGAATTTATTCTAGGTACTATGGATACTATTAAAACAAATAATTAAAACGAAATAAAGCCAAACTTTAAAGGGGCCTGCAGCCTGGGAGAGGCTTATGTCTAGCAATGGATTGCGATTGGCTGAGTTGATTGATTGATGTATTGACCCTTTAAACTATACAAGAATTTTGTTTCTTTTTGTATTTTTTTTCTTAAGTAAGTAGGGAACCATTTAAAAGAAATATAATAAATTATTTTATTTCTACAAGAAGGTTTGTACTAGCACGTACTTTACACGTGAATCATATTTTTAACACTAGATGAAGTCAGCGTTTTCTATCTGACTACTCTGAGAAGAAAGGCCGAAACAATGTATAATGTAGCAAAATCTAGTATTAAATTGTATGATGGGACAGAAGTACAGAACCCATCGTGTCAGTCAGACTTGGATTTTGGCCGCTCGTGAATTCCTCATTCTATGTTTCAATCGCTTCACACACTCGTGTTCAGATAAAGTTATTTGAAGTGCGTTGCAGATCCAGTTCGCGAAAAAATTTCACCGCGATATGATTACGTCCGTTTGAACTTCGACTAAAGGGTTATTCAAACAAGCATGACGCGACACGTAGAACAATTTCATGAAGTTTTCGTAGAAATTGTTCTACGAGTGACGCGTCGCGCCTGTTTGAAGAAGCCTTTAGCGTTAATTCATGCAAGTACCTACTTTATGTATTCAAGTACAAAATTAGTGTCGTTTGTATGGACATCACGTTTTTAAGCATTTATGATCAGCATTGTATCCTAATTAAAGTGGGCATTGTTTTATATGACACTGACTTCCGCTCTCAGGAAAATATGTTTTCCTAGTTCGAATGAGATTTTTTCAACGTTCATCTATTCGAAATGTTGAAATCCCGTTCCTTATAAAGGCACTAAGCATGGTTTTGGCCCGCGTGTTGGTTGGAAATTATCCCACGTGAACGTACTACCGGAATGAAAAGTATCCTATATGTTTATCCAGATTATTTATTTATTTATTTATTATGGCACTCCAACGACTAGTTCACATAAACATTAACAGAAAGTTTAGTCATAATTAATCTAGTACTACAGTGAACTTATCACTTAAAGGTGTGCACAGCACTTACATGGTTTGCCTAATTAACCCCAGTTAATGAAAGTGGCGAAAATAACAATAAAATTAAATTAGTTAAATTAGATTATAAACTATCTGTGTTCCAAATTTCATGCAAATCCGTTCGGCCGTTTTTGCATGATTGGATAACAAACATCCAAACTTTCGCATTTAGAATATTAGTATGATAAGTAGGGAAGTAGGATAGTAGTATTTTTCTTGGGTTTCCGGAAACGAAGAGTCCAAATCTCCTAATGAGGCAATCCTCTAGTTAACAATTAACTAAAACGCTTACAATGTGAACACAGCTTTTGCCGTTCCAAAAACTTTTTCCAAAAAAAACAACCGACTTCCGAAAAAACACTACAAAGTGAAAAATAACTTTAATTTCGGAAGGCGGTGACTTTGGATATGTATTTAAATTTTTTGTCACCGCCTTCCGAAATTAAAGTTATTTTTCACTTTGTAGTGTTTTTTCGGAAGTCGGTTGTTTTTCAGGTCCAAACCTAGACAAAGATCGTTAGAAACGAAAGACAAAATGACAGATTGTAGAAGGACATCTACGGTGCGATGTCAAAAATGGAGAAACAAAATGTCACTTTGTATTGAAAAACCACTGTCTATTCTTCGTAGAAATGGAAAAAAACGTCATGCTAAGCCTGCAGTTCGACAAAACGCCAATTTCACATTTAAGGACCTAATATAAAAAAGATTAAATAAATATTCTATCACTTACATCACTTGTAGGCCGAGGAATGCTAATCTCTGTAAAGTTTTGCTCAGTCTCAGTAACTCCAGTGTTATCGTCAACTGTAGGCGATATTGTAGTAGGAATGTACAAATTTTCTTCATTGGTTGTATCTTTATATATATCGACATAATCTAGGATTGGGTAGTCAGTAGAATTGTCCTCATTTAAATCGTAGTACGAAGTGTCGAATTCTTCAAGTCTAAAAAGTTCGTTTTCTTTTTCACTTCCAAGTTTTGCTATGAGTCTATCAATTTGTTCGGTTTTATTTTTAGTATGTTCTTTTTGTTTTAGTTCATGATTTTCTGTAGCTTTATTTATTGTAGCTGGTGTAGTTTTTGGGCTTTCTGAATTAACGGTAGTTTTACTTTGACCATGTTTATCGTCGTTATCTTGTTTTTTATCGTTGGGTTCTTCAGTCAAATCGACGTCAATTTTAGCGTTCCCTTTCTCAAAGTCTACATTAAAATCGAAGCTTTTAACAAATATTTTAGTTTTATTACTGACATGTTGCAAAACAAAATTGGTATCATTTAATCGGCTTTCAAACCAACTAGTTAAATATAACAGAATTTGATTCAAATCTTCGATTGCTACATTTTTTATAAGTTTGAACTTAGGCACTTCTAATTTAATATCAATGTTTTCAAGAACCGTTGTGGCATTAAGGAAATCTCCTACAATTTCAGAAGCACATTTTGAATTATCACATTCACTATTAACACTTATAAAGAACACCGCACATACAAATATTGGTATTATATTTTTCATATTTACCAAATATACGTGAACGCACTACATGAGTTGTTATACAAATGCATACTATGAATTGTTTTGCCGTACGTAACAATATTCTTTATACATTCTTTATGAACTTTAGCTTCTTCAGTTTAAGGTATATATTCGATCGTTTGTTTTGTTTTGGGAAAGATGTCTTCACCTTGAAGTTTCGTGCCTTCGTTGACTTTGATGGACGATCACAATAATTAGTGAGGATTGTGTGGTGTTATTGATAGGAGGAGCGGAAAGCGGGTCATATATTGATACGTCAAACTGACCTCCCTTGTGTAAATAATCAATTTTGACCACAGAGGCTTGTTTGCTGTTATTGTATTGAATGGCTGATTCATAAAACATTGAAGCTGTAGTATTTGGATATAAGTATACAGGATGGCCACATACCGCAGTGTCTCAAGATGAAAGTCTTTAACGAGTGCGTGTAGCCAGTGATGACATATGGAACCGAAACATGGACGCTCACAATGGGCCTAATAAGAAGGCTTAAAGTCACCCAAAGGGCAATGGAGAGGGCTATGCTTGGAGTTTCCCTACGTGATCGAATCAGGAATGAAGAGATCCGCAGGAGAACCAAGGTAACCGGCATAGCCCGAAGAATTGCCAAACTTAAGTGGCAGTGGGCAGGGCACCTTAATCGCAGAACAGATGGCCGATGGGCCGAAAAGTTTTGGAGTGGCGACCGCGTACTGGAAGACGTAAAGTTGGAAGGTCTTCCACAAGGTGAACCGATGACCTTGTAAAGGCCGTAGGAATCCCCTGGATGCGGGAAGCACAGAGCCGGTCGAAGTGGCGGAGCTTAGGGGTGGTATATGTCCAGCAGTGGACGTCTCTTGGCTGAAATGATGATGATACAGGATGGCGGGGATACTGAGGCGCAAACTGTTACCGTGAATTGAGTACATGATTTCAGTCCCCCTAGCGTAGACATTTTTTGTCGATTTTCATAAACAAAATCTGCTGTTGAAAAAGTGAAATACCTACCTACTGACGCGATTAAAATGTACCTAATGAACAGCATTTTTTTAAATTGACTGATGAAAAATTGCAACGCCCCAGAGGGCTTCAAAATCATGTACTGAACCCATATGAACTAGTTGTACGTCGATGTCCCGCCGATGTGACAGCATTTCTTATTTTTCTTAAAAATAAGATCAGTTCCATTAAAAATCAGTCAGTAATTTGTCTCATCGCAGAGCAATTATATATTTTTCGCTTACATATAATGTCAGTGTTAAGATATTTTAAATCTGCCAGGGGTGCGGGTTGTTCGAAAGAGATACCGTAGCCCCTGGCACACAGGCAACTGAGGGAACACGGGTGGTGGGCACACAGTAAAAGTCTGACACGCCCTCCTGCTCCACCCAGAGCGGGAGAAGTTATTTGATGATTTCCCAACCAAAAAAAAATATATATATATTTTAAATCCTGGTTTCTTGACGACACTTTTCTATAGGTACCTACTGTAATTTATTTCACTGTGTTGAAAAAAAACACTACCTTACTGCATTCAGTTTAACCCTTAATAGATATTCAATTCAGAACTTAGAAAAAACATAAAAAATCACTTCCACAAAAATCCTCCCACATAAACGATAACAACCCACACACATCTAATTTATTAGCAAAATAAATCTCTTACAAAGTCAAGGCTTCACTGAGGCTGTGGCCTTAAAGATCAAAGCTTTGACAGACTGATCACGATCACGAACTGTAAGATTTTAATTGTCCACCAATTACTTGGTCATAGTGATTAGAGGCTCAATGTGGCCATTGTTGCGTATTGATGGTGGAAGAACTTTGTGTGTAATACCGTTAGCCTCTTTTAAGGGATTGGTTTTTAATAGGGCGTATTTTACGTACCCGTAGTTGGTAATTTGGGAATGCCATCCTTAGATTGCAGCATAACCAGACGTTTATTACGCCTGGACAGGAACGGCCTACGCCTGGTGATGGGGACCATCACACATTAGGCAGAACGGGCAGTTTTCTATACAGGGCTTGCATGGATGCTGAGGAAACCGTGGCGCATGAGCGGTTTGAATGCACAGACGTCACCCAGATTAGAACAGAAACCCTCGGAAGGTGGATTGGTTGGGATACCCAGCGACGGCCGCCACACAATGCGATTTTTCCGTGGGGGCTGACCATTTTTACATATCAAAACCCCTCCGTGTCACGAAAAGCACGTAAAGCCGTTGGTCCCGGCCGGCTGTCATCCGTAAATGATTTTATTTATGTAAGTATGTTTGTACAAACACTTTTACAAGATAATCCATATTCTAAAAACTAGATGAGGTTTTCTATCTGACTACACTGAAAAGAAAGGCCGAAAGAAACTCAGAGGTCTCAGTCTCTTTTAAAGTTTAGACATAATCTTGGTCAGATCATGTAAAGATCTTTGTCAATCGTTACGGGTCGTCGGAAGCCCGAGTCTGACAGCCAGCCTTACGAAGGGGTATCGTAATATACAGTGAATGGGTTGTGGAGGTCCTCCTTATCAATTTCGATAACGGCGACCCCTTACAGTGATATTTTTTTAATTTTTTTATTAATGAAATTTTCATTTATTGTTGAATGTTAATTACTTACCGATTATTGTATGGAATCAAGTTCTTCCAACTTAACAGACAGCTGTGCTGCTGGGGAGTTTGTTGCGCCACTTCTTCTTCCCAGCTAAAACGCTCGCCCTTCACCACTGAAGGGCGAGCGTTTTGGGGGACTGTCTTATATACTTTGACGTTCAAAAAGTGCTGACTCTCGGCCTAGTTTGATTAAATGAATTTAGTTTTAAATACTTGGTCACATATTACACCACTCTACGTACTGTACTCGCGTAGTTATTATTTATAATGTTGACACAATATTACCAGATAAACATAATGTGTCAACTGTTTGTTATTCATCATAGCTTGCCTCTGTTACCCCACATTCTTAAATATTGTGTGTCATCCATATTGTCGTTCCAACTACCGCTGATTGTGACGAATCTTGAGGACAAATTGTGATTGCAAATTCCATCATCATACTCCCTTATAACAAGGTGTAATTTTAATCACCGTTAACCTCATAAGGGGTCATTGTACTAATAATTTTGAGCACCTTTTACTATGGGCCCAGACCTGAAATTGCGAAAATAAAATCAGCTGTTCCATACATTTCGACGAGTTATGCGAACATAAATGTAGGGAACAGCTGATTTTATTTTCCCGATTTCAGGTTTGGGTCCATAGTAAAAGTTGTTCATAATGATGAGCAAAATGACCCCTTATGAGGTTAACGGTAATTAAGATTACACCTTATATAGGGTGGCAAGGACGACTACGTGCAACGTGTTACCCTGTATTTAGTACCTACATGAGTCTGAACTGAACATCCCTGCATTGACAGTATTCGTCAGTATTTTTTTTTTTTTGCTCATACTCAAATTCAGACCGTTTAATTCAGGCACTTTTGAATTGTCAATGGAGCCAGTCACTCTCAACGATGAAGCTAGTTGCCCATTCCAAAGCTGTTTTCCCCGATTATATTTCGCCACTAGAGTTAGATCATTATCATAATTTCAGCCGAAAGACGTCCACTGCTGGACATAGGCATCCCCCAAGCTCCGCCACTTCGACCGGTTCTGTGCCTTCCGCATCCAGCAGATGCCTACGGCCATCGCAAGGTCTTTGGTCCAGCTTATGCGAAGCCCTCCAACGCTACATCTTCCAGTACGCGATCGCCACTCCAGAACCTTTCAGCCCCATCGGCCAATTGTTCTGCGAGCAATGTGCCTGCCACTTAATTTGGCAAATATTCGGGTTATGACGGTTATTTTGGTTCTCTTGCGAATCTATTCATTAGAGTTAGATAAATTAAATGAATTTCCCCACAACACTTCTCAAATGACAATCAAAATCTCAAATACGAAACCATAATTACAAAAGCATTTTCTATGATGAAGCAAACTTAATAAAATTGTACCAAGTCATGTGAATTTGGCCAGTTTCGTAACAATGCAGCCAATGTTCATAGTTGAGTCATTTGATGGTAGATAAGACGTAATGGATGACGGAACATGCAGTTATTACTAATTAAGACCTGTTATTCTCAATTTTTATTGGTGTTATAAGAATTAACATGCTTATTAGCGCACAAAAAGTTACACGAATGAATTGAATAAGAAATCCTATTCTACTTATTATACCTATTATAAACGGGAAAGTTTGTGTGTTTAGATGTTTGTTACTCAATCTCGCTAAAAAGGCTGAACGGATTTGGATGAAATTTGGCAGACAGATAGTTTATAACCGGTAGTACGGCCCGTGGGATAATTTTCGACTTCCACGCGGGCTAAGCCGCTGGCAGAAGTTAGTAAGTACATAAAAGGAAGTCTGAAAGTGGCACCGGTAACTGAAAAGTTGTGTGGAAATCGGTTGTCATGGTATGGGCATGTGATACGGAGGAATGAGGAAAATGTCATGAGGAAAGTTTTGAGTATGAATGTCGATGGCTATAAGAGTAGGGGGAGACCAAAGAAACGATGGATGGACTGTGTGAATGATGATATGGTTAGAAATATATAGCCAGGATAATATCAAAAAAGTGTGATCAAATTTGAAAGAAAAGAAAAATAGATTTATTTGTCACAGAAACACGTGCGTATAAAAAGATGGATATAACTTAAAAAACATGATAACAGCACAGATATTTGGTGTTTGTTTAAGTGCGGGAAAACATTGTGAGGCATGTATCATAACCAAAATTTTGAAGACATGTGACATCTACCAACCGTACTGGGCCTGCGTGGTGGATAGCCCACTCCCCTCTAAAAGAGGAGGTCTGTGTCCCAACAGTGGGAACAATATAGGCTGATTATGCTAATGCTTTTTGATACACGCAGTATATTTATGAGTGATGTGTTTTTTTTTGGGTGGGAAATCATCAAATAACTTCTACCGCACTGCGCCGGACTGGCAGGGCGTGTCAGACTTTTACTGACTAAAACACACCCGTGTTCCTTCTGTTGCCTGTGTGCCAGGGGCCACGGTATCTCTTTCGAACAACCCGCACCCCTGGCAGGCATCGGCCCTTGCGGGCCCCACCAGTTGGTGCTGACATCTCTTTGAGGCGCGCGTGGAACACAACGCGTCGTCGACCCTATTAGTGATGGGTTCTAATACCCTAATAGCGTTTTTTACCAAGATTAAAAAAACAAAGGTTCTTGCTATGAGTTCAACATTGGTTCACACACGGTATTAACAATATAATAGATAAAGTTGTGAGTGGTTCACGTTTTACAAAGGGTTATAAATTTTTGAAATTTTACAACAGGTATGCTAGGCTAAGTTAACCATAAAAAATAACCTAGACTCGATACAACATTTTTTGCCTTTAAAAAAAAGCATTTTGGTAAACATGACGTTTGTAAGAAGTTTGTTTCGCAAAAGAATTCCCTCCGCCGTAATATTGGTAGCAAGGAAATTCAAATTTTCTTACTTTTTTTGCAATTTGTAGGCTCTTCACTCTGGGATCTTCTATCAAGGGATTTCTTTCGTGAAACACACTATACAAACATAGCTATGAACACAATGACAGGTAATGTGACGATGGGCAGGCGACTATGGATTCCGTCTCCAATTTTTTTTTGATCCAACAGTCTTCATTTTTATTCCTTCGTTAAGGGGCTACATACTAACAAAACGTTGGTTTCAACTCTTAAATATATATGTGGGGTTTCCTGAAAAAAGTAATCTTTCAGTTTCATTTTGTCTAACGATGTGCGGGTTTTAAGTTGCACCATCTCTATTAACACCAACGGGGTACACAAGCGTAAATATGTTATTAAATCACTACATAATATAAAACAAAGTCGCTTTCTCTGTCTCTATATCCCTATGTATACTTAAATCTTTAAAACTACGCAACGGATTTTGATGCGGGTTTTTTTAATAGATAGAGTGATTCAAGAGGAAGGTTTATATGTGTAATACACCGGCCTCCACGCGGGCGAAGCCACTGGCAAAAGCTAGTTGAAAATAAAATACGTTATGAAGTACTTTAAGTAAAATAATTACGATTTTCACTTATTATTTAATAATCAAATATATTTTGTACTACATTAAAATTTGTAACATTACAAATAGTAAAGAATGATCAGTAAGCTAAGACCTTTTAAATGTGATATGTCTCAAGTCTGTTGACTTATTTTCAGTTTTGGGGACGCAAGGCCCATCGTCGAGCAAAGTCAATGTCGACCATTCTGCCAATGTCTAAAGCGAACTAGCAAAGCAAGTGTACAGAATAAAAAGAAAACCCCTTTGATATATTATATACCTACATATAAACATTCAATGATCCAGGTAAAGTAAATGCGCTTCTGAGGTTATTATACTAACAATTCCATTTTTTTTTTTGTTTGTATAGTCCAAAAAACAAACAATTATTTGTAGCACTAAGACTTTTTAGCTCGGTTTATGCATAATTAAAATTAAATGTATATAAATAACCACGTAGATAATGAATGGATCTTGTGGCTAAGTAGAACCACACGGGTCCAGGTTAAGCAACACCTACCGCGGTTGCTCCGTGAACGATGAAAAATCTATACATACCACGAACCCTTTGGGTCTCGAAAAGCGCGTTAAACTGTTGGTACCGGCTGTCATTCGTGGATCTATGATAGTCGTTACGAGCCGTCGGAAGCCCGAAAATCTGACAACCAATTTTACTGAGGTATCGTATTACACAATAACTGGGTCGTATGGGCCCGGTAGGCAGTCACTCCATGTAAACTGCTGGTATTCAGCTGCATTTGGTTGGACTGGAATCCGACCTCAACATAATTGGAATAAGGCTAGGCAGATGAGTTTTATTTACTTTGAACATGGATCGGGGATACTTTAAAGATAAATTATTTTACTTCTGTAAGCAGATTGGTACAAACACTTCTACACATCAATCATATTTTGAAAACTGATATGAGGTCGGCTTTTTCTATCTGACTACTCTGAGAAGAAAGGCCGATACAAACACAGAGGTCGTAGTCTCTTTTAAAGTCCAGCAAGCTTAAATCAAATCAAAATCAAAATCAAAATATTTTATTTCACATAAACCTGCAAGGGCACTTATGAAACGTCAGAAGCTAGGTGCACGGTTCCAATTTGTCGCTTCCTATGGAGAAGAGCCGGCAAGAAACTCCACGGTTACTCTTTTAAAAATAATTGGGTTTTACAATGTTTTAGTACGAGAACCGTAGACAAGGCTTTTGTCGTCGGAAGAGTAGTCAAAAATGACGTTTCCTTATAGACAGTTGATAGTTTTACACCAAAAAATGTAGACAACTGATTTCTATTCTATATTGGAGTAGAAATAGTAAGCGTCATGTGAAGCCTGCTGACATAATCTTGGTCAGATCATGTGAAGACTATGTAGACTGTCTGAAATGGTATTTTGATGAAAGGACTACACAGATTGAGTGGATCTGTTCAGTCAATGTACACATTTATCAGTAATCATGCAGCTCAACTCGGAACCTAAGGAAGTTTAAAACCAATTTTGAACAGTTCTTCATAATTTTTACTTAAACTCACTCACTGACTTAGCACCTGTTATTTTTCTAAGTAAATCGTGTACTTACTTTTATGTGACAATGTTTGTAAAAATGTGAGCACCATGTATCTATCAGTTAATTAATTTACCTGTCATTGCTTCATTTTTAATCCTTCTTACCTATGGTGGTATGGTAATTTTATTCTGGGTGCATTGTTTTCACACATAGAATTATATAATGAATGTACTTAAAATATTGTACTTAAAACATTTCAAAAGAGTAATGGTAGGGTTTCTTACCTATTTGTATCCATACGAAACTACATTTTGGAAGGGGCGACTAAAATAATTTATATTTTAATGTAAATTAAAAGAGTAACGGTGGAGTTTCTTGCCTATTCGTATTCTTACGAAACTACATTTTGGAAGGGGCGACTAAAATAATTTATATTTTAATGTAAATTAAAAGAGTAACGGTGGAGTTTCTTGCCTATTCGTATTCTTACAAAACTACATTTTGGAAGGGGCGACTAGAATAATTTCGATTTTAATGTAAATTAAAAGAGTAACGGTGGAATTTCTTGCCTATTCGTATTCTTACAAAACTACATTTTGGAAGGGGCGACTAAAATAATTTATATTTTAATGTAAATTAAAAGAGTAACGGTGGAGTTTCTTGCCTATTCGTATTCTTACAAAACTACATTTTGGAAGGGGCGACTAAAATCATTTCTATTTTAATGTAAATTAAAAGAGTAACGGTGGAGTTTCTTGCCTATTCGTATTCTTACAAAACTACATTTTGGAAGGGGCGACTAAAATCATTTCTATTTTAATGTAAATTAAAAGAGTAACGGTGGAGTTTCTTGCCTATTCGTATTCTTACAAAACTACATTTTGGAAGGGGCGACTAAAATAATTTATATTTTAATGTAAATTAAAAGAGTAACGGTGGAGTTTCTTGCCTATTCGTATTCTTACGAAACTACATTTTGGAAGGGGCGACTAGAATAATTTCTATCTAATCTAATATATAAAATTTCCATGTCACAATGTTAGTCACCGTACTCCTGCGAAACGGCTTTACCGATTTTTACCAAATTTTATATGCGTATTCAGTAGGTCTGAGAATCGGCTACTATTTATTTTCCATACCCCTAAGTGATAAGGGTTGTTCACCCTAAATAATGTATAAGGCAAAACAACGTTTGCTGGGTCAGCTAGTTTTAATGTAAATGTTGACGTTCAAAACTGCCTATCTGAAATAATTGCTTTGACTTTTGTTTAAGTAACAAGTACCTAGTTATAGTAAACTTATTTGCAAGATATAAATTTTATTATGTAGGAAATGCAAGACCATATCCAACCAAGCCATAATCATTAAGTGAGTCAGCCAGTGCGTAATATGAGGCACCTCTAATATTGGCTTGCCTGAGTGAGTTTGGCTGCCGTGTGACGTGTCACGAGTTCGGTTCCTGCATAGAACCAATATGTTGAGTGGCCTACAATACAGATAGCTGTTCAATATCTGGCTGCTTGTTTTTGTAAACGAGTGTTCTATTAAAATCCTACAACAATTGAAAAAATGATTTTGTGTGTTTCTGCCTGATAGCAAAACGGCTCGATTTACAAGATTTTTTTTTAACCAATGCGCAAACTGTAACTATGAATTCAACATTATCATTCTAGACGCTAGGCGTAGGAATTTTTCGTCGATTATACAAAAATATCTGCTGTTTCATAGAAAAGTGCAATACCTACAGGGTGAAAATGTATGGAACAGATGATTTTTTTTTGTATAATGACGCAAAATTTCTACTCTAGGGGGTCTTGAATGATATGTTGAATTAATGGTTACAGTGTGTGTATCTAAACTTAATAAGTATGTGCCAGATCATTATTTCTCCCAATGGTCACAGCATTTTATTTAATACTAGCTTTTGCCAGAGGCTTCGCCTACGTGGATGTCGGAAATTATCCTACGGGAACGTACTACCGGGATAAAACGTACCCTACGTGGTGATCCAGGTTATAAGCTATATGTATGTTAAACTTCATGCAAATCCGTTTAGCTGTTTTTGTGTGATTGAGTAACAAACATACAAATATAAAAACTAGTAGGATAGTAGGATAGGATTATAATAGGCCTAGATTTGTTCGATCCGACAGACATAGTTCAGCCCAAATTTTAAAAATTCATACAAAAATCCAATTGAAAAAGCACGTTCACTTTTTTCTTATGTTTTTTCCGGGTCCCTTTACCAATTGTTAATTCCTTAAAAACCGAATTCAGAATATTATGAACATTCTCAAACTAAAAATGTTGATCATCCATTCTCAAGTGATGCGCTTACAAACGAATACACGATTTTTGTTCAAATAAAGCTCATGAAGAAAACTCACCGTCATCTGCAGTTTCCATGGTTTCCCAGTTACCATTTCAACGTCTTCCGATCCTCTAGTACTTAGCTTGCTCACATCAACTGAATCCCTCAACAAACTTTCATCTTGTTCATCATCAACCAGCTCGTTTTCGTTCGCTTTTGTCGTTAGTACCACTGGTTCATCAATATCCTCGTCAACCTTTGAATTGGGATCGTCACCAACCAAATATCCTTCTTTTGTAGTACTATGTTCAGGTATATACTCTTCTCTGACCATTTCTGTAGTTTTGGTTACATCTAGTTCTCTTGTATTCGGTTCTTCATCAACATATCTTTTTGATTTACTTTTTGGAGGTTGCACTGTGTAATATTTTTTTGTTACAGCAGGTTCCTCACTGACCGTAGTTTTTGGTAGATCGTCTTCTATCACTATTCCAGTAACTGAAGTCTTAGATATATCACCATCTTCTTGTATTTCTTTGGGTGGAGAACTATCTCCAGCTATATTTTTTTGTTCACTTGTTCCTTTTTTTATAGGTTCTTCAAGAAAAATGTAGTCAACAAATATGGGTCTATTAGGTAATTCGATATAGTCTTTCAATTGTTCGATAACAATATTTCTTTTCACTTTCTTCTGGAAATCAATCTCGTCCTTCATAAATTCGTCGATATCAAGACCGTCAATCGTTGATAGATCTACATAATCTAAATCAGTAGTGCTATAAGCTTCTGTAGTAAAATCTACTTCTATGACAGTTAGTTCTAATTCTGATAAAGTAGGTATCCTTTTGATAGTTATGTTCGCGTTTATATAATTGTACACATCAGGCCAGTATCTTGCACTATACAGAAATGATGATATCATGAACATTATTACGAATAACATCAATAGAATTAGCGTTTTTATAATTAACTTTATCGTTGACTGTGATATCTTCATCTTGAAGAATTAGGTCTTCTAGTACTTTAAAATAACAACACAATTTCACAGGATAATCACTCAGCTTAAAGTTTATAACCAGTTAGTCGATTTTGTCACTCACTTCAAAGAAAAACCAGCCACTTAAAACATTTAATAATTCACGCAAAGACCACCACAAGTGATTCTGAACCGAACTTCAAATGTATACTAGCTCTAAACATATCAATGTATAATATTAACATGGGATTTGTATAGAATCATTATAGGTCACATATAAGGCAGGTTATACGCAGAATGAAACAATAGCCGATATAGTTGCCTTGTAGGTCGGATAAACACTGATGATGTTTCGACCTTTAGTGTTAAGATCATCATTATGATTACCTGTACGTCTGAGTCATTTTAAATATGTCAGCTGTCATTTGTTTTATTTACATTCTACGATGGTATCTCATCAGAGAAACAAAATATCATTCGAAATAGCAATAGGTTTTATAAAAGTATCCTCACTTTTAAGGTAATCTACTTCATCATCCGCGTTTTTTTGATAATATAATAATGGGTAATTACAGTACATTTAAAAGGTATACATAATAAATAGTAGGTATTCTATTGTATTCTGTTCTACAATGAGCCTCAAAAGGATGCACCTACACAACGATAAGCGTTCAAATGTCTTCTTGTCTTTGTTCAATAATATTGCGTAAAAAAAGTAAAATGAGGAAAGTGTCGTGGAGAAAGTTTTGATAAAAGTAAAATGAAAATCGATGGCCGGACTGTATGAAAAGGATAAAGTAAAGACAATGACGATGAAATAGCCACAATAAACTTTGGGTACTTAATTGTAGCTACATAATATTAATACTGAATGTCTGGATGACCGAACCTTGCTGAGATTTTTTTTTGGTTTGACGTTTTCTAAAAATGAAACCTAGCTAGATCGATTTATCGCCCCCGTAAACCTCTAAATACTTGGGCACGCTACAATTGCGGTGGTAGGTCCCGTCTTTGAGGAGGGGCTTGATGGGCGGCATGGCATCCTCACCTTCCGCCTGACACAGGTCCTCACCGGACACGGCTGTTTCGGGAAATTCCTGTTTCGCATAAGGCGAGAGGAAACGCCCGGGTGTTTCCATTGCGAAGATCGCCCTGAGGACACGGTGAAGCATACGGTGGAGGTCTGCCCGGCTTGGGCGGGGCACCGCCGTGTCCTCATGGAGGCGATCGGCGGCGGCGATCTCTCGCGGTTGGCCCTGGTCCAGGCCATGGTTCGGAGCGAGAGTGCATGGCTATCAGTCGCTTCCTTCAGCGAAGCAGTGATGCTCGAAAAGAGGGAGGCGGCGCACGTGAGGGAGATGCAGCACATGCGCCCTCACGGCCGTGGCCTTCGCAGGAGACGCCCTGGGCACCGGGAATCCCAGGTTGATTTCCGGCCACCGTAGGCGCAGGCTTGCGAACGGCGAGTAATGGGTAGCTCGCTGTCCGGTAAGGACCAAGCCTGGGTTGACGGCGCGTTGTGTTCCACGCGCGCCTCAAAGAGATGTCAGCAGCAACTGATAGGGCCCGCAAGGGCCGATGCCTGCCAGGGTTGCGGGTTGTTCGAAAGAGATACTGCGACCCCTGGCACACAGGCAACTGAGGGAACACGGGTGGGTTTTAGTCAGTAAAAGTTTGACACGCCCTCCTGCTCCACCCAGAGCGGGAGAAGTTATTTGATGATTTCCCACCCAAAGAAAAACCCCTCTAAATACTAAATTTCATGAAAACCGTTGGAGCAGTTTCCGAGATTCAGATTATATCTATATATATACAAGAATTGGTCGTATAAAGGTATTAGATACATTATGGCAATGAATGTTAGCTTGCAGCTGCTACTTGCTCGTCAATAACGCCTGTTAAAGTTTACATAGCAGTACTAGATAAAGTAGTATTGCCTTTTAATGTTTTAGAGGCGCTTAAATAAAATATAATATATCATTACGTCAGTATTTTCCAGACAACACTAGGTTCACCTCTGCCTAATTCAGGCTATCGTGAATCTGCATTTCATCAGTTATGCTGAAGTCTAATGTAACCGGGGGCGAGCCTATGTACACGAATCCAAACTCCAGGCTGTTACTGATAAATTCTAAATGGAAAAACCCAATTACACTTTGCCAGACCCGGGAATCGAATCCAGGACGACATGGTCAGAAGTAGCGCTTGCAACCATGAGACCAATGAGATTTAGGCCACCACACAGTGAAAATTAAACAAAGTTCATCTAAAAGTCATAGGATTAGCCAGCTGAAGTGGCAATGGGCCGGCCACATTTGTCGTAGAACCAATGACCGTTGGGGTAGACGTGTTATTGAGTGGAGACCGCGAATCAACGTAGATACCCTAAAGTATGATGCCCTTGGTTAGGTGGAGCGATGATCTTCGCTGGGTGGCTGGTATGAGGGTGTGCTGCTGGGGAGTTTGTTGCGCCACTTCTTCTCTTCAAAAAAAAAAAAACTATCGTTATCTTTTGCTATGGACTAGTTCTGATTTGCAGAACTAAATGAAGTACTGAAGTAAATGAGTGGACTACTTCTCTAAGCGAAAAGATATACTTCATTCATTTCTTTTTACTGACACATTTTGCGCATCTCTAGATGAAAGTTACTGCAATCGGCTGATGGGATAGTGGCACAGTGTACTCGTGCTCGTGATATATCACTATACCTATAACGCCTGATAAACTTTACACAGTAGTACTAAATAACGTAGTATTGCCTTAAAACCTTTGCCAGCGCGTAAATTGAATATATTAACATCACGTAACATCACGCCTGTATTTCCCGGAGGGTTAGACAGAGGTGCACCTATAGTCCACCTACATTTCGCCAGCTACAGTGGTAGTCATATAATTAAGAACGCTTATTTAAAGGGGAGAGTTTTTCAAACTAACAAGTTTATCTAATTGCATGTATTTTTTAGTATTTCTCTCGGTATAGCAAAAGTTTTCCATACTAGTGGTACATTCGTTAGACACATGATTGGCTGAAAAATAAATAGATAAACTTAATACGTTTGATCTGAACCTACTACTTACTGGTTGGTACATAATTAAGAACGAAGAGTTATTTTTTATTCAAATTGGCTCTGTGGTTGTAGGTCACGATTCGTATAATTTTGGCGCCTTAAGGTGATTGCTTCATATAAAACAATGGGAAAAATAGAAATTGTGATAAATCTACAAGGGAAATATTAATAAAACTTCGCGAGAAAAATTTATCGTATACAAAAACCCAGAAACTGATAGCAGCGAGAACTCAGAAGATGATTACGAAAACAACAACACAGAACATAGCAAAGCAACGGCATAAAAAAGAGCTAAGAAAACAGTTGAACGTACCCAAGAAGCCCGACCTGAATCAACATGCCGGCGACGTCGTGAAAAGATCCTATAAATAAATACCACCCGTCTCTCTACTAGTCCCAACCGTACCTTGCCCTCAGAAGTGCCAGCCCGCGCCGAAGCTGAGCAAGTAGAGTTAAAATCCCCATGATACCTATAATCATAAGTAAATTGTTTGATCCAGCCTGTCCCCACTTGCTGCCCCCCCCCCTCCAACAGTGACTCCCTGAGCCGAGGCTCGTACCCCGCAGGGGGTGCCCTCAGTGCGCAGTCGCTATAGTTTAAGCGTAGTTTTGTAAGCCCTGGCTGGAGGCTCTTAGTCTAAAAGCTAATAGTCCCCACAGGAAAGCCCGGTTAAGCAGTCACGGCCTCTCAAGGTCAACTGACAGATGCCATACCCAAAACAAAAATCTCCACTAGTCCAATGCTTACTCAAGGATGCATATCCGGTAGGCTCGCAATCCTTTCCTATCCTATGGGCACGTCTACCTGACCATTACCGCGCCCCCCGGTTTACTTCTTGATATGCAATGGCCTCTGTAACACCATGAAGCATGAGGCTCCAGGGGCTAGTGCAAATCTTGGGGTTCATTCGATTAATCGAGTCTGGTCAAGCCACGCTGGGATCGGTGCATTCCATTTCATTTCATTTCATTCATTTCATAAAAAGATAGCCGACAATCTGCAATGGTCAAAAACGATGGTTTTCCATGCCGTGAAGCATTTTGCCACGTATCAAACTTCAAATGTTCCGCGTGTACTTAAACAAAGAAAGTCATCTCGTCGAAATTATCGAAATACCGTTCGTTTTGCAAAACAAAATCCTTTTAAAGGGTCTAATGAGCTGAGAAAAGAATATTTTGGTGAAAACAATCCTTCATCAATCTCGGCACGCACTATTCGAAGGCGTTTGGTAGAAGAAAAATTGCATGGAAGGATAGCAACGAAGGTGCTCATGTTAAAACGGTGCCATAAGCAAGTCCGGCTGCATTTGCAAGAAGGCTTGAAAAAAAAAAAAATTCTGACGAGACAAAAATAAGTAGGGTATGTTCTGATGGAATATGAAATGTACGACGCCCTTCGAAGAAAGCTTTCGACGCTAAGTACAAAAAAAAGACATTAAAGCAAAAGTAAAGAAGAAATTTGAGGGGGCTTTTCTGGATATGGTGTTGACCTGTTAAGATGATAGAAGGAAACATGGATCAATTCCAATACAAGAATATACTGGAAGAAACAATGTTACCTTATGCTGAAGTCGTGCTTCCGGGTATTTGGACATTCCAGCACGACAATGATCCAAAACATACTGCACGCTCCATTAAGGAATTTCTCACATCGCAATCAGTTTGTGTCTTTGATTGGCTAACAGCAAGCTAACAGCTCAGACCTAAACCCAATAGAGCATCTTTGGTGCGAAGTCAAGAAAAAGGTTTCAAATCTACAGTATGGCAATTTAGGAGAGTTGGAACAAAGAAATGTCAAAAATTTATAGAATCAATGCCTCGTCGAAGTCGCCGCCGCGCGCCGCGCCGCCCGCGCCGCGCCGGTGTAAAGCAATAATTAAAGACCGTGGACATGCTACACTAAATTTTAGTTTAATTTAATTAAATTGCTTTTTTTCTTTACGCACTCCACATTAATGCCATTTATTTCGTCTAAGTTTCATATAAAACTACTTTCGAATAGTTTCATAAATCATTCATACATTTGTCCAGCTTCATTGCTAATTAAAATTGTTACTAAGTATAGAGAATCAAGAAAATATGTTAAAAAAATAGTTAGCTATTTTATTCTTTAAGCCTAATCCCGTCTGCTCTACTCATATGGCTATTTCATAACATAACTAGTTACTTCCAAGAAGGAACACGTAACTACACATGACATGATTTAGATAAAAAAATCTGGAACTTCAAATCGCCCTTAATTATATGACCACAACTGTATGTTTGAGGCCCATATAACAGAGAATGAGCCTTTTACCATCACCCAGCACAAAACCAGGCTTTAAGCTGCTACTTAGAAATTCCAGATGAAAAGAAAACAATAACACTTTGCGGGAATCGAACCAACGAGGTCAATTCCCGTGTCGAGCAGAGTGCATCAGCAGTAGCGCTTTTCGTCTGTAAACAAAAATCGCAGAAAATACGATATTTCTACCGATAATTTTCGGCCTTTAAAAAATACATAAGTACTTTGGTATTGGTTACAGCTCTGTTCTGACTAGGCCGCGAATTCCAGGTATTTATTTATTTAATCATTTTAAATCAGAATTCATTAACATTCCATAACTTGTTAGTAAAAATACTTAAAACTATGTTAGTAAAATTATTAATTATTGTAAAAAAAAACTGAGCTATTAAATTTAACATTATAAAAAATTGAGCTACTTTACATTATAGCGGGCACCACCCGAGCCGTGAACTGTATTCCAGTGCTTTATAATAATTCCTGCAAATAAATTAAGTAGGTTTTACCCATCAGGAATTACCCCGAACCAGGAATAGTCCGGAGTCTGTGCGCGGTTGATGGCAATAGCAAGCGTAGTATGGGACGCAACTCATCTAGATGGACCGACGACCTTTAACAGGCTGGGACAAACTGGATGCGGAAGGCGGAAGATATGGTGTTGTGGCGCAGCTTGGGAGTCGCCTATGTCCAGCAGTGGACAGCGATACGCTTAGTAGATTGAATGGCAATAAACTTTCCCCTACATGAGACTTAAACATTACTGGCTCCGTGGAAAAAAACAGGCGTGATGTAAAATTATGAAATGAATAACTTAAATCTACAATATGTGACAAAAACCCTGTTGTTCCTTTTAGGGACGTATACACTTACCTACAAGCACAACATTTATGAAATTATAATTTAAAAAATAAGCATTGGCTAGTCGAGAGTTTATTATCAAATAACTGTTAAAATCGACATATTCAAAAAAATGTTTCCAGTATCTGATTTTACAAATATCCTTATTTCCGAGCTCGGCGGCTTTCTTTGATCTAATCAAAATCAATTTAAACATTACAAATATTCATAATTAAATATTTATTTTAATTATTTTTGTTGAACAGCTTTTATAAATGACTTGCCTTATTACGTATGTAAACCGATTCTGAAAACGTGGGTAGAAGGAACAACATGGTTTTTGTTACATATTGTATAATAGTTTAAAAACAGAAATCGAATAAAACATCACAAAAACAGTATAAAAATGTTTAATTCACCTTAGAACTAAATAACAACAATATTTACAACACACGCACACACAAACAACCAAAAAACAACATAACAACAGTTCAACAACAAAAACAACAATTAAAATAAGGCGGTAGGGTTTAAAAATAACAGTCGTGCATTTTTTAAGTTACATTTGTAAAAGTCGCGGCTTGGAAAAGCTTGGAGAATATGGATTTACCGTAACGAGCTCTGGCCTTTCTATTGATATACAGGAGTTGCTAGCTACTTATCTATAAGAAAAAGATTAAAGTCACCTTTTAAAAGGTGAGAAAAAGTTACTAGGCAATCAAAAGAATATAATAAGTCAACGAGATTTTTAAATGTACTACGTCTCAATGGTATAGCAATGTTTAGAAAATCAAAATCGAACGAACTAACTGAACGGTTGGTTTTTAGTTTCCAAATTCAAAACTAAGAACCAAAAGACCAATCGTGCGAGGTTTGAAACTAATCATAGAATTATTATTGGATAGACAATAGAAAGCCGTAATATATCCAATAAAATAACTTGCATTTGGCCACGTCCTGATCTTTTTTAGCAACTCCATAACAAATTACATTTTTAATTAAAAATTTAGTGATGTCCCCCCTTCTTAGTATGAATAATAGTTTCATAAACTGGTACCTTAAAAGGTACAGGTTTCTCCACTGGTACCAGAATATGCTTAATAACTTCAAAAGGTACCTCCTTGATTTTAGGTATATGCACAATCCTCTCTACAGGGTAAGGTACCGACCTTTCCACAGGAACCGTCACTTCCTTAATAATCGGGATAACGATAGCTTTCGGTACTGGCACATGAATCGGGATTGGGTGTGGTACTGGGATGATAATGGGTTGATTGACTTTGAATTCTACGTTCTTGGGAAGAGGTACGATTATTTCTTTGTAGTGTTTGATAGGTTCTGGGTTCTCTTCTTCGACGTGTTGATGGACGGGGTAGACGTGAGATTTTAGGTCATGGCCGCCGTAGTCGCCGCCGCCATAGTCTCCGCCAGAGCTGCCTCCGCCGAAGTCGTGGGAACCTCCGCCATGGCCGCCGAAGTCGTGGGAACCTCCGCCATGGCCGCCGAAGTCGTAAGAACCACCGGAAAAGTCACTGGCTTGGAACTGTAGGAAAAAAGAGAAAAGGTTTAGTATGTGTGGTAATTGTACAAAACGATGTACAGCGCAATCTAACGGAACACAGAATGATGTTGGTACAATGGTTAGTTATTAAAACAAAGACTCTAAAATCGTAAGACCATTTCGTCAAACCGTGAGCATATTTTTTGATTTGTGTGTTTGTTCATAGTAGTTCATAATAATGAGGACAATGACCCCGAGGCGTCATGGTAGACCGCGAAATTCCTTTTTTTTTACGTTTTTGCTAGTTTCAGGTCAAAGTCAGGCTGTAATTTGAACGAAAAATGATTCGCGACCACATCGCGTATGTTTTTGAGACTTATAATCATTCATTTAGAACTTCATATAATCCCATTGAATGTCTATTTCATGATATAGTAATTGAATCCGGCGGATTCCTGATGACCCTTTATTTGATCAGAAACCCCTAGATTTTTCTTACAGCTCAATCTCAAAAACCATGTTCTATTCAACATCAAACGTCACACGTAAATACAGACTTTAGCTAAAACTGCTCACTTTTAGCTAACAGCAAAATTCTCCGGAATCGGTTACCCGACAATTTAATAACAGGACAACGTTGAAAAATACGAATAAAAAAACGCAAGCGTTTGCGGCGAGAGCGACATGCCCGCTATTTAGTCTGTGGTTCCTTTTAAACTTTTTTTTTCACAGTCTGTGGTCCGTATTACTTTTTACGTTGACGTTTTTATTTTTGTTCGGTAACAGTTATCCAATCGGTTCGTTACGTCCGGAAATCAAGTTATTAGAGCGGAAACTTTAGTATAGTTAAGTGTTAGGTAATCGCTGTTACAATTGATTGTCAATTTCTTTTAGAATTTCGAGAGGTGCAGATGTTAATTAGGCGTGGCCTACTTAGGTAATTGCTTTTTTCGGATGCTCCACTAGTGAAAGTGATGTATATTTTTTTAAAGAGTGCGACAATAATCATGCATTTATTGGGTGTATTAGGATTTTTGCCTACGTCAAATATGCAGTCCGGGGCAGTGGTCCAACTGCTCTGTCCAACTAGTTGGACCATGGGTCTTTACTAGGGGCAGTAGTCCAACTTTAAAAATAGTTGGACCACAGCACCTTTTGAGAGTTCCGTGGTCCAATTCATTTAAAAAATATGAATGAAGAGGTGAACGAAAACATCGTGAGGAAACCGACATGTCTTAGAACCATAAATTCGACGATGATCTGCCATTCCGCACTGGGACCGCGCGGTGGATTACGGCCCACTCCCTCTCACAGAGCGGAGGCCCTGTGTCCCAGCAGTGGGAACATTTTAGGCTAATTATGCAAATATGAATGTAAAACACTAATTAATCCATTATTCAATGGTATGTAGATATGGAGGGGCTTGTAGCTAATCAATAACGGCCGTACCGTTCGGTCGATCACGCTAAGCTACGCTGGCCGCGGTTGGACCGTGGATGGTTGACCATCTTTATACAAAGCACGTTGAGAACGTTTATTCTGAAAGTTGGCAACGTCGCAAATAGCTGTCAAATATTTCCCTTTTTTTTATTAATTTATTAATATTACTGTATGGAAATATGAAATATCGCTAACTAGTGACCTAAAATATGAATATTGATTTGCAATTGTAACACTGAATTTGATGTTGTAACCGTTTTAGGTGTAAAAAAGGCATTTGGAAAGTTTCCAAGTTCTTTTTTTAGATCTAAAACTAAATATTCGGTGTTAAGATATTATTTATTGCATTTCATAATGAATATTTTAGGTCACTAGTTAGCGATATTTCATATTTACATTCAGTAATATTGCCAAATTAATCAAAACAGTCAAATAATCGTCAGCTATTTGCGACGTTGCCCATTTTCAGAATAGACGGTCTTAAGCCGTTGGTCCCGAATGTCGTTCGTAGATCTTCGACACTCGTTACGGGTCAGAAGCCCGAAAGTCTGACTACCAGTCGTACCAAGGGGCATCGTATTACCCAGTAACTGGGTTGTGGAGGTCAGATAGGCAGTCGCTCCATGTAAAATACTGGTATTCAACAACATCCGGTTAAATTGGAAGAACCCCCAATAGAATTGCGAAAAGGCTTGGCCGATGATGATGTATGTTTTTATGTTTATCTTGGACATTACCTAATGATATCAGTGAAGAAAACTGCTCCAAAATAAGGAGCCAAGAACCATAAAACAGTAGAATCTAACGGACTCTTTCTCCAATAAAGGTCTGTCAAGATACAGGAACCAAGCGCCTTGAGAACATAATAAAAAAAAGAAATAAGGCAAGGAAAAACATATAATATGCTTTTATGACATTTTATATATTTCTGTTAAAGAAAATATACATTACACTTTTAGTATTTGGGGTTCCTCATAGGAGAAGGTGGTAGGTATACAAAATATTGTATCATTTAATATCTATACTTATATAGGGTGACTGGTAATTAGTGACCGATATGTAAACACATGATTGTACTCATCATAACTAACAACTTTACCCAAAGAAACAATTTTTATTTATTTATCTACCTTATTGACTGCAATTTTATTACCCCAATAGAATATTGAGTACCTAACAAGAATAATACACCATCAGCTGTAATTTAATTTAGTTACCTACAAACAAAAAATAATAATCCACTTTTACCATGCATTATTCTTTTGTCATTAATTTAACCACCGCACGGACAACGCGCGCGCGCGGAGTCAAAGGACTCACAGCTGATAGCTATTGGAGTGATTGAGGACATACGCTAGTTATTATTTTTTATCGTTTCTTTGGGAAAGTTGTTTGTTATGATGAGTACAATCATTTGATTAAATATCGTTCACAAATTACCAGTCACCCTATATATCTACATATTAATACGTGATGCATAGGAGGTAGGTATCGTATTACCCAGTAACTGGGTTATGGAGTTCAGATAAGCAGTCGCTCCATGTAAAATACTGGTATGGAGCTGCATCTGGAAGGTGAGCCTAACATAGTTGAGAAAAAGGCTCGGGAAATGATGATGGACATGGAACGATTGTCTACATTACCTGTACAACAATACATAATAAGTTATGTCTTGTCGGAGGATCCTCCCTCTTCTATGAAGGATGAGTGAACTTTACACTCGTTTCTCTTATCTCTAGAACGTGTAACGTAAAGGGTATATACATACCAAGGGCACGGCTTCTTTGGATGATATCAAACGATATTGGAAAGATTTTTTAATCCTATCTCTACATGTTCGGAAGTTATGAAAAATTTTAATACATTGATACCAGAACAAATTGAAAGAAACACATCGCTCGGAAGAGATTTATCGTGATATTGGCAAGTAACGTGGAAAGTTATTGACCTACGTAGTGCGGTGACACGTTTGTTATGATTTTAATTTAAGAAACATATGAAACCGAAAATTTGGTATCAATTCTTAGACTATTTTATTTTGAGCTGGAACTATGTATAGTGATTCTATACCAGCTGTTATCTTTATTGCTTAAGGATAGCAATAGGGTGGTGTATCCTCGGACAAGCTCTGTCACAAGGAGGTTCACGAATGACCTTGATTGGCGAGCGGCCTCGATTGTTAGTATCAGAATAGGATATACTTAACCCTTTCGCGAGCATTGGCAAAAAATTTGCCACAGCAGTATTTTGAATCTGGCGCGTAATCAATTTGAAATAATGATTTTTTAAATCTATAATTTAATAGCGGGCATAGGCAAACATATTGTCACCCACATAAAAGTAAATAGGAGTATCTGGGGGGGGCGCAATTGTTCAGAAATGTTATGTAGAGGACCTCTAACTAGGTAAAAAAACTACGTATTTCGTACTGCCCGTTAAAGTGCTAAAAAAAAGATGTGTCCCTGAGGAACAAAATATTCCCAAGAGTTTATAGTAGAGAAAAATGTATGCCCAAAGTGAACAAAAGAGACAAAAACAATAACTTTAATTTCGGAAGTCGGTGACAAAAATCTAAAATACATATCCAAAGACACCGACTTCCGAAATAAAAGTTATTTTTGAGTTTGTAGTGATTTTTCGGAAGTCGGTTGTTTTTTTTTGGAAAAAGTTCTTATTTTCACTTTTTTGGTTATGGTACCTACCCCACACCAATTCGTATATCACTACAGTTATAAAATGTGGGTGTACCCTGATATACTGAATGCATCTGCTTAACCCTCCGAGTGTACTGGCGTGATGTTATGTTGTGTGATTGCGTAACGAATGCATATTTATGCGATATCAGCAATCGTGGTTGATTTGCTGTATTTTTTTGAAGAGTTCTGTTGTCTGTCTCCGAAACCCATCATCAGATCTGTATGAAATTTCTATGGGACCATTTTATTAAAAATCCTTTCGAGCAAAAATAATTTTGCAAATATGACGGAGTTATGCCCGAACATACATAAAAAAACAGTGGCACTCCAGGAGTGCCGACAGAAGTGAAAACTTGAACAATTACGTGTGTATTTTTTTAACAGTGTCGCGAATTCAATTGTTTTTTCCCATCTCAAAAAATGCTTAACATACCGAATTGATAAACTCCTCTCCTTTTTGAAGTCAGGTAAAAACACAAATTGACTGTGCGGAACCTCAAACAACCTTTCGGTTCTAACACACAACGTAGCTAGGAAATAAATAGGCCGCCCCAAATGTATTACCGTTGAATTTTTTAATATAAGTACGGTACGTACAAAGGGGATGTTTTTTATGTGGTAACATCAAAGACCGAAGTACGGGATTAATAATATCGCCCCTCATTTCCAAGAGAATGATAATACTGAGGTTTTTGTGTATTACGATATTATTTGGTCCCAATTTTCAAGCTAAAGGGGGACTTTTTTCTAAAGTGTTAAAATCAAGGATAAGCTGTATCCATACAGTACCCTAACTGCGTAACTCACTATTAATCAAAATCTGAATAATTTTTAACCGGTACCGGACCGCTGGTTCCCGAAGGAACCAATAACTTGTGTAGGTTATATTGCTTTGCAACGTAATTGTCTACTTGGCAACGTAACCACGCCATGACTGTTGTGGTACTGTCAAAATGAAAGGTATTCCTACTGTTGTGTGTAACTAATTACCCCTCTGTTTTTACTTGAACATGAGCAATAGGAATTTTAAAATGTTTTTTTACACGCTTTATATTAGCTTCACTTGTATGTTTGTTTGTATGTATGTTTGTATATTTGTTTGAAACCGACTCCTTAGGGCGCGATTTTGACCCACTTCAAACGGTCAGATTTCATTTAAACTTTGTAGGCTTATCGAGGACCGATGACAATTCAAAAATTAAAAAAAAATAGAAAAAAAGAACAAAAAAAAACTTAAAAATCACGCTTTTGTAGTTAGCAGAACTAACACGGCTATGTGTGAGAGAACTTTTAACTTTCGTAAATAAACAGTTCCCGTCATTACTTTGCCCATTAGTTCAGCAGATTAGATTAGATTGGCAGTCGACTCCAATATAGTTGGGAAAATTTCTTGGAAGATTGATTTTTAGTATGGACATGTGATATGTGTATCGTTTTTGAAGTTTCACCTGCTGATCCTGTTGTGAAGCTGCCTGTTGATAGGGCGATGAAGCCTGTTGGTACTGTTGCAAGAGGTTGTTATATTGTGGCCATTGCATCTCCTCAGCCGCCGCCATGCTGGAGACCAGCAGCGCGCTCACACACTGAAATAAAACGAGGAGTTATAAATAAAGTATTCCATGTCCATAAACGGACATTGGTTCTTTGGGCCAATGATCTGTCTAGACAGATCACTGGCCCAAAGAACCAATAGTGGGCTAGGCCCAGTGATCCCCAAAGTGGTTGACGCGCAGGAGTCCACAGGAGACTCGACAGGAGTCTACGATGTCGTGACAAAAAAATGTGCTGTCTTGATATTTTTGACGAGTTTTGGGAATATGGTAGAAATGTAGCAGCACGGCCCACCGAAACCAATAAAATTTTGGAAGAGGTCTGCGAGAAAAAGAATATTGGGAATCTCTGCTCCTTCCGGTCAATCATCTACTTTATCTTCAAAAGCCACCACGGCCAACTACTGCAATGGTTAGTTTATGTTATGGCTATTCACAACCATTTGTTAAGCTTCCGTGTGTCATCTAGACACTGTTTACAAATCCGAAACCCGAAAATATTCCGACGGCTGTTGCGGTCGAGGAGTAGTAGGCAACTCCCATCGCGGCGCGACGCGGACGCACATGGTGCGACGCGATTTAGGTAGAATAATTTCCATGAAGTTTTCATAGAAGTTGTTCTACTAGACTCGCGGCTCATGTCTTAGAAAAAATTTAAGCTAGGTACAGACGCCAGCACATCAAGCTACCCCAAACTGTCAAATTCTCCCAATTGTACAAGGACCCTTAGCTTATGTTATAAAGTTGAAAATCTATTAAAAAAATGAGAAAAACTGAGGGAACACGTGTGGGTTTTAGTCAGTAAAAGTCTGACACGCCCTCCTGCTCCACGCAGAGCGGGAGAAGTTATTTGATGATTTCCCACCCAGAAAAAAAACCGGTGTTCCTTCAGTTGCCTGTGTGCCAGGGGCCACGGTATCTCTTTCGAACAATAGATTACTAGGTTTTACCAGCGGCTTCGCCAGTGTAGAGGTCGGTGTATTATACACATAAACCTTCCTCTTAAATCATTCTGTATATTGATAAAAACCGCATTGTATTCCGTTGCGTAGTTTAAAAGATATAAGTGTACAGACACGAAAAGCGACTTAGTTTTATACTATGTAGAGATATCATTTCACAACGAATAAACTGAAGATTCCTTCAGGAATATGGAGCTTAGTATTACAAAGATCAAAACCCTTAATAATACATGAAGAACTTCTATTTCTGGAAGTGACAACGGATCTCCCACGCTCTTGTTAACAGTCAACTTAGGCTCGAGTTACAATTTCAGTAAATCTACTGAGAGATATATCTGTGACAATCTCGGGAGTTTAAAGGTCACCGCGAAAGAAAACTTGATATAATATTATCCTTGAAAGAAAAAGAGCTCCTGTTTTTATTTGTTCCTTGACGTAAAATTGGTTTTTGGCTTTTTGAAAAAAAAACCAGGCAACAAATAAAACAAAATTCATTTATTCAAACTAGCTTGAGTTAGCTAGCTAGCTAGCGCGAGAAGTGCTGACACTAAAAAACTCTAAAAACCCACAAAAAAAAAAAACATTTATTCAAACTAGCTATAGTAGTTTGAATAAATGAATTTAGTTTTTTTTTTTTTTTTGTTGGCTTTTAGAGTTTTTTAGTGTCAGCACTTCTCGAACATCAAAATTACATAAGACAGTCCCCCAAACGCCTGCCCTTCACCACTTCCTAGTGCTTTAGCTGTGAAGAAGTGGCGCAACAAACTCCCCAGCAGCACAGCTATCTGTTTAGAAAAACTTTGTTGTAATTAATAGTAAGTAATTAATATTACGTAGCACTTATCATTAAATTAACTCATTTGCAATACGTCAGCTAGCACACGCCAGTATAGGTACCTACCAACAAAAGTATTTTGGCAACCCGGGAGTAGACCGAAGCTTGATAAAGTGATAAATCAGTGCGTTGCAGTTGTGTTTTACTTCAAATCGAACTGCTATGAAAGATCGGCGATTTAAATCTATAGGTACTTTTTACATAACAAAGCTTAAGAGTTTGTTGTTTGTTTGTACGCACTAATCTCTGGAAATACCTGTCGGATTTGAAAAATTCTTTGTTCATTTGATAGGCCATTTTTTTAGGAAGGTTATAGGGTATTTATCATTACGCTATGACTCCTAGGAGACGAGTAAAGTAAAAAAAGGTAGAAAGAATATAAGCGAAAACGAATTAGTAGCGAAGACGGCCATTGTGTCGAAATTATAATTAAGATTATGATCATAAATTTTAATTTAATAAGAGTAGGAGGAGTGTTGTAATTTGTAGGAGAAAATACGAAATTTACGCGAACGAAGTCGCTGGGAAGTGGTAGAAAGAAAATGGTAGAAGTGGTAAATGTTTCGCAAGATCAACGAACGGAAAAGGCGGCAAACAGTCGCGACGCGACTCACGTAGAACAGTTTCTATGAAAACTTAATGGAAATTGTTCTACAAGTGTCGCGTAGCGCTGTTGCGTCGCGCCTGTTTGAAGAAGCCTTAATTCTTTCGTCCATTCAGTAACATTTTAAGCAGCCATCCGTACATTTTTTTTTTCTTTTTTGTGACAATATATTGAATATTTATTTTACTTGTCTTTTTTTTTAATTCAATGATTGTATTTAATGTATTTTATTTTTAATGAAGCAATTAATATAATTAGTTTGTATATTGGAATTTTGTGCCTTAGTAAATCAAATCTTCAATCTTCTAATCTTTGATTTAAGTAACTTTGTATGTTTGGACGTTTTTTATTCAATCACACAAAAACGGCTGAATGGATTTGAATGAATTTGGAACACAGATAGTTTTATTCCAGTAGTACAGTCAGCGTCAAAAATATAGATACGAACAGACTGTGAAGAAAATTAAACTTTATCTCAATTGAATAAAGTTCTCGTTAGAATGACAGTTGTCGTTTACTGTCATCATTCTGAAACATTCCTTGTGTCATTGAGTTAATATTTAATTTTCATAGTTGTTTAGATCATTTTGAACAGTCTGTTCGTCCCGATATTATTGACGCTGACTGTACCTACGTTCCCGTGGGTCAATCTCCGAACTCCACACGGGCGAAACCGCTGGCAAAATTTAGTAAATAAATAAACGTGATTGTATATGAATCTAAATCTTTCTTGTGCTTTTATATAAAAGAACCTAAGAAGGACCATTCAATAGTTTAAGCGGGGGAAATAAAATGCAGCCGTGGACGTAGAGAACCAATAAATACTGAAAAGTGTAGCGTTTTAAAGATGATCGGAAGTTGTAAATCTTACCATATGAGTCTCTTTAAAACAGCTAGAAGGTATGGTCAAAAACTTAGAAGAAGGATTAGTAATAGCACCAGGTTTATAAAAAACTAAAATTGACTCTGAACAGAATGATTTTACGACACCTGTAGGTAAATATTAGTATATTTTTAAATACTCTTTTCAATGGATAAAACATTCACAGTGATCAATGAAAAAAGTAAAAAAAAAAATCATTATGCAAAAATAATATTCTTTAGGCTTCTCTAAATTCAAAAACCAGTCAGTATAACCTACAGTCCGTTCACAGTCAGATTCACCATATTCATCATCTGCCACGGCGAGCGTAGACTAGTAGTGCTATTCTGTATAAATATCTCACCGTGAAATGTTAGGTGAAGTGCGTAAGTGGCCTGTCATTCTGACTGAAGCTAAATATTGACAGCACACTTTAAACTCACTTCACCGAAGATTTCACGGTGAGATTTTTGCAGAATAGCACTACTGATCGCTCGACCCGTGTGGCTAAATGACTAAGTCACAAGCTCTCTATTGACCATAGTCTACAGGTAAAATCAAGGAAAGTAAGCTAAACAAATTGACAATCAAATCACAACTGACACGTATCAGTTAACTTTGACAGTTATATTAAATAGCTTTAAGGTGAATCTAGTCCACATTTTTCCCATGCAAACTTCGGGAGTGCATTACTCCACTGTTCGACAATGTACATGGTATGGTTTTGTCTCATTATTAATATTGTCTGTACGGAAACAGAATACTAAAATAAAAACCCATTAAAGAGTTAAGAGCCAACAAAGATTCGTTTTTCTTGCTGATTTAACCTAATTTTGGGCGTGTTTAAGTAATAAAAGAAGTGTGAAATCTCCAAAACCAAACGCTCAAATATTGAAAAGTTCTATAAACTTTATTGGTCATTGATCTATGCAGTGGTCTTTTCATAAAACCCGATCTTCCGAAGGACTTTTCTGATTTTTTTTACCGACTGTGTTACTATAAATGATCCTGCGTCTCACTCAATAACGTTGTGCGTGTAGACTAGCGTCTAACTGCTCATCACTGATACTACCTCAGTCGGACACGATGCCTTGTGAGACATTGTGCTTTTTAGCCAGGCCCACCAGTGAGTTCGAGCTCGCGACTAGATTCCCCTTAACACGGCAAACTGACACAGGAAGTCAATTCGTTTTACAAAATACTTCCCTGACTGTACCTAAGTAATTCCCTAAACAAAATAAAATCAAAACTCAAACCAACGTTGTTGCAGTCAAAAGTTCATAAACCTTGACATTCCAACAGTTTTCAAAAAGGTAATTCCAAGCTCTACAGAATCGTAAAATGACTTTCGGAAACGTTCGGGACTCTGTTTCATTGGCTCAGAATACGACGTTCTAAAATCAAACGTATAACGTTCATGTGTGGGAGTAAAATATACGTTATGAACAGTGTGACGATAGATCAGGTGTATCTAGCGCTGTTCGAAGCACGCGCCTGATATACTGGGGGAGGGAATATACGGGAGATTAAGTGGGACTCGCCCGCTAGACTGATATACCTCGAATTCTAACTTGAAGAAAGATTTTTCCGCATTGAAACGCCTTTTTTTCTGGCGGGATCTTTTACAAGCCTCAGAAATCTTATGAAGAGCAAAGATTTTTTAGGGAAGACACCCGGTTTGTGTCAGACTTTCGGGCTTCTGAGGACCTGTAGCGACTTTCAAAAATCCACGAATGACAGCCGGGACCAAAGGCTTTACGTGCTCTCTGAGGCATAGAGGGTTCTCGGTATGTAAAGCTGGTCACCCATCCACGGACCAACCGCGGCAAGCGTAGCTTAACCTTATGGATGTTGATCCATAAGGTTAAGCTACGCTTGCCCGCGCGGCTGTTATTACTTAACCTCGAACCCCTCCGGAATATTACTGAGATTATAGAATGGATAACTGACAGACTTGCATGGTTGGATAAATTTCAAAGTGTCTCTGAATCTTGATTATAATCTTGTAAAGTGGCAGACGAATAAAAAACACCCAATTATTCACATGACTTTACACGCAAAAACATACCTTATTATTATTATTACAGAACGTTAAAAGAAAAGTCAAGACTGAGACTTCTTTTTCGCAGCAGATCTTAGGTAATTGTATTTGCAGTACGCAACTTCGCAGCTGTTAGTGAGTAGTACTGTTTCTATTCTCGCTAAAATTATAGAGAGAAAAGACCTTATTTGACGTCGTTTTATCAAAGAAATCTCAGTGCTATTAGTTGTTAACAAAGGCAATAATCCAAACTCCTACAATCTTGCTAAAGCGCCTACAATAGTACGATAGCAGCGATACTCAGGTTTGTGTTATATTATTTTTTCTAGTCCACACTCAAACTCAAACCATTTATTTCAAATAAACCAATTCCACGCACTTTTGAATTGTCAAGGAGTCGATTGGCCAGAAAAATGAAGCTAGTTGCTCATCCCGAAGTGTTGTAGGTTCCTATGGGCAAGAACGGGCAAGAAACTACGCGGTCACAAAAATTAGTTAGGTACAGCCATCATTCATGATGAAATTAAGCAATTATACATTCACATGTCTATTTACGATGTAACAAGACGTGCCCATTAAAAGCGTCAACATCAACAATTCAGAAATTACAATAAGCCGTGGCAACTAAGAGATGACCCGTCCTTAAACATGACGACGTATGGATCAGCACCATTCAGCTCAACCATATCGAAGGGAATTTAATAATCCAGCACACACGCCACACCAGCGAGACATTTGAGAGAGTACACTCAAGAGTCTCCTAATTTCGTTACACAAAACTCTCCCGTATGTTCCCAGCCCTGAGAAGCCAGTATAAAATGTGTCCAATGGCTTGCGATGATACACGGCCCCAGCAACAAGCCCCCGCATGTTATTTATTACAGATAAAAACAGTTTTTAGCTTTAATCTAACGATAGGAGCAAATAACAATGGAGGCTTTGTCATTGAGGCGGGGGAAGAAAAATAGCTGTGTGATATTAGCTGTTTATAAACTTCATGTATCAGCTATTTTCGAAAAAACATGTTGTTTTTATTAATTCGAGGTACTTATTAAAAAAAAAAACAGTCGAATTGAGAACCTCATTTTTTTCTTCGGTTAAAAAGAGGCTGATTATCGAGATGACGACTAATAAATAAGTCATCATCTGCTTCATCATCTTAATGACTGTCAAAGATCCACGAATGACAGCCGGGCCTGATGGCTTAACGTGCCTTCCGAGGCACGGAGGGGTCTTGATATGTAAAGATGGTCACCCATCCACGGATCAGATTAAGCTACGTGGCAAACGTAGCTTATCCTGATTGATCAATCCATGCAGCTGGTTTTACTTAGCCACAAGGCCCTCGACAGAGACAGAAGAATGTTGAAGTCATTTTACTAGGTCTGCTTTTAAATTGTATGATCCTTCAGTACCAGCCCATGTAAAGAGGGAGCGCCTATTGTCATCCACCAGCCACAGAGTTAGACTCCAGACTGCAACTTAGAGTCTCCTAATAGAAAAACCTGAGAACACTTTGCTCGACCCAAGAATCGAACCCCTGGCTATCATCATCAGTAAGTGAATCTTTTGCAAATTAATATAATCTAGATTTTGCCAGCGGCTGCTCCCGCTTGTAGGTCGAAAATTATCCCACAGTGACATACTACCGAGATGAAAAATATCCTTTGTGTTAATCCAGGTATTAAACAATCTGTGTGCCAAATTCCATCCAAATCTGATCAGTCGTTTTTCATCTAACATACACACTTACACTAATAAATGTTATTATTAATTAATATTATAAAGAGGCAAGATTTGATTGTCTGTAAAATTGTTTGTAATGGATAAACTCAAAAACTACTTAACCGATTTTAAAAATTATTTCACCTATGGAAAGCTACATTATTCCGGAGTAACTTGAGCGATACATTTCACGTGGACGAAGTCGCGAGCGAAGTGCTTGTTTAAAATAAGACTAGCTGTGCCCGCGACTTCGTCCGCGTAGAATGTAACAAAAAAGAATATATTCATAAAAATAACATTTCTAAAATAAAATATATCCCGTCAAAATCGGTCTAGCCGTTTCAGAGATTAGCCGGGACAAACAGACAGACAGACAAAAATTGTAAATAATGTTATTTTGGTATATGTACCGTGTATACATTCATATGCATTAAGTAAAAAGCGGTTATTTTAATATAACAAACAGACACTCCAATTTTATTTATCTATGTGGATTAGGATACAAGAAATTTAAAGGATCAAATTAGAAAAAAGAACATAAATATTTATGTGGCTTACCGTAGTACATATGTAAGTGCATTATACTGATGTATGTTCTTAAGTATATATAATAACGAATATAACCCCATATTTATATTACCCATAGCTAAGACAATGTCTGGTTTTAAAAATAACTAACATTAATTCACTTTAAAAATCCTGCGCCATTTTTAACCCTGCAAAATGTTGCCAGCAGTAAATTACGGTATTAGATTTGACTTTGGATATATGCCGTAGCCAATCCTAAGTACCTACTGCGACTTCTGTTTCGTATTTTTTTTTTTGTCTTGTTTTTTGTTTCACTTTTTGGGTTTTGTTTTGTTGTAGATTAAGTATATGTTTGTGTTTTATTTTTAAACAGTATCTGCGATTGGATACGGACACTGTCTTTTTGTTGAGGCTTTTCGCAAAACTCCATAAAGGGGTTACCTTTCCTTGTTATACGCATAAGTTTTTGTACAGTTGTACAGTACGCGTGTCCGCCCCCCACGTAGCCAGGTGTTCAGCTTGGACGTAAGGTAGGATTTTAGGGGGCTATGTTTCGTATTACGTTAACTTATGTACAGAAAAATGTCACATGGAAAAATATTCTTCGAAGAATGGTGGTATTAATTAAGAAAATGAATAAGTGACGTAAATACTTCAATGCATAAAAATGGATCTTAGATCCATGAAAGAATAAACAGGAATTAGAAACTGGACAATGACAATAGGATTGCCACCTTTTATCCGGGACTTTTAAAAAAAACTGGCGAAATGTGGGTGTACAACTCTGTCCAACACCTCGGGGTAACAGCCGTGATGTTATGTTATGTAAACACGATAGGAACTGTGGAATTATAAAAGGCTCCAGCGTTTTACAACTTCCTAGCTAATTCTAAATTGTTATGTAATTGTTATGTGTTATGTATTTTTTTAATATGTACGTGTTACTGTGACAAATAAATCCATTTTATTTTCTTTCTTTTTACTATTCACATACAAGTACTGGCTAGGTATATATATAATTTTAGACCTAACAGGACTAAAATTCTACACCCAAATTATAAGTAACCCACTCTCAATCAGAATCTGAATAATTTTGAACGATATTGCTAGTCCATTGCGTCGAAAAATGAACGAAAATACGCATGTTTTTGAACCGTCAAAATGAAAACCATCCCCTGTGTGTCACGCAATTAATCCTCTAGAGAGATGATAAGGTCGATCCTATATCCGTGCTTCAATCACAAATCCAAAATAACCGCCATTTTTAAGAATTTCCTGACAGGAAACCACCACCGTTAAAACTAAAAACTTATTCACTATTTCACTTATTATAAAAATATATCACTAAATATGATTTAAAAGAACTCACATATAAAATTACTGTGCACATTTTGATGTAGGACGGACCGTTGCACAAGTGTTTGTGATGACACAATAAAGTGAGGTGCAGTTTTATAGTCAGGTGACGGGCAAGCGGGCTGTTATTAGTTTTGTGAAGCCTGCCGCGTTTTAGGGTTCCGTAGGCTGCAAACTAAAATTGGTCCATGGTTTATGGCGTCCAGCGGCACGGGTCGATCGATCAAGTTGGATAAGTGACCATCTTCATATACCAAGACCCTTCCACGCCTCGGAAAGCACGTTAAGCCATTGGTCCCGGCTGCCATTTGTGGATCGTCGGTCGTTACGGGTCGTCAGAAGCCCAAAATTCTGACAACCTGTTTTGCCAAGGGGTATCATATTACCCAGTAACTGGGTTGGGTGGGTCAGATAGTCAGTTGCTCCGTGTAAAATACGGGTATTCAGCTGCAATTGGTTAAACTGGAAGCCGACCCAACATCCTGACACCTGTCATAGCGACAATTCAAGCAGGTAACTAATAAAGATCAAATTCGCAAAACACGTATTCGTTTTTGTATGAGACTAACGAGTGTCAGAACGTATTCTCTCGACAGCCGGACTATAGGTAAGCCTGTGATGGGATAGTCCTTTATGAAAAGTGTATTAACGGATTAAAGTTAATACTTTGCGGTATACTAAACGACCCCAGACGTTAAAGCAATAAAACATTTATTGTCTTGTTCAGCGTCCTTCAATCGATTAAAAATGTCACAAGGAGCAATTTTTAAGGTGTTTTATTTGATTATCTATACATCTAACGACCTACCTATTTTTAATAGCAATTGTTACCTTTTCAGACACATAAAACAATTAATAAAAAAAATATCAAGGCCAGCTAACGAAGTGACGTCGCATATACCAAAACAAGGCAAATAGCATTACAGAAAAAGTTCAAATGCATCTTGATACTTTCGACCTTTTTCTTGAAGTCGCTCGATTTTGTCGCTCTGTAAGAATATAGCCCACAACTATTTGTAATAAATGGAAACTGACTAGAAGCAAAAACAAAAGTCCCTTTTTACAAGAAACGTACCAAAAACTAAAAGAAACAAGAAAAGCTCTCATTACTACCACAGATATCATTAAAACATTTTTTGTACGGAACCACACCTCCTAATGACGTGTCTATGAGAAAGAAAAATCTTTTATTTTGTTCTATATATTCAACCATGTCTACTTGATCTCAGCTCATCGGAACAAAATGTAGGCACAGATAGATCTACATATTTTGGCTAGTTATATCATCGAATCCCCTGGTACTATAGAAAACAAAAACCGACGAGTGTCTGTCTAAATTCAAACTACATTGCTCGCTTTGTTGGGACAACATTTTTATTACTCCGTTTCTATACAGCAATGGACTTAAAAATCATCGTGAATGTCGATATTTGGATTCAGTTCCGTTATAAGACTTTTTGGTCTATTTTCAGTTCGATTCGGTGATAGTAATTGAATGAGAGTATTTCGAGAGCGTGTCTATTGTAAGATACATAACCAAATTGGTACTTTGGTACCTTCATTCAATTTGAAGGTAAAGTCAACACAAATTTTGTACGCTACGTTTGACGTAAAAAAATACGATAGGTATTCGTTTTGGGTGGCAGACAAGCGGCCCAATTTGTAGTCATCATAACCAGACTTTAACGTTCCCACAGCTGGGATTCAGGCCACCACTCTGTAAGCGGGAGTGGGCATTATTGTATGGAATCAAGTTCTTCTAAGTTCTAACTGAACAGACAGCTTTTGTTGCGCCACGTCTTCTTCCCAGCTAAAGCATTAGGAAGTGGTGAAGGGCGGGCGTGCTGGGACTGTCTTATGTAATTTTGACGTTCAAAAAGTGCTGACTCTCAGCCTAGTTTGAATAAATGACTTTTGATTTGACATAAAACTACCACGTTGGCTCAGTGGTAACGGCCGCGACTTACGAATTGTAGGTCGTAGGTTCGTACCCAGACAGGCGCCTTACTTTGTGTAAATTATTTCATCCCCACTGCTCTCAAAACGGTGAAGGAAAACATCGTGAGGAAATCAGCATGTCCTAGAACCAAAAACTTCAAAGACATGTGATATCTACCAACCCGCACTGGGGCTTTGTGGTGGATTAAGGCCCACTCCCTCTCACAGAGGGAAGGCCTGTACCCCAGCAGTGGGAGCATTTTTGGCTGATTTTGATACTTACCTTATTATCCAGGCTATCCTTATTAGTCAGTAAGTAAGTCAAAATCAAAGTCAAAAGTCATATAATTCAAATTATGCTGAGAATTAGCATTTTTCGAACATCAAAATGACTTAAGACCACTTCCTAGTAGCGCTAAAGTTATTTCAAGGGAAATCTTCAAATAACTTCTCCCGCTCTGGGTGGAGCAGGAGGGCGTGTCAGACTTTTACTGACTTAAACCCACCCGTGTTCCCTCAGTTGCCTGTGTGCCAGGGGCCGCGGTATCTCTTTCGAACAACCCGCACCCCTGGCAGGCATCGGCCCTTCCGGGCCCCATCAGTTGGTGCTGACATCTCTTTGAGGCGCGCGTGGAACACAACGAGCCGTCGACCCGGGCTTGGTCCTTACCGGACAGCGAGCTACCCATTACACGCCGTCCGCAAGCCCGCGCCTACGGTGGCCGGAAATAAGCCTGGGATTCCCGACGCCCAGGGCATCTCCTGCGACAACTAAGGCCGTGAGGGCGCATATACTGCCTAGTAGCGCTTAAGCTGGGAAGATGAACTGGCGCAACAAACTCCCCAGCAGCACAGCTGTCTGTTTAGTTAGATAAACTTGAATCTATACAATAGTAAGTAGGCGAAGTAATTAACATCAACAGGTACCTATGGTCACCAGCACCTGTCAACTCTAACTAAACACTAAACTAACTCTTGTAATATTTCAACTTGATTTTAAAAGAGTGTCCGTGGAGTTTCTTGCCCGTTCTTCTCCATAGAGATCTACGTTTTGGAATGGGCAACTAGCTTCAACTTTCCAACTGATCGACTTTTTGACAATTCAAAAGTGCCTGTAAATGGTTTAATTGAAATAAATGCTTTGAGTTTGAGTTTGAGTTCTAACTTAAAGCATTTATCCTACTTCCTACTAATATTATAAATGTGAAAGTTTTGTATGTTCAGACGTTTGGATGTTTGTTACTCAATCATGCAAAAACGGATTAAAGGCTCCTTCAAACAAGCGCGACGCGACGCTTGTCGAACAATTTCCATGAAGTTTTCATAGAAATTGTTCTACGAGTGTCGCGACGCGACCGTCGCGTCGCGCTAGTCTGCACGAGGCTTAACGCATTTGGATGAAATTTGGCACACAGATACATCATAACTTGGATTAACATATAGGATACTTTTTATCCCGGTAGTAGGTACGTCTCCGAGGGGTAATTTCCGAACTCCTCGCGGGAAAGCCACTGGAAAAAGCTTCAAATAAACCAATTACAGACACTTTTGAATAGTCAAGGTCGGTCAGTTAGAAAGATGAAGGTAGTTGCCCATTCCAAAACGTAACTAATAGGTCCCTATGATGAAGAACGGGCAATTTCTTGCCCGTTCCCTATTAGTACAATGTTATGATTTTAAAGAGAGAGAGAGAAGAAAGAGAGAGACACTCTTTAAAATCATGATAATGTTACAAAAAGTTAATTAGGTACATCAATTATGATGAAATTATGTGGAGATCAGCAAAAGCAAACGCATCACAGGTGCATTACAATCCCAGAGACGGTTAAAATGGCTCACATGCCTATTACACCGGACCCCGGTAACGTCTTAGTTTTTTTTTACTTTGTAACTTTGTCTGCGTTATGCAAAGTAGGAAGTCAGTAAGACATTATGCAAACCGACATGACTTACTATCTCAGCTGTGAATTGAAATTAATAAGGAAGAGATGCTATCATACGTAGATAGTTGCATTTAAAGCCTCGACGAATTATGAGACTTACGTACATCCGGTGAGTTAGCAGTTAGTCCCGCTACAGCTCCCTGATTGCACACGCTTGCTATCACAATTCGATTTTAAAGGAAATTCGTAATCCATTGCTTGATAGGATTGTAAAAATTCATCAGCTCACCAACTTAAATAACGCAAGGCTGGCTGGCCTGTCAAAATACGATCAATTGTCATTTTATATGTGTTAGCTACGCAAATATCCTGCTGGTTGACTGACTCGCTACTCTTTTTAGTGTGGCATATACTGCTATTGTCAAATCGTAAGTGATGTCATGACGGGAATTGGTAAACTTTACCTCATCATCATCATTTCAGCCGATAGACGTCCACAGCTGGGCATAGGCCTCCCCCAAAAATATAGGGAGGTTGCCATAATCGCCACGCTTGGCAGGCGGATAGGCGATTGCAGTATGGTGGTAAAATGCATAGAGAACGCTGCTGCCCATTCTCTAGTAAGTCCCCTAGTCGCCTTCTACGACACCCACGGGAAGAAATGGGATGGTGTTATTCTTTTTACGTCCGGCACCAACTTTACTTACTTACTAGTAATTAAATAGAAACATTTCCACTCTTGGAGGTCTAGAATCGTGTGCTGAATTCATGGTAACAGTTTACGCGTCGATGTAACTTACACCGTGTATGCCATTAGTCCCGGCTGTAATTCGTGGACCTTTGACAGTCGCTCGTTAGAAGCCCGAAAGTCTGAGAGCCAGTATTACCCAGTAACTGGGTTGTGGAGGTCAGATAGGCAGTTTCTCCCTGTAAATACTGGTATTCAGCTGCATCCGGTTAGACTGGAAACAAATCCTAAAAATAGTTAGGAAATGGCCGAAACAGATAATGAAAACATACCGGAATTAACTCCCAAATTCCCTCGTTCCTGAAAACTTCCTGAAGTCCGGTATTTTTGGTGTTTTTAACAGACTCCAAAAAAAGGAGGAGGTTCTCAATTCGACTGTATGTTTTTTTAATGTTTGTTACCTCATAACTTTCGACTGGGTGAACCGATTTTGATGATTCTTTGTTTATTTGAAAGCTCGTGGTTCCCGTGTGATCCCATTTCAATTTCATATAAATCATTATGCGTTTCGGAGACAGACAATGGAACTCTTCAAAAAATAACAGTAAATAAACCGCCATTGCTGCTATCGCATAAATATGCATTGTTTGACCCCAAGGATGATGAAATTTCGAATTAGTGGGGTAGGTACCATAATCAAAAAAAACAACCGACTTCCGAAAAAACACTACAAAGTGAAAAATAACTTTAATTTCGGAAGGCGGTCACAAAAAATTTAAATACATGTCCAAAGTCACCGCCTTCCGAAATTAAAGCTATTTTTCACTTTGTAGTTTATTTTTCGGAAGTCGGTTGTTTTTTGGAAAAGTTTTTATTTTTTATCTAAAAACCCCGTGAAATTCGTATCTATGTAAAATTTCGATTCCTTAATCCAAAACATAGGTATCATAATAACACACATTCCATTCATTCTGCTCATCCTCACATCAAACAAACCGTGAAGATGCAAGAAATATGTAATATTACAGCGATACCAAACATTGCATGTCGTCTGCACGTAGCAAAACAAGCACTATCTCATTAAGTCCTAGACTTTCACAGTCTAATGATTAAGAGATAGTAATGAGAGTTAGATTCCAGGTCAAGTAAAATAACAGTGCAATTTAAAGCTAGTTTAAGTTATGATTCATATTGAGTGACGTGACTAGAGTCGAGCGGCGGGCCCGGGCGCAGTGGTTGAGCGCTTCGTCGACTGCACGTAAGGTTGCAGGTTCTATTGCATTTAGATGCATTGAAAGATTTTGGATTTTTGTATGCACGATATAAAAGTAATCCCAGTGTTCTTTTAAATAAAAAATGTAAATAGGTAGGTACAGGTGTCCCATAGCATAAACTAACGCCTTTTTCCAATGGTAGTAGGCAGAAACGTTAGGACGCCAATGTACGATCCCTACATACTTACTTCTTTAATATAATTTACGTTCATTTATCCGGTCATACAAGCACACACGCCGCCAAAAAAATATGATTGATTATATCCCGAACAACCCTTCCCCCGTCCCTCTTATTAATTGCTGAGAACTTTCCTTACACGAGTATCCCCGAGAACTTTCAAAAGATCACAATTATGATGGAATGTGCCAAAAATAAAATTAGCACACCACTTCCAAGAGCAAAAAAGCAATTCGTACATTAGAATTGCCAGAGAACTCAATCCATTCACAATAAACGGCACAAAAAAGCAAAAACTACAAAGAAAAAACATAACAAAAGAACTGCCCGATAAAAATCGCACGGCGACTTTCATACTATCTTCAGACCAAATCGTACAGCAAAAGGAAAAAACACAACCAACAGGTGAAAGCATAGGAGTGATACTTAAGAAAAGAAAGAAAAAAAAAATGTAACTAATATTAAGTATAAATGCGAAAGTGACGCTGTCTGTTAACTTCTTTCACGCCTTAACGGCTGAACGGATTTGGATGAAATTTGGCTCATAGGCCACGCCCTGGTTAGGACATAGGATACTTTAATCCCGGTACTACGATCCTTACCCATCTCCTAGCTTTTTACGCCTAAACCACTGAACCGATCGTTGTGAAATTTGGCACAGGCACGCCATGACATGCACCCTAATTGCGGACATAACACACATTGCTTCATAAGTCAGAAAACTTTGTCTTCTCAACAAAGTAAAAAACGCAATGAATATTGCTGAACTCTCAAAATGAAAGCCTATTATTTGTGTGTTCCGCTATTACCTACCCATCTGAATTTGGACATAGGATGCTTTTTATCCTGGTAGTACTTTTCCGTGGAACAATTTCCGTTCTCTACGCGGGCAAAGTCACCGGGTATACATTAAAGAATAGATAGAATTTAAAAATAAACTAAAAGTGCACTATGCAAGTTAGGTAATGTTTGCCACTCACCGGAAACTTCGGGTACATTCGCAACTCGCATGTAATACTACATAATGTGGGTCTGCGAGGAACTGTGCGAGCATATTTTACGGTATAATAACATGATAGTACCTACTTTAATTAGGACAGAAAGACTAACTGTTGCCGATGAATTCGTTCGCGAACAAAGTTGAGTTTCATTACCTAAGATATTCCAATAAAGTATTTTACTCAATACGAGAAAAAGTCTAAAAATATATTACTGAGATAGTTTAGGCAAAATGCAGTCGGAAAATGTTAGCTTAAGTTCATGAAACAACAAAATAAATTTTAAAATACAATTAAACGATTTCAGTTTTTTTTAACTGTTTTTGAACACTATGAAATAGCCGCCATGTTATTACGTCATACGGCATGTCAACTGAGCAACTTTGTACTTTTATTATTTTCGTAACCAAAGTAATTTTTATTTAAATAACATTTTGCATTCAGGAACAGTAAACAAACGATAAATAGGAAAATAACTCAATTTTTAAATTATAAACAATTGTCTTACAAAATATCAGCACATTTGTTTTTAGCAAACCGACGATATACCCACAGAGCAATATGGCGTCCACTGCGTCCAGCGTTTTCGTCCAATTACGCGCGAAATGTGAAAATGTAAAATTTTAATGCATTTTTAAGGCACTAATCGATTAAATAATAATGTTGTTTTTAGTGGTTTATTAGCACTCTAGAATCGAATTCAGACAGTTTTAAAAAAATAGTGTAAGGAGCCATTCAAGTATTACGTAAGCAGATTTTTTGCAATTATTAACCCACCCCTCCCCCTCGTCAGCAAAAGTAAGCAAAGCTTTACCCCCCCGTCCCATGCTCAAGTAAACATTGGTACCTACGTACATGCATTTTTCAATGTGTTCTGGTTTATGAGCAGCAGATAAAAGTCTGGAAATAAGAAATAGGCTCGGAATAGAGGACTTTAACGCATATAATATTTATTTAAGCAAATTTTATTGGGATGGTATTCAGTTATTATAATATTTATATATTAACGAACAAAACAAACTTCTTTTAAAATTTTGGTATACCTGTTAATTCAAATTAACAATATCCGTCCATGACACACGAATCTATGACTCTTAAGTCTTCGATAACATTGTATGTTTGCTGCTCAATGTTGTGTGTCTGCTCACTTTCGTGTGATTTTGGAATATCGACATCCTTTTTTTCGAGCCGTGCATAAACAAGTAGGGTTGCCATATGTGTTCAAACCAAAACCGACTATTTTTTTTTAGAAAATCAACAAAATAAATAAATACTGCTGACGTAATCACCATCCAGAACCCCCAAGCCCCATGTCATCAAAAATAAGCAAAACAAAGACCCCCCCGCCCCCTGTAGTGCTTACGTAATACTTGAATGGACCCTAATACCCTATTGTAATACGTCAACTTGTAATTTTTCAGATTATTTTGTTTCTATTCATCATCATGATCGGCCTATACTGTTCCCACTGCTGGGACACAAGCGAGGAGGCTTGTGTCCCAGCAGTGGGAACAGTATACTTTTTCAAGATGGAGCTGGCTGTAATCCACCACGCGGGCTCAGTGCGGGAACCAAAAATTCGAATACATGTGACATCTACCAAAGACGTCACACGTCTTCGTATTTTTGGTTTTAAGACATGCCGGTTTCCTCACGATGTTTTCCTTCACCGAAAGTAAATTCGATCCTATGACCTAAATGCTCTCCTCTCTTATTTTTTTAGTTTGTATCAATTTTAACGACCACCAGGTAGGTACCTACCTAATACCATGAGTATTCGCAACAATATAGGTATACAATATACAATGTAGGAATAATCCTACATAGTATAAACTACTGCTACAATATGACCTAAATGTGAGATCTACCACAACTAATCAGGTCAGGTTCAGGTTTCTATCTCTAGTGATTAAGGCTACAAAATGTTGGCCAACGGTCACTAGAGTAAGTATTTTAAATCTTACAGATTAATAAAGCTTCATCATCATAACCATTTCAGCTAAAAAAAGGTTAACTGCAGTGCTGACATAGACCTCCCTTAAACACCGCCTCTTCGACCGGTTCTGAACTTCTCCCATCCAGCGGATTCCTGCAGCCATCACCCGATCTTCGGTCTACCTTGTGGGAGGCCTTCCAACAAGCTACGTCTTCCAGTACGCGGTCACCACTCCAGAATCTTTCGGCCCCATTAGCCATCTATCTGTTCTGCGCGTAATGTGCCCTGAATGTGCTACAAAGCTTATTGTGCACAAATTGCACCTAATTATTGTAAGTTGAACAAAGAGTAAAAGTGAATGGGAATCTCTGTGCGTGCCTCCGTAATACAATCTGTGATTCAAAGATTACATCGTCATTTTATCATTAGCTGATGGTGCAGATGGTGAAGGTATAATTTTCATGTTTCTTAATTGACGATTTTATCATCGGTCCAGTGTACAAGAACGGTGTTCTCATAGGACCAATTATATTTCCGTGATAATTATTACCTAACCATGATCGTCAACCATACAAATGTTACGAAGGGGTATCGTGTTACCCAGTAACTGGGTTATGGAGATCAGATATGCAATCCTCCATGAAAAATACTGGTATTCAGCTGCATTCGAATAGACTGAGCCGATCCTAACATATTTAGGAAAGGGCTAGGTAAATAAATTGAACGATTGTCAATTTTTCTATCGCTAATCTAATATTACTGTGATTTGCTTTTGTCTTACTAGTTTTTTACGGCACTGTCTCTACCTATGTAGGGATCACAACTTTGATTCCCACAGTAATTTATCATCATCTGCCCAGCCGTTTCCCAACTATGTTGGGGTCGGCTTCCAATCCAAACGGATGCCATTGAATACCTGTATTTTACATGGAGCGACTGTAATAATAATTACTGTATTCCCACAGTAATTATTGTTGTTACTTTTTGGAGGGGCTTGTGGCTAAGTTCCAATAGTTGCACGGGTTGATCGATCAGGTTAAGCTACGCTTGCCGCAGTTGGTCCGTGGATGGCTGACCATCTTTACATACCAAGACCCCTCCATGCCTCGGATCTTTGACAGTCGTTACGGGTCGTCAGAAGCCCGAAAGTCTGACAAACAGTCTTACCAAGGGGTATCATATTACCCAGTAACTGGGTTGTGGAGGTCAGATAGGCAGTCGCTCCATGTAAAATACTGGTATTCAGCTGCATCCGGCTAGACTGGAAGCCGACCCCAACTTAGTTGGGAAACGGCTAGGCAGATGATGACTTTTTGGAATGTTTGCCGTTTTCCTCCTGACTTTCCATGCACCAAAAGACCAAGCAACAAACGCTTGCGCCATAAAAGACCAAAATAAATAAAATATAAAAACTCAATATTACCGGTGACTACTTCCCCGGTACAGTAAATAGCTCTTTTGTTTTAGCTCCATTATATATAAGACAATGACTTCAATCAGTAGTGCGTCTAGTTGCTTCATTTCCGTGTACACTAGTTTGGATGATGTAATGTAATTCAAGTCGTTTTTTTTTCTATTTATTTATCACTAGCTGTTGCCTGCGATTTAGGATGAAAAGTAGCCTATGTCCTTACCTAGAGGGGAAATTGCGTGATAAATTTTATGTAGGAATCGCTTTCATCTTGACAGTTCCTCAAGATTCATGGCGTTGTTTGCGTTACTAGGCAGAGAATTTATTCAAACATTTGAAATAATTAATTAGCGATATCCACAAAAATTATTCAGATTCTGATTAATAGTGTGTTACGTAATTAGGGTGCAGGTCGTAGTTTATGTGTGAGCCAAATTTCATACAAATCGTTCAACGGTTCAAGTGTGAAAGCGTAACAAACTTACTATTGAATTTATAATATTAGTTAGGAAATTAGGATGTTGTAAAGGTGCTGCCTCATTGTTGGTCTAGTGAACTTAAGTGCTGTTTTATGGGGCGAGCATATTGCCATCAATCAGGCCCAAATCCAGACTCTGGATCACTACCGAAAACGCCAGTAAAACTATCTGACTTAGAAATGGAACCCTCGTGGGTTCCTCATCGTCAGCAGAAGCGCTTGCGACCACTAGACGAACGAGGCAGTCCAAACAACAACTTTGTCAAGATGTTCCTTACAAACCGAGGTGTCGTGTTGACTCGCGCTACCTACTTCCCAGATGACATATAGAAACTGACGGCTTTGTATGTCGGTCCGTGACAGAAATAGTGCGCTCAATTCTCTTTACGCGCCACGAATGTTAAAAAACCGCCGTTTTAACCATTATAAAAAGACCATTCTGTCAGCAATCATTAATTTAACGTAACATCACGCCTTATTTCCCCGGAGAGGCAGATGTCATCCACAATTCGCCAGTTAAGTCCCATGTTATAGGGAGCGAGTCAAGCAATCAGACATGGATGACATCAAGACTCCGGGCTGTTACTGAGAAAATTCAGACGGAAAACCCAATAACAATTTGCCCGACCTGTGAATCGAACCGGGTGTGCGTTACCCTGGCAAAATGTTGTGCTTTAGAGAGATGAGACTATAACGAATAATTAGTGTAACGTGAGGAGCAATTTGTTTACTAATAGCAAAATTTGTTTGAATTGTAGTTTTAAAGTTATTTGAGAAAAACAGATTTTCTGGAGTAACGGTTTGAAACATTACCCTGGCAAAAACATTTTCAAAAATTTGTTTCAGCCCGGAATCAAAGACATGAATAGATAGCTTTTGTTGCGTAGTAAATGTTTGTAAATAGCAAAATTTATGTGTGTTATGTTTCATCAGTTGTTTAAGATTTTGCAGCGGTAACGTTTTGGGATTTCCCAGATCTCTATAACGGCTCAACGCAAAAGTCTGAAAAAAACACCCATTAGAGACCTTTAAAGACGGCTACTGCTGGACAAAGGCCTCCCTAAGCTCCGCCACTTCGACCGGTTCTTTGCTTCCTTCATCCAGCGGATTCCTGCAGCCTTCACCAGGTCATCGGTCCACCTTATGGGAGGCCTTTCAACTCCACGTCTTCCAATACGCGGTCGCCACTACAGAACCTTTCGGACCTGTTGGTCATTTGTTCTGAAAGCAATGTGCACTGCCACACCCTTTAAAATCCTAAAAACGACACTCAACACGCGATTATCGATGTAGTATACGGCGCGAGGATTCCTTGCTCAGCATTGATAAATAAAAAACCCCAGATACACGGTCTCAAACAAAAGTAACACTCAAAACTGTCTCCAATAATACGTCAGTAGTTATAGTTATGATAAAACACATTTTTTTTGCAAATTCAACCTTACACGCATGACTTAAAGTGGTTTTTACAAAGCAATGTCCAAAAAGACTACTGAAAGATGACTGACGATACTATGTGACACCTGCGCACATCGCGTCCTATGTATGCGGACGTTTTTGAGACGCTGATTGTGTATCTTGGGTTTTTTGTAAATGTCGGAGAGGCACTATTCATCTCGACATCATCATTAGTGGTCACAGGTTTAGTGGGCGTCATTGGGGTAAATGCTAGCACAAAACAAAGTACTTATTCACTTTGCATTAAATGTAATTAAAAGTTTTACAATATTTAAAACCACCGAACTTTGCATTTAAACGTTATTCAAAACAATTATGACAAAGCAGCGGGTTCGGGACACCATTCTTATTTTGCCACATAAAAACATTACTCCTTCAAAATTGTGGAGAAATCCAACTCGATTTTCCAAAACGTCATAAATTCCCGCTCCGCTGACGTCCACCGCGCATGCGCGCAATCTGTCAAGATGGCGCCTCGACCCCGCTCGAGGCGTACCTCTGCTACGTAAAACTTATTACAGAATATTAACTTTAAAAGAAGATAATGCAATTTACACAATATCAAAATCTATGAAAACAAATTAAATTAAATTAGGATTTAACAAATATTTTTAGTAAGCATTATTGTTGAAACCAATAATCAACTCTCCGAATAATCCTCCGACATATATAGAATTTGTTGTGTTATGAAATAAAACCATGGTGCTACAAAACTCAAATACTTTTTTTTATTCCTTACAAAGTATGTACATCGTAAACTAGTTGTTTAATCGTAGCATTATAACTAATTATAATATATCTAATCTAGAAGTGAGCAGTCAGTCTGTCTATCTCGTACAAATCAGACATTATTTCTTCCACCTTTGTGCCGATCTTTTTGGCGATCTGTAACAAAAGGAAAATTACTAAATACATGTTTTTTTTTAACTTGAGCGGTTTGTCAGCTGCAAGGGTCGATCGATCAGATCAAGCTATGCTTGCCGCGTTTGGTCCGTGGATGGGTGACCATCTTTATACACAAGACTCGTTGGTCTCGGGTGTCATTTGTAGATCTTTGACAGTCGTTACGGGTCGTCAGAAGCCCGAAAGTCTGACAACCAGTCTTACCAAGGGTATAGTGTTACCCAGTTACTGAGTTGTGGAGGTTAGATAGGCAGTCGCTCCATGTAAAATACTGGTATTCAGCTGCATTCGGTTAGACTGGAAGTCGACGAAAAAGTAAGATGACTTGCTTTTTTAAACTTATTGACGTATGAATGATGTTTGCTTTTTTTAAAGTCTTTTTAGCTTTCTGGCCTTTTCTTAAAGTTGGTCGTAGTAACTAAGATCCCTCCCTATCGCGACTAAATTGGGTAGGTTAGGTTAGAACAGTGATCTACCATGCGTGAGCCGAAAGCGATACTCTCAAGGTGAATCGTCCAGAGTATCTTGCGGAATTTTGAATTTTGTTACGTGTTTTTTTGTAATTTGCTGGTCCGAAACTGCATCACGCAGGTATGTATTTACAGAGTGATAAATCATTTAAATCATAAATATATTTATATAGGTATGAGGAACAGGGTGTAAAATTCAGTCATACTCTATAGAAAAGGGAGTATTCTCCGACTGGTGTTGTCTGGTGGGTAACTGCGTGATGGTTGATGTCGGGATATATATATATCAGTCGCGCGTTAAACTTTGATTGCGCGATGCAGGGTTTGTGTGACGTCAGGTCTTTGATGCGTAGTTCGCATGTGGCGTTGTAGATGTCGCCACACAACCATTTAAGTTAATTTACAAAATTCCAATGAATGACTATTTTATGAAAAACTTATTCCATTATAATCATATTTTAAGTAACATACAATCTGCAAGACGTCAGAAAATAATATGAATTTCGCGGCCATACCCTGGCGATTCCATTCCACCTTAGGTTGGTCGCATGTATTTTAGGACAACAAAATGGGAATGATTAGATGAACAGTAGGCCTAGACAAAACACATTTCTGTTAGCGTTCACGCCAAACGCTACGCCAAAATGTACGGGAATGACATTATCTACGGAAAGACTACGTCGTGTCCTTTCCGCAGGTAATGTTTTTCCCATACATTTTGGAGTAGCGTCTGGCGTGAACGCTAACAGAAATGTGTTATGTCTCCGTGCCCAGGGCCGCACTCACGTCGCCCTTCTCCGCGTTGGGCATGCTGCAGTACTGCGCCACCAGGTCGCCGTCCAGCACGCCGCGCGCCGCGCCGCCGCACACCGTGCGCCGCGCCGCCTTGTACGTCCTGCGGTTATTGTGGAGTTCATCATCAGAGCGTTGCTTGAAAACTAACGGCCAGTTTTTCAAACAAATACTATTGTAAAAATATTCAAAATCAATGTGAAACATCAGAAGCTGGGTGCACGGTTCCAATTGGCCGTTTCCTATGGAGAAGAGCCGGCAAAAATCTCCATGGTTACTCATTTATAAAAGTATTGGCTTTTACAGTAGTTTCAAATTACAGTATTAATAGATAAGGGGGAGACAGCATAGCACTGAAAATAACTACCAGGAACTTATTAAAAGGGCTATTACGAAATCGAAGTGCTTAGTTTTAGGTAAATTTAACTACACGTGCGTGGCAGCCGATCGCGCGTGTCTCTAATGAACAAACCAGCGGGGACTAAAGCTAAGCCCGCGCGTCCCAATATTTATTATTGATTTATAGCGTGACATACAAGAATTATTTAAAAACATTATTATACTAAATTGTCTTTTTTTACTTTCCTTTCGTTTAAGAAAGAAGAAATAAAGAAAAATTATTTATTCTGCACAAACAAAACGCACATTACAAAAAAACAAATACGTAAAATGCACACATAGAAAGTAACCAAAAACCCTGTATTCAGGTAGAAAAACTTTTACAATTTTGTCCATTGATGTCAGGGCTAGGGACTAAAGACAATACTAAAGCGTTACTTCACTGACAATTATATAATAAGAATCAAAACAAAATAAAAATACCGGATGCAGAGTCCATTAATGACTACCTTTGTTACAAACAAACCACAAATATAATAACAATTAAGCCGTGCGTCATATCTGTGCAAGAATAGGTTTTTGCTCAGCAAAATTTTGTGGCTTCGGACAAACCAATCGTCAACAGCGGTTATTTTCAGTAACTACCTTTAGAAATGACGTAAAGAAGTTCGTCGTGTTCGTTTATTTGTACTGACCTGAAGGCCCTGGGGTTGAGTCCTGCTATGTGGCAGCAGTAGTTGTTCATGACATTCTGTAACATCAGCAGTCGGCGGTACATCTTCTCAGTTATGGGCAGCACGTAGCCGACGCCGCCGTCTAGAGTCGCTGTACAGGAAATAATTTATAATTAACAAACTTTTTTTTAATCAGAGATATGTGCACGGTACATGAAGAATACGATGCTTTCTAATGTCAGGGGATAATTTAAAGTAAATACTCTACCAGCCGCCGTTGATCGCCTACTGGAAATTAAAGTTATTTGATTATTTGATACCACCACGTCACGCGGACTTTCTCTAGTTAATTTAATTGGACCTTATATTATAATCAGAGGTCGGAATTAGGTACAGTTATTTATGTACTTGTGGATATGTCTCAAATCCCGGGATTAAATTGCCAGAACATAAAAATCCCGTGATCTATTAAATAAAAAGTTATTTACTTTTACACAATTTAAACCACTGCAAGCGCGACGTTGCCAAATTGACATCAACGACATCGGATGTCCGAAGTTGCAAAATTCCAATGCGCACTTGCGCAATTTGTATTGTGAATTTAATACTAATAAAAATTGTATGTTAATTATCTCTGTTTTATTTGTCTTATCTATCTCTGAGGTTTTTTTTTCTTTTAAAAAACGTTGCCCCACACAAGGAATTTCTCCGGTATTGTGGGTGCGTGTACAAACATTTAAACTCACATACACAAATAGCCAGACCCGGAACAACTATTTGTAGGTCATACAAATATTTGTTCGGTGTGGGAATCGAAACCCACAACACGCAGCGCAGCAGTCAAGAGCTTAACCACTGCGCCAACCGTGCCGTTATTTGTAATATTGTTGGTCACACGGGATTGTCTATTAGAAATCCCGGGAAGATCCATATTAATATCAACATTTCGATGCAAGTACATAAATAACTCTACCTAATTCCGACCTCGAGAGTTTTTGGCGGGATCGCGTTGGAACATGTCGCACGAATTTTCATTTTCAGAGAAATTTAGTGAAATAGCGAATTCAATTGTATAATTTTGGTAGCGAATTATTCAATTTAGTTACTAGTTAGTGAGTGCACAAGTGTAGTGAAGGTGAAACTATGTGACTAACGTGGACTTTTCGTGTTCCCCCCAAAAACTCCTATTAGGTTGTTGTAAACCGCTTTACAATAACCTTAACTTTGACTTGACTGACTAAAGACGACTATGACTGTTTTGCAACTTCACGCCCGATATCGGGCCATTTACTTGATGGAAAAGAAAAATTACTTGACACTGGCTAAATGCACAAACCGTGCGAAGCCAAAACAAAAAAAAAATCCGACCTCTGATTATAATGATGGACTGTGTGAAATATGATATGGCTAAAAAAGTTGTGGATACTGACATGACGACTAATAGACAAGTGTGGAAGATAAAAACAAGTTGCCGCGACCCTAAATAAATTAGGATACGGACAGGAAAATGATTATCCCTCGTCTGTCAGGCAGACTCATTGAGTCTGATAACAATAGAAAAATAATTGTGTCAATTACTTGACAGTTTATAATAGCGGTGGGCGATTATGAATGATTTTGATAATTGAATTACTTAGTAATACTAATGTTGATAATCGTTCCGTAATTGTTCCGTGCCTCGGAAAGCACATTAAGCCGTTGGTCCCGGCTGTCATTTGTAGATCTTTGACAGTCGTTACGGGTCGTCAGAAGCCCGAAAGTCTGACAACCAGTCTTACCACGGGGTATCGTATTACCCAGTTACTGGGTTGTGGAGGTTAGATAGGCAGTCGCTCCATGTAAAATACTGGTATTCAGCTGCAACCGGTTAGACTGGAAGCCGACCCCAACATAGTTGGGAAAAGGCTAGGCAGATGATGACTAATGTTGATAATCGATTATGAAATTAGTAACTTATATATTTTCATAATCGAATGACGGTACTAATATGTACTACTAATCGTGTTGTAAAAAAGTCGAGAGACTCGAGAGTAGCGGTAGGCATTGAGGTAATATGTACTCGGTGGGCAATTATGAATTAATAACTAAATTAGTAATTACTAACTTACTTATAATCAAGATATCTCGAGACATATTCATAATCGAATGATTTCATCAGTATATCTCATAATCGCCCACCGCTAGTTTATAATGATAGTAGTAACTTACTGAACATGGTGACGTGTCGTTTGTGCGTGGTAGTGGGCACGTGTCGCGCGTTGATGCGGAACATAGCGTTCACTTGCTGCCCGAGGTGGTAGTCACTCTTGCGGATGAGGCGTTGACCTGAAATGTAATTTATGTAAGAAAAGTTTATTGATTTCTCCATAATGTTTCCTAAAAACACGATAAAGACAATATTTTTCTCTCACGAAGCGACGCGCGCTTCACAATGTGTGCGTGAAGACTAGTAGCGTCAGCACGTAACAAGGAAGTGTATATGTGTGTATCCACACACACACTCCGATTTCGCCATTGTCTTACAAGCTACCCAGAGCTTCTGCGCGTACAAACACATTTACAGCGTGTTTTTACACTTGGTAACCAAAAGTAATGCGTGTGTCGCTTCGTGAAGTACAATACATCCAACTCTGGGAATAACTTTTCAGACGCATATTTATTAAAAAAATTACCCCGATAGAAATTTGGTACCTATACCTATGTACCTAGGGTGTAAGTCTGTAAGAGTAGGGGTGGTGTGTTAGTAATTTTTTTTTTTTTTACATTAAATTAAAAAAGAAATCGGTACAAAAGCGCATTCCATTTTAGCCAACCTCTCAACTTTAGGTCAATATGCATCCGAATATCCGATCTCTAGTTATGTTGTAATGTATGTTGTGTGTGTGTGTGTGTGTTGTAATATATACAGACCTCCATAGCTCTCTCTAGCTTGCGGCTGGTACATGAACAGCGCGAGATTTCCTTCAGACTCGCTCACTAAGAAGCCTAGAGTTGTATTGTCGACCATGAATTCCATCTCTAATATCTGTAACAAATTAAGATATATTTTAAATCTATTCTACGTTTGTATTTATTTCGATTAAGTATGTCTGACTAGTTTCGAACTCGAACGGAGCAAGAATTGGGAAGGATATTGACAATTTTTTACTCTAAAAAATATTGCTAACAAATAGTGCACACAATACTTCGTGTGTGTCATCGTCATCATCCTAGATGCTTTTTTTTTGTTCCCAGGAAAATTCTCATGAATGTCCTCGGCCCTGGGGCGGAAAGTGTAGAAGCTTAAAAAATTGCCCAGTTATGAACGTCTACCAAAAAAATAAGTTTCGCTTTATAAACTTATCGCCTGCCATAGATACGTGCGAAACAAAACGCGGCACCGCAACAATATAGCGGACTGAGCGAGTGAAAGAGATGGAAACATAATCTAATATGTGCGTTAGAACAGGCAGTTTCGCTTGTTGTACAACAGGTCAGTCGTGGCGGAATTAGTACGATTTCGCGGCGATGATGTGCCGCCCGTTCAACAGTAGCAGTGCCGGTGGCCCTACCTGAGCGCTCCTCAGGTCGCGGGACACCAGCGACAGTGTCCTGTGCTGGTGCTGGTAGCGCAGCAGGGAGATGGACTTGTACACGTCCGCTACTAACACCAAATTCTTCACTGACAGCATTTTGTGTACGTAGATCTGCGTGTCTATGAACGCGACGCCGACGAGGTCGTTGTCTTTGAGTTGCCAGATGTAGATCTGTGGAAGGATTAAAATGATTTTAGTAACATTAATTGCATGACCAGATCATCATCATCATCATCATCATCATTTCAGCCGAAAGACGTCCACTGCTGGACATAGGCCTCTCCCAAGCTCCGCCACTTCAACCGGTTCTGTGCCAGGCCGAGCCAGTTTGGTTATGACCTGAATTAGTAACGGACCCATCGGAGCGCCGAACGCACTCGATGCGTTTGATCGAGATAGGTAAATGAAACTCACACTACGGTCTCAGATGTATGAACATAAATGAGGCAAAAGGAGTAAGGAACGTAGCAGGTTGCGTTCTGTAGTTTCTGCCTCCGGAAAAGGGCGTGAATTTATGTTCGAGTACGTAGTAAAATTAAGTTCAAGTGTTTTATTGAGAAAAATAAATCACGCCTTATTTCCAAATAGTACACCCCCATTTCGCCAGTTATGTATAAGTCTCATGAAATAGGGAGCGAATCCATTGCCTTGGCCGGGCACAAATGCAGACTCCGGGCTGCTATTGATTTTAGATGGAAAAACCCTATAAAACTTCATCGACCTGGGAATCGAAACCCTACTGCTAGGCGAGGTCCTATGCTCAGGAGTAGCGCTTGTGAGTACTGGACCAACAAGGCAGTGTATTGTAAAAATAAAAACAAATTATTAAAAAAATTAGTTATCGCAGGCAGAGATAATCAAGAACAAGATAAATTTGGTAACTTTTGTTTGTGGCCGCCTACAATAACGTCTCATGCTTTGTTATTGTTTGCCGGACCATTAAAGAATCTTGTGGTAGAGATCAACCAATGTAAAACTGCACGCCACTCCACAAAAAAATCCGTACAAGCGTTTGAAATGTGTATGCAACAAGCAATGGAGAATTTTGTTCATCTCTACCCGCGTATTTTCTTTTAAACACGAAATCGTTCAAATAAGATTTTATTTAATAGATCACAAGTTTACTTAGTACCTATTCAAGTATCAGTAGTCTGAAATACTCAATCAAATGCTTTGGACCTTGTCAAGGCATTCTGTGTCAACTTATATTTAGTGACAATTTCTGAGAAACTTTCAAAAAGACGTAAAAATTGGGTTTTCTCTAATCCTATGAATTTTCGACCTGGTTTTATGGGGTGCTGAATTGTTGCAAATGGGTCACTATCACGTCCTGGAAGGAATACGTCAAATTACAAGTCACCGAAATGAGTATAAAAGAGGTCTGAAACTGGCACCACATGGTATGGGAATGTGATGCGGAGGAATAAGGACAATGTCGTGAGGAAAGTTTTGAGTATGGATATAAGAAAAGGGGAAAACCAAAGAAACGATGGATGGATTGTGTGAATGACGATATGGTTAGAAAATGAGTGACTACTGAGATGACGGCTATTAAAGAATACGAAGACATGTTGCGCCGACCCCGTGGGGTCCAAGTAAAAATCAGCGTCAGGTGGTATACCTTGTATCAGCTTGTGTCATCTGTCATTATACTGAGCTGAGGCCTTTTTGGCATTATTCGAATTGGTTTCTGTATTTTTTTTTTGTTCCGTTTGGTGCCGGACGTAAAAGAATTGCTCCATCCCATTTCTTCCCGTGGGTGTCGTAGAAGGCGACTAAGGGACTTACTAGAAACTGGGCAGCAGCGTTCTCTATGCATTTGACCACCATACTGCGATCGCCAAGCCGCCTACCAAGCGTGGCGATTATGGCAAATCCCCCCTTTTTGGGGGAGGCTTATGTCCAGCAGTGGACGTCTTCCGACTGATATGATGAAGGGTAGGAGAAGAATAATGACATATCCCAAGTGTACCTTCTGTCCGACAGCAGATATGAGATACCCGAGCACTTGTGTGAGCGCGGTCACGGGCCCCTTCTGTTCCTTGGCGTACAGCTCCTTGAATCGGTTCTTGGTGAGCGGCTGGCCGGGCTCCGGGACCACGTCTATTATGTCGTAGATTATTATCTGGGAATAGTAGGAGATAAGTTAAAAAAAATATGTGTGAATCAAGAAAAAGTGGTGGTTCAGTGGTAACGAACCCAGGCAAGCACAATACTTAGCGTAAATAATTTCATCACCACTGGCTCTCAAAACAGTGAAGGCCAACATTGAGAGGAAACAGGCATAATGACCTAGAACCAAAAATTCGAAGACATGTGACATCTACCAACCCGCACTGTGCCCGCGTGGTGGATTATACAGGGTGTTTGGCAGAACGTTGAACATACGAAAATGGTGGATAGGTGGGGTCATCTGCTACTTACTCAGCCTTAATTTATGTGGCCCTGGCCCCCTGAAAATTAAAAAAAAAAATTTTCTTTCTTCTAGTTTCACCACTTTCTTAACTTTTAAGTGTAATTTTTATTAAAAATGGTTAAAACAGGTAATATTTTTGTTAGATGTTAGATAGACAAAAAATTATGAGTCCTCAAACTTACAAAAAGATGTAAAAAATACTTAAATCGTAATTTCAACTTGCATTTAAAAAAAAATGATTGATGGAATTCCAATTCTAGTAAAACATCCCTAGTGTGTGACCTTTCTAATGGTATGTAATTTGCTTTTATAAAACTTTTAAGAGTTATTTCATTATTTTTTTTTTTGGCCAGGGCCAAATAAATTAGGGCTGAGTAAGTAGCAGATGACCCCACCTATCCACCATTTTCGTACGTTCAACGTTCTGCCAAACACCCTGTATATAGCCTAGTCCCTCTCGCAATAAAGGAGACCCGTGTCCCAGCTGTGGAAACATTATGGGCCGATTGTACGCTTACGCTAATCCAAAAAACTTTTTCTATCTGTGGAGGCTTGTAAATTACCTTACTGCTACTTTTGTACTGACAGCTGTAAGCCACCCAAACCCAATAAAATAGAATAAAAGCAAGTTTTCATTTTCAAACATAAACATCAACATAACATCACGCTTTATTTCCCCTTAGGGTTGAGCAGAGGTGTACCTATATAGTACCCCCATATTACACCAGTTATGAAGTCTATTGACAACGGCTCAAATGCAGACTCCAGGTTGCTACTGAGAAATTCCAGATAGAAAAACCCAATAACGCTTTCCCCGACCTGGGAATCGAACCCAGGACCTCGTGCTCAGCAGTAACGTTTGCGACCGCCAGACCAACGAGGCAGGCAAAGGCGAGACGAGGCTTTTTTTTAAATTCTATTAATCTTTTAACCGCCAGAACGAAAACGCATCGGCGTCCCTCCCACGCCAAGCCACAAATTCGGTGCAAATACCTACAAAAAGAATAGGGATTCCAAAATTTTATCGATAACCAATTAATCATTGCTTTTCGTCCCCTAATTTTTAAATAAACTATTACTCGGAACATCATTCTTTTATTTTATTTGACACTAAAATGTTGTTTTCTTGTCGGCATTAGCCGACGGTGGCGTGTTGGGCACGTTTTCATTTGTCGGCTGTACCCGACGGTGGCGGTCAAAAGGTTAATAATAACAATGAACTTACTCTTCCTCTTGAAGTGATATCTTCACTATAGTTGTAGTTAGTTCCTATCGCTATGTAACCTCTCAGTCCGGACCTGGAATATAGAGAGAAAACGCATAATATAAACAGGGTGCAGTACAGATCTTGTTATTAAAAAGTTTTTCCAAAAACTTAAAAACAACCGACTTCCGTTTTTTTTGGAAGCCGGTTGTTTTTTTTGAGTTTTTTTTGGAGTTTTTTTTGGCGTCTTTTTTTTTGAAGAGTTTTTATTTTGCACTTTTTAGTTATAGTATCTACCTCATACCAACTCGAAATTTCATTATCCTTGGGGTATACTCAAAGTCAACAAATCAAAACAATGCATATTTATGCGATAGCAGCAATCGCGGTTGATATGCTGTCATTTTTGAAGAGTTCCGTTGTCTGTCTCCGAAACTCATCATCAGATCAATATGAAAAATAAAATGGAGCATTTCGTAATAAACCCTTTCGAACAAAAAAAAAAAGAATTTTACTAATCTGTCTATATTATGACGGAGTTATGCCTGAACATATATGTATAAAACATATATATTTAACATAATATCTAATTGATATAATCCTCCTTTTTGAACTCGGTTAAAAAAATAATGTTATCAAAATCGGACGACTCAGTACAAAGTTATCAAATTAGTTCCAAAACTCCTTGGAGTTTAATTCTTGCTACTTCTGAGGCTTCCTGTCCATGATGCCGTAGCCGGTCCCGCATGAGTGTCGGCACGTGCACGATATTCATTCGCATACACAAACATGCGGCCGGCGTTGGGTCGACTACCGAGTCTTGTACAGGAAGCCGTATAGTTCCAGTTTTGGCCATCCATGATGAACACTTGAAAAATTCATACGCACATTCGCGTATTCATCATTACAGAATGTTGCAATGATTTTTCTAACGCGGTGTGCTAGCTGACATATGGCAAATAATTTAATTTAATGTTTTGTGTTTCGTAATGTTAATTAGTTACTATGGCATAGAATCATGTCCTTCTAACTGAACAGACAGCTAAGCTGCTGGGGAGTTAGTAGCAACATTACACCAGCGGCAGCACTGGGCAGTGGTGGTGGCCGCGGACTGTCTTATGTCATTATGACGTGCATTAAGTACTGACTCTCAGCCTAGTTAGAATAAACCTTCAAATTTCAAGTTATTAACACAATTACTTTTCTATTGTTATCAGACTCAATGAGTCTGCCTATCAGCCGAGAGGATAAATGATTTTTGATTTGATCAGGTGATTTTTATACACGGCTAATTTTCACCGCGCACTTGATTTTCAATGAACTAAGTACCTGGGCTTACTGTGATAAATCCAAACATATTTTTGGAATCGCATACTTTAAACATTAAAACTGAGTATTGACGGGCTCGTGGCTAAGTAATAACAAGCCGCTCGGGTCGATCCATCAGGTTAAGCTACGCTTGCCGGGGTTGGTCCGTGGATGGGTGACCATCTTTACATACCGAGACTCCTCCGTGCAAAATGCCGAAAGCACGTTAAGCCGTTGGTCTCGGCTGTCATTCCTGGATCTTTGACAATCGTTACGAGTTGTCAGAAGCCCGAAAGTCTGACAACCAGTCTTACCAAGGGGTATCGTGTTACCCAGTACTGGGTTGTGGAGGTCAGATAGGCAGTCGCTTCATGTAAAATACTGGTATTCAGCTGCATCCGGTTAGACTGGAAGCCGACCCTAACATAGTTGGGAAGAGGCTAGGGAGATTGACTGAGTATTAAGAATAACAACCCAAATCCAGTGCAAGTTCATACAAATACACTTACCTAGTGCCTTCATAAGACAGCGAGACGTTCTTGAGGCACGTGACGTGTTCCCATTCATCGAGCTCTATCCGCGTGTTAGGGATGATCTCCCAGGAGACAGGCGAGAACAGAGTCACGAAGAACTTGTCTTGAAGTGGATAGGGGAATCTGGAACAAGAATACATTCAAATTGAGGACATGATATGAGTTTTATTGGCGCTTTTGAATGTCCATTCACTTCATTTTTTCATTTTTTTTGTTTCATTGGCTTTCTTATGAGTAAACGCGAGCGGAGAAACATTTGAAGATTTTATTTTTTTACTGATCTATTACTGTCCCATTGTGACTCCATGGGAACGGGTGATGGCAGCCTTGAAAAGGTGGTCATTGTTGGCAATACCGAAGGAATGAGAAACGGGCGCCAACACGATGGTCTGACCAAATAAAAGAAGCCACGTCCACCAGCAAATTTCAGCAGGTGGTGATGGCAACTTCAGGCCGGAGTCGATGGAGGCAGATTGTCCGCTTAAAGATGTCCAGTGACCACGATCCTCAGTAATGAGGGACCGATTAAAGAAGATTGCTGTCCCTGCTGCAAACCTCCCCGTTATTGGGAGCGACAGAGACAACCCAACCGCAGCTCGAAATGATAATTCTTAAACAAAAAATAAACGAAATCATAATCTCGTATTCTCCTGTTTTTTCTTCGAAACTGAAGCAATTTTAATAAAAACAAAATTATGAATAATATATGACACTTTGGCAATGTATGTACGTTTCCCCTTTACTTTTTATAATCGACAAAGTTTACCTAATTTCTGATAGCGGCGACGTAACCGTACAATTGAAATACTTAAAGGTTTCCAGTTCTTATCCTGTTTGTATGTTTGTTACTAGTAACACCCAATTTTAGCAGGTTTAGCCGTTTCTGCGTGATGTACCTAGGTACATCACGCAGAAACGGCTAAACGGATTTGGATGAAATTTGACACACAGTTTAAAACCATAGTGTACTTTTATCTCGGTAGTACGTTCCCGTGGGATAATTTTCGACCATCACGCGGGCGAAGCCGCTAAGAAAAACTTGCTATTATTATAAATGTGAAAGTTTGTATGTTTGGATGTTTGTTTCTCACTCACCCAAAACGGCTGAACTGTTTGGATGAAATTTCATTTAGCACACAGAAGCATTTTATAACCTGGATTAACACATAGGGTACTTTTTATGCCGGTAGTACGTTCATGTGGGATAGTTGTTGTCGGACCCAAAATTCAGCAACGCAAACTCAGCAATTGAAGGAGTCCGATAGGGCCGATGCCTGCCAGGGTTGCGGATTTGTTTGATAGAGATACCGTGGCCCGTAGCAGAAAGGCAACTGAAGTTACACAGGTGGGTTTTAATCAGTAAAAGTCTGATACGAAGAGCGGGAGAAGTTATTTGATGATTTGCCACCAAAAAACTCAATGACGCAGTAATAAGTCATCAATTGCACAGGTGACATGCGGCCTCGGAGAAGGAAATCAGACAGCAGCCTAATGTAGGTGTACACGTCTGTGGCACTATGAATATTTACTACTCTTACGGGAGTACATCTTAGGGATCAGATGGAACGTTATCTTACCTGTCCTCCTTATTATGGCTGCTCCTCTCTTCGTTCTCACCATCAAAGTCAAAGTCAAAGCATTTATTTCAAATGGGCACTTAAAAGGCACTTTTGAACGTCAACATTTACATTAAAATAGAATTGATTCTAGTCGCCCCTTCCAAAATGTAGTTTCGTATGGAGAAGAATGGGCAAGAAACTACACCGTTACTCTTTTAAAATGATTTAACTACAATATTTAACATACATTCATTGTATAATTATGTGGGAAAACGATGCATCCAGAACAAAATTATTATACCAAAATAGGTAAAAAGAATGAAATTGAAGCAATTACAGATAAATTAATTTTATGATAGATACATAGTGCTCACATATTTACAAACATTGTAAAGTAAATATACAATTTTTCTAGAATATTAACAAGTAGGTAATCAGTCAGTGTGTGAGCTGAAGTAATCACTGAGTGTAATCAATGTCATAAATATAATTAATTACATAATTCAATTAGCAACCAGTTTGATTAAACTTGTAATAGGAGTTGGGAACCTTTTGGTAACGGAGACATTGCTCCAGAAGGTTCCCAGGTATGGTCGTTCCATCCATTTATCCTCATGTTGTATCCAGGTATACGTCGCTACTGCTGAGCATTAGGTTCTGGGTTCTATTTCCAAGTCGGGCAAAATGTTATTGTGTTTTTCTATCTGGAAGTTTTCAGTATAAACCCGGAGTCTGGATTTGTAACCGTTTGATGGCGATACGCGTCCCCCCCCCCCCCAGATTATATGAGATTTAAAGTTAACTGGCGAAATGTGGCTGTGCTTTACACACCCTTTGATCAATCCTTCGGGAAAAAAATGCGTGATGTTATGTTATGTCGTCTGCTTACTGGTAAAAAGTAATAAGTGCAGTCTGTGTCATTTCGAGTAAATGACATTTCAAAGTTTATGTTTTAAGTTGATCTATTTTAAACACATTAATCTAAAAAACTGTTAAAGCAAACTGTTGCACTAATTACCCTTCTTTTAAGATATACTCTTATCTATAAAATATTTACAAAATGTGAGAAGTTATCATTTTTACAAACTTACTATCTCAGCAGCCATTGGACATTGCATTTTTTTATTTTACCAGTAGATAGCCCGTAAAAAATTACACGTGACTGCATTTTTAACTCGATTTAGTATAAAAATGTATTTAACTTGTTTTACCAGTAAGCAGACGAATTGTGTACAATTAGAAGACACCGACTAATAGTAAAAACAGACATTTTTTTACATGAAATCATCATTATTGCTATGTTTAATATAAATTATTATTTTAAATAAATAGAATTGTATTTAATTTAGATTTTATTAAATGCACTGTAATTTAAATTTAAATAATGAAATAATGATTAGTATTTTTATGTTATTGTAATTACTAAATGTGTACTGCATGCTAAAAGTAAAACCAAATTATGTAAAATCTAAATATTAGCACGGCTGAAATGCCGAATATAGTAAAACCCATAGATCTTAAGAACATAAGTTAGCTACCTATATTCTTGCAAATAAATATATCAGACTAGTTGACCCGGCTAACTTCGTACCGTTTTCCTTGCCATTTCTTTATATTTTCTCAACTTTTAACCTCCCTTGGACTTCTACAAATATTCCAAAACCAAAATTAGCCAAATCGGCCCAACCGTTCTCGAGTTTTTGTGAGACTAACAAACGTCAATTGTTTTATATATAAAGATAGGTATCATTTAAAACCCTTACCTGTCCCCCTTGTTATCGCTGCTCTTCTCCTTATCTTCCCCGTTGAACTTGTAGTAGGAGGTGGTGGGCGAGTGCGTGGAGGCCACGAGGCAGTAGGTCTTGGACTCCACGTGGAACGTCACCCAGTGCGGCGTGACGCGCAGCGGCACCTTGCGCACCGGCCACGCCGCGTCGTACGACAGGTGCGTGGGCAGCGCGCTGATGCGCAGGGACGACTGCGGAGCAATCACATAATCTTTTATTTCTGGTGGGTGGTGGTATCGGGGCTTGCGGCTAAGTAATGACAGCGGCACGGATCGATCGATCAGGTTAAGCTACGCTTGACGCGGTTGTTCCATGGATGGGTCACCATTTTTACAGATCAAGACCCCTCCGTGCCTCGGAAAGCACGTTAAGCCGTTGGTCCCGGCTGTTATTTGTGGATCTTTGACAGTCGTTACGGGTCGTCAGAAGCCCGAAAGTCTGACAACCAGTCTTACCAAGGGGTATCGTGTTACCCAGTATCCATGTATAATACTGGTATTCAGCTGTATCCGGTTAAGACTAGAAGGCGACCCTAAAATAGTTCGGAAAAGGCTGGGCAGATGATGCAGATGATGCAGATGATGCAGATGATGATGGTTGCTGGTATCGGTGGTTTTATTGCAACTTGGCGCAGAAAAGTGGGGAAACCCGACCTGAAATAACGGAACCAGAGAAGGAAGAAGAATCTTTTATCGCTGATTCTACAAAGGTGGTGTTATATTTTCCATATTTTTTCTCTGTAATAGTTCGGAGTCTGGATATGTGCCTGGTTGAGATCTAATCAACTTCGGGAGAGAGGTGGGCTGGTTAGAATTACAGCCGTGGCCCACGCACAATGGTCCAGCTGCAGGACTAAGTGCGGAAAACAAAACCTTTAGCATAGCACAAAGGCTGGTCCCCCCCCCCCCCTATTTCATGGACCATAACTGGCGAAATGTACCCTCCAACATTTACTACCATATCTGCCTTTAAAACGATCAGAGATCCCAGGCTTCTTTTTTTTTTGAGTGTGGGAAATCATCAAATAACTTTTCCCGCTATGGGTGGAACGGGAGGGCGTGTCAAACTTTTACTGACTAAAACCCACAACTGCGTCCGTTCAGTTGCCTGTGTGCGTTGTGTTGCGTGTGTGTGTGTGTTGGGCGTGATGTTTTGTTTGTGAGTGCTACATAAATCTACAGGCAACTAACTGTCTGAAAACAATGAGGCAGAAAAAATATAAAATACGAAGGCGTTCAACTTTACAATAATCTACCAGCAGATACCAGGAGCACGTCTTCTTTCAACATATTTAAAGTTAAGCTCAATCAGTACGTCACAAACAACACAAAATTATTAAGTTAACGACATAAGTTTTTTTTTTTTTTTTGGTTGGGAAATCATGAAATAACTTCTCCCACTCTGAGCGGAGCGGGAGGGCGTGTCAGACTTTTACTAGCTAAAACCCACCCGTGTTCCCTCTGTTGCCTGTGTGCCAGGGGCCGCGGTATCTCTTTCGAACAACCCGCACCCCCGGCAGGCATCACCCCTTGCGGGCCCCATCTGTTGCTGCTGACATCTCTTTGAGGCGCGCGTGGAATACAACGCGCCGTCGACCCGGACTTGGTCCTTACTGGACAGCGAGCTACCCATTACTCGCCGTCCGCAAGCCCGTGCAACGACATAAGTTAGTCTTACACACGATAAGACGTCGACATATTCGTACCTACCTACATTAACAAATATAAACTGTTTGCTACTGGACTACACCCACTTTAATAATGTATTTATTCGCTAAGTGAACACTGTATGTTCTTCTAGAATAAATTAATAATCTTTAAACCCAACTTACAAATAATTATAGTCATCGTGATTCTCCTGTCTTTATGCCAATTTATTTGGGGTCGACGGCGTACGATGTATTTTTCTTCCTGACTTCTCCTATTAATCGTCAAATCGTCATCTCGGTAGTAGCTCCCTTTCTAGCCATATCATTTAACACACAGTCCATTCAGTTTCTTTTTGATCGAAAACACATGATATGATCAAAGAGTACGAACAAAATAATAATAATAAGCTAAATGAAAAAGAACTTAAATAACTCGTGTAGTGATGGCCTCCGGTGAGTGTAAATGAGCAGATGTGGCGATGAGGCGGGTGAGTAATATTATAAGCTACTTTATTACAGTAAGTACAACAATTACCTTCGCATTGAAATACAGGAATCCCTGCGGACAATTGGTGTTGTTGAAGGGCGCGAAGGTGGCCACGGGCGCCTCCTCCGTGCACAGCGCGTGCAGACGCAGCTCGCCGCGCGCCGACAGGAACAGGAAGTACGGCGACACGCCGCAGATGAACACGCCGTTGTAGCCGCCCACGTTACCTGCGAAATGCGGGGATTGATGTTTCAAATCATCGTCATTGAAGCCGAAAGACGTCCCCTGTTGGACATAGGCTTCTCCAAAGCTCCGCCACTTCGACCGGTTCTGTGCCCCCCGCATGACGCGGATTCCTGCCGCCTTCACAAGGTCATCAGTCCACATTGTGGGACGCCTTCCAACTCTACGTCATTCAGTACGCGGTAGCCACTCCAGAACCTTTCGGCCCCATAAGCCATTTTAAGTTTGGCAGTTCTTGTTTCAAATAAAAATATGTAAAAATATTGTTTTTATCTACTCTCATATCGTAAAATATAAAATATAAACTTCAAAACGAGTTTATATTGACATAATTTATAAACAGAATACCGAAATTTAAAAAAAGAAAATAAAAATATCGATAAAAATGACCGTTACAAAAGATGGAAACTAGATAATATTATTCTAAGAGGTTGACTATTAATCTTAATAAATACTATAAACATTACGATACAGTCGGAAGCATCTTCGTAAATGCCCATCAGCCATACAAAAAAAGTGCTTGAAATGAACAAAAATTAAATATATGCCATACTGCACTACAAATCGTAAGGAACCCATTACAATTAAGAAGAAGAGGGGAGGAGAAGAGGTAGAAGCCAGAAAATATAAGTTTAGTCAAGGTTGAACAACAAAACAGCATTTAAATGTTTTATAATAATAATCGATGCAATATCGAGATAGCAGTCTATCCATTTTTTTTAATGTACACGGGGAACAAGACCAAAACAACAGCAGCGTCGTATTAGCGGGTCTAATGTAAGTCGTTCAAAAATGGGTAACGTGGGCAGAAGTAAAATCAAAATCCTTAAATTAAATATCCTTTAAAGCATTAAGTATGTGACTCAAGTCGCTGACGCATAATTCATGTAAAAAATCGAATTAATTAAATGCAGTAAAGTAAAACTGTCAGTAAAGCAAAGGACATGTGAGTCATACAGCCTACGATAAGTTTTCTATTTTGAACATAATTTGATTTTAATTAATATTGCTTAAATTATTGTAATTAGATTTACGGTATAAATAGGTCGAATTATATTCAATTAATGATAACTGTGCAATCATTCTATAAAATTGTTCGTTAAGGATTATTTGACAATTGTTATTTGGCTAAATGTCGAGTACTCATCAAATAAACACTGACCTCCAATAAAAAATAAGAATGAATTAAACTTAAATTTTTTTTTTTTTAAAAACCAAGAAAAATATTTTAATTATAGTTATATTTTCACCCTAGGCATACAAACTTGAGAATTATTTCATTACACATATTTTATTCTAAATATAATTTTTCTCTCTACTAGCAACTCTTCTAGCAACAACAACAGTGTAGTCCTGGCTCTTGTACTATGAATTCCTGTATCACAAGAGCCAAATTAAGGACTATTACCAGTTTCTGTCCATTTCAGGCATTTTTTAGGCATTCCCCTTTAACAATAAAGACCTATATCGCTCCGCAGTCGGATCGGCTGCTGTGTGGATCAACCCTTGAGCAAGCTGCCTAACGAGAGCCTCCTCAGGTGTTGGTCGAGGCTCTTGGCTATAATGGCATTAGCCGTCACGACTATCGACACAATGAACGCTGTATCCACATGCCACATGTGGACCACCTCGCGAGCCAGCTCAAAAATTATTATTATTAATAAAATGTGTAACTGCATTAACGCACACAATGAAATTAGTTTATTCAGATCGATTTCTGTGACATATATTTTTTTTTAAACAAACAAAAAATTAAACCACGTCAATTACAGTCACACTTCCACTGTACTACACTCAAAACAAACCAAAATGGACGAGGTACATTCTACGCTAGACCCTTATTGTGCGAGTGTAGATTTGTAACGTCACCACAGTTTTCTCCCACAATCAGTATTACTAATTTAGTAAATAAACAATGTTTTTATACATAATAATCAAAAGTCAGTGTATGTAAGCAAAGTCCCCCGCCGCCGCCGCGTCTGTCTATCTGTTCACGATAACCTCAAAAAATAATTAACCGATTTTCAAGCGATTTTCACCAATAGACAAACTGATTCATGACGAAGGTTTAGGTGTAGGTATAATTTGTTAAGGTTTTGTAAATTGGTTAAAATATGACAATAATTGTTGAATATGTCGGAAAAAGTAAAGCCGCCTGGGCGCTTTAATCGAAATCGCTGCCTTAATACCATTGAGACATAACATAACAATGTATGGAGAGATATTTCTCTTTTACAGGTTTACAGAAAAGTCCACGATGGCATATATCTAACTTTTAAGGATAGCTTACTATACCCATTACAACTTCAAAACAAAATGGGCATGGATAAAGCACTATTTGGAAGCTATTTAGACTATTTTACACGGATATGGTATAAATCCTTATCAACTTAAATACGTTAGTTACCTTCAGCATGGTACAGACGCCAGCACATCAAGCTATCCCAAAATGTCAAATTTTCCCAATTGAACATGAATCATATTCTTTTGGAATAAAGTTGAAAAACTATCAAAGAAATTTGACAGATTAGGGTAGCTTGATGTGCTGGCCTCTGTACATTATGAAAATCTTGTACACCATACAATTTAAATGAATATCTTTTACTAATTATTCAATTAATGTTCTGTGTCTCGTAATGTTGATTACTTTGCCTACCTATGTATAGAATCAAGTCTAACTAAACAGACAGCTGTGCTGCTGGGGAGTTTGTTGCGCCACTTCTTCTTCCCAGCTAAAGCACTAGGAAGTGGTGAAGGGTGGGCGTTTTGGGGGACTGTCTTATGTATTTTGACGCTCGAAAAGTGCTGATTCTTAGCCTAATTTGAATAAATGACTTTTGATTTTGATTTGATTTTAGGAGTTATCGCAAAATAAAAATTAACGCGCGCGAAAATAAATTCAAGCGCGGTTTTTCATTCCGATGACATGAAAAACATGTAGGCATAATAAATGCTCTACTACCCGTGCGAAGCCGGGGCGGGTCGCTAGTGCATTATGTGATAACATAATATACTAATTAGGGTGTTTGCTGGTGTGCGTTCAATCCGGGACATGTTTTATGAACAGACGTAACCGTCAAATCAATGGCACCATCAAACTGACGCCAGTATCAACAATGACGTATAAAATCACGCGATGGCGAAAGGTGATTTTATACGTCATAGTAGTGATGGCGTATAAGTATGCGAGACTCGCCTAATCGATATGTCTTATAACCTGTATCAGTGACGCTATCGGTTTATTTCCGTTTTTATTATTCAACTCCTTAATAATTAATTTTAATTTTAATAATTCTCTCATTCCTAGTGTTATTCTCACTTCACCATGGATCTACCACGGGTAAGTTGATGACAATCCATATTAATATACAACATTATTTTTAGTATATGCGAAATCTGAATATAGTTTGTTCTGATTATGTAACTGAATCGATTCTAATAATGTTTACACCATTTTCCCAACAAAGTTTTGCAAGTGTGGTGGAAAATGTTATCACCAATTAATAACAATACAATCGCCGTACGGTTAGGTACCTACTGCCTAATTATTACCAATGAGCACAATACTCGGCTGGACGCGGGCGGCGCTGGGGGCGCGTGGTGGCCATGTTTGTGTAGACCACTAGGGAACATAACGAGCTTATAACTTTGTGATTTTTCATGATACAGTTCTCAAATGTTGTACATCGATTCTTGTCATAAAAATACTGGACACGTGTTTCGGGTTTCGCATATACTAAAACTAGGGTTGTACAAACTCAAAACATTGAATTCAAATTAAAAAAACCACAAGCACTGCATGCACTCCATGTTAAATACTGGTATTCAGCTGCATCCGGTTAGACTGGAAGCCGACCCCAACAAGGCTAGGGAGATAGATATTTTTCGCGATAAAATATTCAAAAGCTGGCGAGTGATAAATGACTTACTGAAATATCGGCACTGGCGCACATTCTCCTTCAGCAGTGCGGTCTCGTAGCTGTCCTCGGGCGTGGTCAGGGGCTCCGCGCTGTACCCGAATGGGAACGATACGCGCGAACGACTGAAGCGGAGCTTCAGGTTGCCTCGGGGATATTTGTAAGCCTAGGAATGTTTAAACCAAATGTTAGAAGCTGGCCGCGGGAAAGAAAATATAAATGTTACAAGGCTAGACATTTCCGCGCACTGGATTTCCATAGCGCCGAGACCCCATCAGTTGGTGCTGACATCTCTGGCGCCGTCGAACCAGGCATTTTTTTTTAACGTGGAGAAATGCCTACTGCGCTACCACGGGGATATAGCGCAGTTATGTGAGACTGTAACCCCTAAAACTCCACGGTGTCCTCCAGTGCCGCTTGAGGCGGGAACACGGAAAAGCGCAAGCTATCCGCGAACCCGCCGCGGCTGTCCGTCATTTGACCCTCCTCGGAGGGGAATAACCCCAATCACCGGCGCACCAGGACACATGGCACGCCGGAACCACCCCAGGGACCAAATAGGGAGTGTAAATGTGTTGCTGTCCCACAAACAATGGGACACTTAATATCGTGTCCAGCGTGTCAGCGTGTCCTGTTGTCTGCAAGCTGCAGGATCTGATGGCTGTTGGAAGTGCCAAGCTCGTAGCCAAATTCTGGGCTGACTGTATTTAGATTGCTATCGACACGCTTAGAAGAAGACGGATCATGACATACAGTCCGCTGACAGACTGACGTATGGACGGACTGACGGCGGAGGCTTAGTACCCGTTGGCTACTCTTCGGGTCATCAGCATCATCATCATTTCAGCCGATAGACGTCCACTGGACATAGCCCTCCACCAAAAAAAAAAGTGGATTTGCCGTAATCGCCACGCTTGGCAGGCGGGTTGGCGATCGCAGTATGGTGGTAAAATGCATAGAGAACGCTGCTGCCCAGTCTCCAGTAAGTCCCCTAGTCGCCTTCTACGACACCCACGGGAAGAAATTGGGATGATGCTTTTCTATACGTCCTGCACCACACGGAACTCTTCGGGTACGGAACCCTAAACCAGGTTGAAGTATTGACCTTCAATATCTCCGTTACCAGAAAGTAGGTTATCTATCAGGTACGGTCCAGTGCAAAAAAAATGTTCGATCGGCTTCGTTAATCGTCTTTTTTTACACATTATATGCCTTTCTTACCTGGTATATCATGAGCTGGTCTTCGCACCTCATGAGCATCAGGACCCTGGTCCCTTTATGCCCTACTCCCACGACCAGCAGTTCCCTGCACTTATCGGCATCAGTGTTCTGTCCACCACTGCTCAGTTCTTCATCTTCGATGCCACTGCTGGGAATGGGGACTGATTCAAGGCTATCGGCCAAGATCTGTGGAAAAGAGGAAGTTTGAGGTCCTGACAAAGTGTGAGTAAAGCTATGTTCTGTTCCAAAAAACCGGCCAAGTGGGTTTCGTACCATTATCTATAAAAATGGCAAAAAAAATCATGTCTGTTGTATGCGAGCTCCCTTAAATATTTATTTTATTGTTTTTTAGTATTTGTTGTTATAGCGGCAACAGAAATACATCATCTGTGAAAATTTCAACTGTCTAACTATGACGGTTATGAGATACAGCCTGGTGACAGACGGACAGACAGACAGACGGGCGGACAGCGGATTCTCAGTAATAGGGTCCCGTTTTACCCTTTGGGTACGGAACCATAAAAATCCTACTAATCCTACCAAATTATAAATGGGAAGGTTTGTCAGGATGGATGGATGTTTGTTACTCTTTCACGCAAAAACTACTGAACGGATTTGAATGAAATTTGGATAGTTTATAACCTGCATTAACACATAGAGTACTTTTTATCCCGGTAGTACACACAGCTACACATCAAGCTGTTTATTTCCAGTATAAGCTGATCTCGCATTGTATAGGATTTCCGTACAGTGCGAGATCAGCGTAAAATGGAAATTAATAGCTTGATGTGTAGCCATAAAAACATGAAAAAATCGATCAGAAAATGTACCAGTTGATGCCAATTTGTGGTGCCGCTTACTAATTGAGAGCTTTGATTTGATTATTTGAATTCTTAAACCCGAAATACTAATATTTAAAAGCCCTCCAGAACATAATACCAGATTCGCAAAACAGAAGTACAGTCTTTTACACTATGGAGGTATGAGGAACAGGGTGTAAAGTTCACTCATACTCTATAGTAAAGGAGGATCCTCCGACCAGACGGGTGTTGTGTCTGGTGGGCTACTGCCCGACGATTGATGTCGGAATGTTTATATATATATGCAGATCGCGCGGTAAACTCTGCTTGCGCGATGTAGCTGATGTAGTTGCGGTGTGACGTCAAGTCTTGAGTAGTACGCTTATAGCTTTAAGCTAAAGCTTTAAGTTTCGTATGTGGGGCATTGTAGATGTCCGCCACAACACAATACCTATGACAAACTATGAAAAACAAAATAAAAATATTAATTAAGATAAATCTTTAACAAAACTAGTGTTAGTAAAGAATTACCTTTTCGTTTGACGGGTTAAATGTGAACGGCAAAAATGAAGAATTCCACGAAGAAGACGAACAAAATTAATTGAAAAATTCGTTCGTTAGTGGGCACGTTGTTTTAAAAAAATGTTAGTAGCACGTCATATTATTTTATTTGGAACTTAAATTCCACTCAGAACGCGACATCGGCACGGCTTGAAAAAGTAGAATGTACGGAAGAAGACAAGACGCGCCGGCTATAAATGGATAGGAACAACGGCAGAAAGACGATTATGAACAGGCAGGCAGGATCTAGAATAACTAACCTATGGCTATGGCTTATATCCCACCACCCACCACCCACCATCTGCAGTACTGCTTGAAAGAGGACTTTTGGCCGAAAGGTGTCGTATATCGACGTTTCCGAGGACGGTTACGTGACACCTCGCAGCGAAACACGACGCCGTCAACTTTACGTGTTTAGTTATAGTTTTTAAGCTGGTTTTTAATATGTATTAGTATGTCATTATTGTTTAAGATTATTTTGTGTATTTTATGTATGGGCCTTAGTTGCCTGATAATAAAATGATTATTATTATTTTCATTTATTTATTTTCATACTTATTAAGGATATTTTTAAATATTTTTACAAAAATTATACAAAAACATTTAAAAAATATTATTATTATTATATTCAATATAAATAAAGTTAGGAACTTACTGGATGAACTACTTTTATTGCATTCTTTCCTTGAACTAAAACCTTGGTAAGTTTCTAAATGTACCTATATGTATTGTTTTCGAAAACTCGCCATTTATATAAATTAGTTTATTCTTTCGAAACCAGTTTTACAACTTGAATTTTAGGGTTTCGTAAGAATATTTAAAAATCAGGACGCTTATGGAATTACCTCGGTGTCTGTCAGTCACACGCGATTTTCTCCGAATAAATATTTATATACAACGTGTAACGTAATTAACGCACGACCACATAAACCCCAATCAGGAATAAGCATGCATTTATTCAAAACTATTTCATTAAGTAAATAAAGCATTACTTATTTTACAATTTCTTATTTTATGTTACGTTTTCTTATTTCTTATTCTACGTATATTACATTTCTTATTTTATGTTTATTTTCTGTTGGAAAGGAATGCAAGCTCGAAACGCTTCGTCTTCGAAAATGCCGAGAGTGACCTAAAAAGCCACGTGAATAAATATATTTTCTTATGAAACTGCTGTTTCCTAAAAACACAGTTACTTTACTGCCTAGTTACTATACAGCAGGCTATCGAACTGGTCGAAGTGGCGGTGCTTGGGAGTGGCCTATGTCCAGCAGTGGACAAGAGAGATGATGATGATGACTTGCACCACAAATCAATCAAGACGTTTAGTGCTTAATGAATATAAACCGTCGGTCTATTTCATATAACTATTGAAAATGACCGAGACAACATGATGTTATAAATTGTGTTTACCGCTGAATGTATTTCGTTATTCGTGTTGCAAGCGAGCTTAAATATACATACTCAAACTTATGATAAATAACTTATGTTAAATAACTTACCTCTTATTTATAAACGTCGCTTAAACTTAAGAGATGTTTAAACGTCAAAAATGTATGGTTAAACAGTCGCTAATCATTACTTAACGACGCAACGCTCAACGCTCGCGCTTGCTCAACGTTTAGAAATAAGGGGCTTATGTTAATACAACAAATGTTAAATAACTAATAAAGATAAAGATAAAAAGATAAAAGATCATTTATTTGTCAAACATGCGTTTACATAAACTGACTAATCAGACATGCAGGGTATTAAATTAATATGTTGTGAGCGTCCATGTTTTGCCAATAACGGCGTACAAATTTTATAGTTATAAAAATTACATTTAATTGCGTTTACTTAAAAGTCATTTTAAATTTAATTACAAAATACACAAGAAATAAATAATAATTGAAGTCAAGATATTAAAGTATAAGTATATTATAGTCAAAAATAAATTAAATTATGTCCAGTATATTCATTATTATGCAGTCAAATAGTATCATTTAAAAGTCAATTGATTTAATATTCACATTATTAAATTATTATTTTTAACCATTTAAATTAGAAGTCGGAATAGAAAAGTCTTTTTCATTCAAAAAATCTAAAACATTGTAATACACTTTATTAACTAAAAAATTTTTTAGCTTATTTTTGAAAAGTGATAAGGGCAGTTCTCTCCAACTTTTAGGCAATTTATTAAATATCGTAGGAGCCATACAGAAAACACTTTTGCGCATAAGGGATGTTCTCGCAGTATGAGAGCATATCCTACTGTTGTCGCGCCTGTTACGTGGGACTACTTCATCTACTCGTTTAAATCGGTTTGGATTTGTTTTGACAAATACGGCTACCTCTAAAATGTACAGACATGGCAAAGTAAGCATTTTATGTTTTTTAAAGTAAGGCACGCAACTATCAGTAGGTTTAATTTTAAATGGTCTAATGTTAAATAACTAATGTTAAAAAACTTGTTTGACAACTTATGTTTAATAATGTAGGTTAAATACACGTATGTTACACATTGTATATGTTTTTTAATGCTACTGGCTCACCCTATTCCCAGCACAGGCGTCTCTGACGAGGAAGCTTAGCCTCATCTCGGGCAGCGAGTAGATCTCGAGGTTGCCGTTCAGTCGCAGCACAAACAGCCAGTACGTGGCCTTCACTTCGACGAGGTGTTTCCTCCACCAGCGGGAGATACGTCGAGGTACGCCCGGGTTCTTTGACTGTTCCGCTAGCATTATCTGTGAAAAGTATTTTTTTTTAAGAACAGATGTGTATTACACTTAACATAACATTACGCCTGAATTCCCCGAAGCGTTAGGCAGAGGTATAACTATAGTACACCTACATTTCCCCAGTTATATTTAAGTCCCATTTAATAGGGGGCGATCCTATTTACCTAAGCCAAATCCGGACTCCGGGTTGCTACCGAAAAATTTCCTGATTGATAATCCCAATAATACTTAGCCGGGAATCGAACCCAGGCCCTCATTGTCGGAAGTAGCGCTTGCGACCACGAAAACAAAGAATTAGGACATTTCTATGCGGAAAATACGTTCATTTTCACTTATTGTGACGGTTTTTTAGAACGTACTCGAATAAGTTGGGATAAAATATGCGTAAAATCCACGTGAAACGGATAAAATCAAAAGTCATTAATTCAAACTAGGCTGAGAATCAGCACTTTTTGGGCGTCAAAATTACATAAGACCCGAGCTCGCAATCCCTTCACCACTTCGTAGTGCTTTAGGTGGGAAGAAGTGGCGCAACAAACTCCTCAGCAGGCCAGCACTAAACATAATGCTGTGTCACTATGAGACAGAGCCACAGCACTGGTTTTCAGCGACAGAAACAGCTTTTATCGAATAAAACGATTCCTGTTAAGTGTAATTTGGCCTCGCGGTTTACGATTGGTGATAACGCACGGCTACACATCAAGCTATACATTTCCAGTTTACGCTGATCCACTGTACGGAAATCTTATACGGATAGAAGATGATACTGGAAATGTATAGCTTGGTGCCGTGTGTACCACCATATCACCAATTTCTATTAAACATTTATTTTTCTGTGTTTTGCTTGTGTTAATAGGTCTGTTTTGTTTTTCTTTTTAATTCCATTTTTTTTTACAATTACAATCGATGATACTTCATTCACATTACAATCTAACCCAGGGATAGCGAACTAATGGCACGCGTGCTTTTGGTGGCAAGCAACAAAATAATTTGGGCACGGCAGCTTATATCAGTCATCATCTGCCTAGCCTTTTCCCAACTATGTTGGGGTCGGCTTCCAGTCTAACCGGATGCAGTTGAATACCAGTATTTTACATGGAGCGACTGCCTATCTGACCTCCACAACCCAGTTACTGGATAATACGATACCCCTTGGTAAGACTGGTTGTCAGACTTTCGGGCTTCTGACGACCCGTAACGACTGTCAAAGATCCACAAATGACAGCCGGGACCAACGGCTTAACGTGCTTTCCGAGGCACGGACGGTCACCCATCTACGGACCAACCGCGGCAAGCGTAGCTTAACCTGATCGATCGACCCATGCAGCTATTGTTACTTAGCCACAAGCCCCAGCTTACATCACAGTAACAAACAGAAATCTGAGCGTGATAATTTCATCTTCTTAATCCAGAGTCGTTCGTCGACTTTCAGAAACCGTACCTATTTCAAGGGATTGCATTCTGCTAAAAGTCAGCTTGCATTCGGCTAAAAGTAAATATATGAACCTAATACCAGAAATTACTTACAGTGGATCAGCGTAAACTGGAAATGTGTAGCTTGATGTGTAGCCGTGCGAACTATATCACCAATCGTAAACCGCGAGGCCAGATTACAATTAACAGGAATCGTTTTATTCGATAAAAGCTGTTTCTGTCGCTGAAAACCAGTGCTGTGGCTCTGTCTCATAGAGACAGAGCATTATGTTTAGTGATGGCCTGCTGAGGAGTTTGTTGCGCCACTTCTTCCCACCTAGAGCATTATGTTACACTAATTTGTTCTTTCATTAAATAACGTGGTGTCACATTGGTAACTGTTTGTAAATAGCAGGGTTGACAATCTTAGTCACAGATAACTTTATACTAGTCGGAGAATCTTAGTACTGGCAAACGGGTAATCGTTCTCCTATAAGTATGCAAAATAAGGTTGGACACCAAATGTATTGCCGACCAATTTATGAGACTGACATTTGAATTTGATCTCATTATATTGTGTTACTTTTACGAAACTCTCTCAGAGATGGCAGTATTCATAATTTCTGAATTTGTAGTTTTACTCAGTACGCTAGATGGCGTGACAACAGTCATCCATTTGTATCTTCGATGTGACCAGCCCTCGCCCAATTTCCATGAGCGTCTAATTAAATAAACCCATGTAATAAAACACAATACAACGGGAAAACATATTTTAAGATAAAACCTCAATCATAACGAAATAAATTGTTCATAAAACAATTTCAAGCTGAATTTATTTTGTATGCAACACTACAAATGTCAAACAAAACAAAATTTGCCGCTCGTTCGCGTTTGCGCCATAACTGTTTTTCTTGATTTTAATCGTCTAAAGTGCTTTTTCCACCTAAGTCCGTTGAGTAGAGCCTCTGCCCCTCGGGCCGTGTTGATTTTGTGCTTGTGTTGATGGTTAAAATCGTAAAAAGTATTGAGACAGGACTTTAACTAAATTTTGTGTTTGTGACTTTGATATCTACCTATTATCATGCCTAAAAGAAAGTGTTGCGTCCCCGGATGCATAAATAGCTTAGGTAAGTGTTTTATTCATAAAAGGCCGCTGCACCAAAAGTTCGTCTTTATACTCCACTGTTCCTGACGTACTTTTTCGATTATTTCAGATACCAATGCGATTTTGTATGAATTCCCTAATCCAACTAAGGATAAGGAGTTTTTTAATACATGGGTCTATTCCGTTGGTGGTGATAAATTACAAATTGAAAATGAACATATTTTCAAATACCGCCGTGTATGTCGTGTCTTCGAACAAAAATATTGCTGTAGGAATAATCGACTCAGCAAAGAAGCTGTACCAACAAAAAACATGCCAGGTAAAATAATATTATTTTTCATATATTGCATGTCCCATTATGAGCTCTTAATTATGCCTCCACTGCTGGACACGGGGGTCATAACTGGTATTCTATAATATTTGGTGATACCCAATAACAAATTTGCCCCGAGTTGGGAATCGCACATAATACCTCAAACCCAGTGGTCGCTTCTACAACAACTAGTCCAATGTACCTTTACATAATAATATGCTGACAGTTCAAACTTAACTGTCAAGCAGCGCTAATAAGACAATGAAAAATCTATTATGTATAGTCCTCCGAGAGTTATTGCTGCTTGCTGAAATAATTTATTAATTGTCATTCCAGAGCCTGTTACACATTTGGACTCAGTGGATATGAAGCCACATACTCAAAGTGCCTTATAAGATATACAAACAAAAGAAAATCTTAGTAAGTGAAAATTAATATTAACAGCATTAAGCATTCTTTTTTTCGAATTGTCCCTGATTCCATTAAGGCATAATAAAGGACCTTTTTGTATGGAGGCTGGCCAACCCGGTCTGCCTTTTTTTCCCTTTGTATCCTTCGATAATACCTATAAATTATAGACAAACAAAAATTGTCATGTGATATAATGTCCTAAACTGTCACACCTAGTAATTAAAGTTAAAAATGGCTATGATGAGCACAAACATTTTCATTTCTTTCATATCAAAAGCGGGCAGTTTAAGCTACAAAGCGCTTTTTCTGTTGAAAATGTTATGTGAAATGATTATCTTAATTAAAAGGAATTTATTTAAATTGTCATTCCAGAACTTCACCAAGTTGTGACACAGTATCCAGAGAATTTGTGCCTATGCATGCTACCATTACTGTGGAAGATGTACAAAGTAAGAAAAATATTGGCAAGTAAAGAAAATTTTCCTTAGTTTTCTTATTTAGTAAACAATCTTGGCATGTCTTTTATGAATTTTTCCATTTAAAATAATTAAACAGCATTATTTTTATGTACTTAAAATACTTCATACCAATATTGTAATCAGAAAATACATAATATATGTTTTATTTCATTACAGAGCATCACAAAAACCAAAAACCAACTCTCGTTACTAAAAGGCGGGTGAAACGTGTTGCTGTAACTCAATCAAAGCATGCTTTATACAGAAAACTGGTGCTAGTTGCAGTACGACTTAGTAAGTGCCGCAATAAGGTCAAAAAGCAGGCAAAAATGATCCAGGCACTACAAAATCTAACAACCATTCTGCAGTTTTTGAAAACACTCGATGAATTACCTAGCACATCAAAAGTTTTGACATTATTACAGTTCAGAGAGCATAAGAAAGGCAACAAAGGACGTCGTTTTACTTTAAAGGAAAAAAATATTGCCTTGATGCGTGATGATGAATCGGATTCGTATAAAATTAAAGCAAAAAAACTGATTTATGAAGTGTTTCAAAAGAAAGAAATAAATCATGAAATCGAACTTTGTTTTATTGTTTACAATTATGAATTACTTTCGCTATTCTACATAGCTGCAAGCGAATATGTAATTCACATTTTAAAATACCTATTTAAATAAATAAAAAATATCAAGGTAGAAAGTAGGCAACGTACGTATGTGTGTACCTACGTGTATGTGTGTGTGTGTGAGTAAGATTATGTTGGAATTAGTTCCAAAACAGGCGTCCAGAGGGCGACACTTGACGTTTCTCACTTTTGTCGCTGAGTTGTACCTCTATTCCCTATTATAAAAAAGTACTCTGTGGTAAATAGTATTTAGCTTTTTCTAGTAGTCTATATGTCAAAATTGTTTGTTGGCACGTCAATGTCATATTACATTTTCTTTTTTTGGGAAAAAATGGCTCGTAGAGGTTTAGAAGTTCGCCATCCCTGATCTAGCTTATTAGCTAATAAGTAATTTAAATATAACTTAAACTGCAAATAACTATAAAACTAAGAAATCGTCCAATAACGTCTTTCTTATTCAATGTTAGTTAAGGGGAAGACACGCGACACAACACGACACATGTTATTTGTAAAAGACTAGCTTCTGCTCGCGACTTCGTTCGCGTCATATTTTTTGCTCCCCCGACCAACCCCGTCGCTTCGGATCGCCTGCCCGTGCGAGTACTTCGTATTCGTGACTTTTGTCTCTTTGCTCGGCTCTTAAGGGTCTTAGCGTGATGTTATACGCCTATAGCCTTCCACGATAAATGGGCTATCCAACACTAAAAGAATATTCCAATTCGAACCAGTAGTTCCTGATATTAGCGCGTTCAACCAAACAACAAACAAACTCTTCAGCTTTATAATATCACATATAGTATAGATTCCGGAATCCCAGTTAATTTGTATTTTTAGTGTGCCAAATAAACCTATTCTTTTTTTATTATTTATGTACACACAGTAAAATACATAGGTGATACGGCATAATTATACAATTGAGTACAAAGGTACTGCTTATTTCTTATGAAATTTCTTCAAGCAGACCTGGGAAAGTAGAAATTAAAAACAAATGCAGACTGCAGAGAATGCAAATGTCTGTGAGAAGTAGAAGAAAAAATATAAATATGAAAAATATACTTTCACATAAAACGCAAGAAAATATTTATAATGCTTACATTTATAATTGAAATTACTTTACCAATGAACAAGTACTCACGCTAGCCATGGACGCAGGCGTCTGGTCTCCTCCGTACAACAGTTCGTCTTCATCGTTGAGCTCGTAGATAGCGCCCGGCTTGAACCCCTCAGCTTTCACGTTCTTCTTGCCTTTCATTTTTCCGCTGAATTCTCCTTTAACCTGGAGGCATAAATAGAGGGTGTAAAAAGACCTATCACATAGCCGCAATCTACGCATTCCGTAAATCAATCATAATCGTTTATTTCTTTAGAAAATAGGTATCACTACATAGTATAAAACAAAGTCGCTTTCTCTGTCCCTATATCCCTATGTATGCTTAAATCTTTAAAACTACGCAACGGATTTTGATGCGGGTTTTTTAATAGATAGAGTGATTCAAGAGGAAGGTTTATATGTATAATACACCGACTTCCACGCGGGCGAAGCCGCTGGCAAAAGCTAGTATTAAATAAAGGTGGTAACAGAACTTGTGCTCCCTTAGTTAGGCATGCAAACATTGTAAACATTCTTTAAATAAAAATAATAAAAATGTCAGTCAAATTAAAATTGTCAAAAAAGTAAGACAAGTGTGAATAAAAACGAAGGTTATGGTACTAATGGTGTTTAAAAGAGAAGATAATATATCGGTGAGTGATGTGAAAATAAATGATAAGAATGTGGATCACAATGGTGTGCTGGTGCCTACGCTTATGTATGGCAGTAAATGTTGGGTGTGGCAAAAGAAGCATGAAAGAAGAATAAATGCTGTGGAAATGCGTTCCTCGCGAAGCATTATGAATGATAGGCTGAGGAATTATGTGATAAGACAACGGTGCGGTTTAAAAGAAGATGTACTGACAAAAATTTAAAATTGCTTAGATGGTTTTTTTTTTTTTTTTCTGGGTGGGAAATCATCAAATAACTTCTCCCGCTCTGGGTGGAGCGGGAGGGCGTGTCAGACTTTTACTGACTAAAACCCACCCGTGTTCCCTCAGTTGCCTGTGTGCCAGGGGCGGCGGTATCTCTTTCGAACAACCCGCACCCCCGGCAGGCATCGGCCCTTGCGGGCCCCTCTGTTGCTGCTGACATCTCTTTGAGGCGCGCGTGGAACACAACGCGCCGTCGACCCGGGCTTTGTCCTTACCGGACAGCGAGCTACCCATTGCTCGCCGTCCGCAAGCCCGTGCCTACGGTGGCCGGGAATCAGCCTGGGATTCCCGACGCCCAGGGCGTCTCCTGCGAAGGCCACGGCTGTGAGGGCGCATGTACTGCATCTCCCTCACGTGCGCCGCCTCCCTCTTTGCGAGCATAACTGCTTCGCTGAAGGAGGCGACTGCCAGCCATGCCCTCTCGCTCCGTACCATGGCCTGGACCAGGGTCGGACGCGAGAGATCGCCTCCGTCGATCACCTCCACGAGGACACGGCGTTGCTCCGCCCAAGCTGGGCAGACCTCCACCGTATGCTCCACCGTGTCCTCTGGGCGATCTTCGCAATGGAAACAACCGGGCGTTTCCTCCCGCCCTATCCGAAACAGGAACCTCCCGAAACAGCCATGTCCGGTGAGGACCTGTGTCAGGCGGAAGGTGAGGACGCCCTGCCGCCTCTCAAGCCACTCCTCAAAGAGGGGACTTACCGCCGCAATCGCGGCGTGCCCATTTTTTGCTTAGATGGTTTGGTCATGTTTAGAGGATTAATGAAGGGCGGCTAACAAGGCTGATGTGAGTGAAACGCCGGGAGGGGGCCCTAGGAGAACATATTATATAAGTTCTGGTGCGTAGTATTCGCAACCGGCGTGCGTGTATGGACCCTAGTGTGAGTTTCATTTAACCATCTACACCAAACGCAGTGAGCACGTTCGGCGTTCCGATTGGCCATGGATTGGTGACTCACACTAGGGCCTCAGATGTATTGACGTAAACGTGGCAAAAGAAGTATGTAAGAATCGTACTAGGTGGCGTTGCGTAGTTTCTGCCTACCCAATGGGAAAAAGACGTGAGTTTAAATTATGTATGTAAAATAAAAACATATTCAATAGGGTATTTTACTTTATATGAAAAAAAAATTAAAAATATATTATTGAGATAGCTTAGGCAAAACGCAGTTGTAAAATGTTAGTTTTAGTTCATGAAACAACAAAATAAATTTTAAAATACAATTGAAAGATTTCAGTTTTTTTAATATGTTTTTGAACACCATGAAATAGCCGCGTTGTTATTACGTCATACGGCATATCAACTGAGCAATTTTGTACTTTTATTATTTTCGTAACCAAAGCAATTTTATTTAAATAATAGTTTGCATTCAGGAACAGCAAACCAACGATAAGTAGAAAAATAACTATTTTTTTGAAATTATAAACAATTGTCTTCCAAAATATCAGCGCATTTGTTTATACACGATTAATTTTAGGTCGTTCTGCAACCGAAAGCCATGAACTCAATCATCGAACTCGAATCGATTGGGACTATTTTTTTCAATAAATAACAATAAAAAAAATCACGAAATATTAAATTTATTGATTTTTTTGTTAAATAATGAGAACTCGAAGTAACGCTTCCTTGCGATCAATTATGCGTGTGTAATGTGTGTAAAAATGTTTAAAGCGAATTTAGACTTTATTTCTTAACAGTAAACGGTAAACATTGAAATTTCACCAAACTATACCTAGTTGGTCCGCAGTTTACTAAAATTATTCTTAGAAACCTATTGTCTCGTGTTCGACCGGACTTTACAAGAATGCACAACCGAATTTCGCGGTTAAACTTGTAAAAATAAGGTCATAATTCGGTTCAATATTTTCATAGAAAAGGGCACATCCAACTAATAATGAACTCTATGTGACAGATTAAACGATTAATTTTTGTTTGAATTGCCTGCCTTTGTAAAAGCCGCCGCAAGCATTGTCGCATAAAAATTGTTTTAGGCAGTATTTTGTATTTATCATATGGTAGGTAGGTACTTAAGCTTAATAAATACCTATTAGCGCGATTGGTCGTCACTCGATTCAAGGCCTTAAATACAACTTCCAAGCGTACTCGTCGTGTCTAGTTGAATAGGTACGAGTACCTACTAGGGTGATTCGTGATGCGAGAGTGGTGAATTAAATGTCAATTAATTTCTCTTGTTTACGAGGAGATGTGATAGTGGTAAACACTGTGCCGTGCTTTCGATACAACGAGATGATAGAGGTAAATGAACTTACACCAACCTAAATCGTACCTGAAATGAAATACCTACTTGTAGGTACACATGGCTACACCTCAAGTTTTACATTTCCAGTATAAGCTGATCTCACATATTATAATATACATCGGATTGGATTTCTGATAACACGATGGGCAATAGATATAAGAACAACGGCACTGAACAGTTCAAGATCAGAGAAGCGGCTCCTGCCCAATCTAGGGGGGCCAAACGCCTCCTGCCGGAGGCTCTACGCGGGGGTCGTGCGGGCCATGGCCCTATACGGGGCGCCGGTGTGGGCGCCTACATTGAGGCGCCAACCAGCACGCCGGTTGAAGGCGGCCCATAGGGTCAAGGCCATCCGGATGATCCGGGGATAACGCACGATCTCCGGTGAGGCGGCGGGCCTCCTTGCCGGATTACCGCCATGGGATCTGGAGGCAAACGTCCTCGCGCTCACTTGGGAGTGGCGCGAGGAGGCCAAACGCCGGGGCGTAACTCCGCTGCCGCGGGAAATCGCGGCACGGCGGACAGAGCTCCGGCAGGATCTCATGGCGACGTGGAAAGTGCGATTGTCGCAACCCAGTGCTGGGCACGCCACGATTGCGGCGGTAAGTCCCCTCTTTGAGGCGTGGCTTGAGAGGCGGCATGGCGTCCTCACCTTCCGCCTGACACAGGTCCTCACCGGACATGGCTGTTTCGGGAGGTCCCTGTTTCGGATAGGGCGGGAGGAAACGCCCGGGTGTTTCCATTGCGAAGATCGCCCAGAGGACACGGTGGAGCATACGGTGGAGGTCTGCCCAGCTTGGGCGGAGCAACGCCGTGTCCTCGTAGAGGTGATCGGCGGCGGCGATCTCTCGCGTCCGACCCTGGTCCAGGCCATGGTACGGAGCGAGAGGGCATGGCTGGCAGTCGCCTCCTTCAGCGAAGCAGTTATGCTCGCAAAGAGGGAGGCGGCGCACGTGAGGGAGATGCAGTACATGCGCCCTCACAGCCGTGGCCTTCGCAGGAGACGCCCTGGGCGTCGGGAATCCCGGGCTGATTCTCGGCCACCGTAGGCACGGGCTTGCGGACGGCGAATAATGGGTAGCTCGCTGTCCGGTAAGAACCAAGCCCGGGTCGACGGCGCATTGTTATCCACGCGCGCCTCAAAGAGATGTCAGCAGCAACAGATGGGGCCCGCAAGGGCCGATGCCTGCCAGGGGTGCGGGTTGTTCGAAAGAGATACCGCCGCCCCTGGCACACAGGCAACTGAGGGAACACGGGTGGGTTTTAGTCAGTAAAAGTCTGACACGCCCTCCCGCTCCACCCAGAGCGGGAGAAGTTATTTGATGATTTCCCACCCAGGAAAAAAAAAAAAAACAAAAAACAGTTCAAGATGTTTGGTAAAATTTCACTTAGAAAAACATAGTTTCTGTAGTTCCGAAATTTTCTTACGACGCACCATGACGTGCCTCCGTATATCAACGCAGCTATTGACAGCGCTAACATAATGGAGCTTGTAATCATGTATTCTGCGTAGTATAGTACTACAAAATTGGTTGCTTTCTCAAGGCATTCATGTAAAGCCTCGGATGTATTCTTTTCACGTACTTCGGTCTCGTTGTTAGACATGATGAACGATAATTGCAAAGTTTTTATTGATTTTTTGAAGTTTTGATTGATGACCTTAATATTTGATACTGACATGCAACGCCTTAATGTCGTAGTAGTAAGGCCGGTTTTCGTACTCTAAGTGTTACCGATGGCACGTGCTACGTCGCAATAACATACAATATCTTCGATCATTGATCTTGTTCAACCGGTCAAGCTTACGTAGGAGTAAAATTGTCACAAATAGTATAAAGGTGCGCATACACGAGCAACTAAAATTGCTCCATTCTGGTCAGTTCTCGTCCACTATGACGTCATGACTACATCCAGTAATTTAGGGCAATGGCAACATGTAGCAACCTGTTACCAGAGATATGGCCACACAATATCATGCAATATGGAACAACTTAAAAAAAACTAGGCAATACGCCCCCCGCTACACTATGAGACCAAAAGGTATTTTCCATCTCAAAAATGGTTCGGACCACAGAATAGATAAAAGAGGTTAGAAAGGAAATAGTTCCTCATTTGTATTAGAACGAGTGTCGCCGCTTACTTCCCACTCTTTAACTCCACTTCAAGCAAGAGACCAATACGCACGCGCATTACGCACACAAATAAACCACAAGCACTTAGATCGCGAGTTTGCTATTGGTTGTCACACTAACGCAAACTCTGCGTTCGACGCACACTCACACACCACTATCGATACGCATGGATTTCGCAGAATTTCAGATTTGGCTCGGCGCACGCGACGTTCGCAGTGAACGCAATACATGCACGGTACCCATGCATTGCAAGCAATGTATAATTTAGCATCTGTTTGCGGTTGTATCATTTTTGTCTACAAACTACATAATAAAATTTTAATAATTACAAACTTCACTTGTATTTTAAGGTTTTTGGTCTTACCGGTGAAAAGAAATCCCTTCCCTGGCTACACTGCACACCTGGCTTCTTTTCCGACACGTTATAATAGTGTTAGACGGCATAATTTAATTTTTTTCGCGGAGTTTCGCACGTTGTCACAATATGAGCGCGACCGTGGGCCGTTGTACCAAATTTCGGTTGACTTGTGAGCGTTTGCTCATAAGTGCGGCGCGCCGCCCGCAAGGCCCTTCTAACCTCTTTTATCTATTCTGTGGTTCAGACTAACGTCGTGTTACTGAAACCGTTTTGATTGTTTTACATTCTTAGATGGCAGAGCTATCCGATATAATAGTAAAATAAAAAATAAAAAAAGTTTTGGAAGTTCAACTTAAGATATTTTAAATATTCTTCAAGGGAATATGTACATTTTTGGATTGCTCAAGATTTCTCTCAGATGCTTTTTTTATAACTACGTTACGGTTTTATGAGAATTTATTTTTTCTTTATTTTTATTTAATTTTTAAGTGTTATAAGGAAATTTTCCGTCTTTTTAATTTTCAATTTGAGGTTTCCTTGTTACTGATGGCTGCCGATGTCGTCTCAAAATTACATATTTAGATTCCTTAACTATTCAGTAATACAAGGAAATAAAAAATACCTGCGTCATTACTGCGCCATTTTGAGCTAGAAGGAAAAATTACGACCGAAAAATATTTTCTCATGATATTTTTTTTTATGGTGATCATTTTAACCACACGTATGATAAAAATGATGTTTCATAGTTCTTATCTGTTGTGGTAATTATAATCAGTATTGGTTACAACGTTCCTGTGAGAACTGTTTTTATCAATTTTCTCATTGGTATTGCACAAGTTACTCAAACTAGGGTCCCATATATACTCGAGTTTTCAGCGTGTTCGTCAAAGTGTCCGGATACCTTCCCTCAGTAACGTGTGAATTTGCTGAAAAAAGATCAAAATTCGTTTGTTTTCGACACGATATATATGCTCAGATAATAAGCGTGAAAAGTACTTCAGCTATTGAAAAATATTTGTTGGACAATTTCCATTTATCAACAACAGATGTGAATACGGTTATGCAAAGTATACAAAGAAATTTTATATCGATTTGTAACCAAAAACAAGATCGCTTCGAGAGCCAAAACACAAATTGGTTAAATGGCGAGTTTAAACATTGACATTATTTTCTATTGCCATTTAACAATAATTATTTTGTATTATGAAATGTGTGAGTCTTTATAATCTTTATAATCCAGTCTTTATATTTCAGACTTATTTTATTTTATTTCATCATTGAGACTTGGCTGGCATGATACTTTAATATTTTTTTATAACATAGCGCACGCTTTATTATCTTTATATATCATCATTATTGTACCTACCTATGTTAAACAAATGAATAAATGACTTATGAATTCGTGCAATACCTCACTTAATATCTGAAAATGAGTTGAATACATTTGGAGATCGTGGTACTATATAACTGGTACTATAATATGCCATCTTCAGTTCACAAAATTCATATACATGGTGTCAAAATAATCGAGCATTTTGCAGTTTTGCCAATAGGCCAATTACATGAAGATGCTCAAGCTCGTAATAAAGACTATAAGAAATATAGATTAAATCATCATGTCAGCCACAATGGAAGACGCGCTGCACATACTGTTGTATACTTCTGATCCCTATATATCTAGCTTAAATAGATCAAGTATTGTGATATCAAAAGAACTACCTACTTAACGAAGCTAAAGAGCTTTTAGTATAGACAAGTGATGAGTAGAATAATGTTTTTTTTTTTATGAATAGTATGTTTTTATTAGTTTAAAATTATATAATTACGTAGTTATCAACTTATTAATCATTTGAATTTAACATAATGTAAGAATTAATTATTAATTAATTTTAATAATTTGATTTCATTTCTGTATGAAGATTTTCAACATTTTATTTTTGTAGATTTTTTACTAAATAAACATAGTTTTTAAAGTGGCAGTGTTTTAATTATCGAATAGCATAAGTATTCAGGAATACGTATACAATATTTTAATTCAAAATGTCAAGAAACAAAAACGTTATAGATTTTTGAGATGGAACGCACCGTTTGGTCCTCTAGTGCGCCGCCTCCGCCGCCGCCGGCCGGTTCCCCTCGCAAAAACGAGACGTAGTTATACGTACAAACTAGATAGAAAGAAAATTGACTACAAATTTCCGAACCGATTGGATATTCGGCAACTCATGAAATATATGGAGCAATTAGAAGCAATATTCCCGAAGCATATCCGCAATTGATTGTTGTTGCTCCAGATTGCTAAACTTTATTGATCCAGATTGATCCATTAGTGTTGCGTAGCAATAATTGCTCAAAAAATTTCCCGTGTAAGAGCACCTTAAGACAACGATGCCGAACGTCGACTATTCTGCCAGTGACGCGTTTAGACGGCAGCGCAGAGGCGGACCGTCGACTTTGCATTTTGTACTGAACGTGGTCGTTTATTAACGAAATAATAATGACGTTTATAACTCTTACAGGAAAATTCGTGACGTTTCTAAGTTTTGAGTACGATTAGTACGAACGTACTACTCTGGACTTCCTCTACTCTTACAAACCAAAGAAACAATAGATGGACTATGTTTTCTTTCTTTCATTTTCTTTTCTTTCTATTATAAAAAAATAATCTAGATGAAGTCGACATTTCCCATCTGACCACCCCTGATAAGAAAATCCAAAGTCATTTATTCAAATTAGGCTCAGAATCAGCACTTGTCGAACATCAAAATTACATAACACAGTCCCCAAAACGCCCGCCCTGCACCACTTCGTAGTAAATTTTAACGCAGGGGTGTTTAGAATCATGTACTATAGAGGCCAGCAAATCAAGCTACCCAAGCTATCCCAATCCGTCAAAATTCTTTGATAGTTTTTCAACTTTATTACATTTATTTATTTATTTATTTTATAACAACTTAAACTATCATTACAGGGCTTACCCTAATGCGACAGTTAAGAACTTAAACTAATAACATAAGCTATGTACATACAATAACTAAATTAGGAAAATTAAAACTAACAACAGTATAACATTACATATTAAATAAAAACTTACTTATCAGTACAAACATAAACACAAACATACTTTACTTACATTAAGAAATAAAAAAACATAAAGAAAACTAAAGTAATAAATTAAATATTATCTTGCTTGTAGCATAATATAAATAGTAATACCCTAGCGAATTCACTCAAACAACATGTAAACACATCAATTTGAGTTTGAAGGTCGTTGATTGTACGAATAGCTCTGGTAAGGGGTGCCTTGGCAAGCAGGTTAGTTCTGGCTGTAGGCACCAGTAGTAGTGGCGGGCTGCGCCGCCTCCACACGTAGCGGTCTGGCACACACAGACTCAAACGCTGCAATACTCCCGGGTTACTCTCCACTCCACGAAGCACCTTCACCAAGTAGGCGACCAGCGTAAACTCTCGTCGGATATGCAGTTGATTATAGCCAACCAGGCCCAAGACAAACAGAGTGGGATACATCAGTGGGTAAAACGGATATACCCCATATAATTTCCTGTACAAATGGCGCGTGAACTTGTTCTGAACGCGCTCCAACATCACAGAGTACTTAGCTTCATGTGGAGCCCATATGACCGCACTATGTTCCAGATGACTCCTGACTAGTGCATCATACACGACTTTAATGCTGTGATGTTTGTGAAGCTTTGTGTCTGTCTCAGAACAAATCCCAAGTTTCTGTACGCCTTCTTACAGATCCTGGTTACATGCTCACGGAATGTCAGATCGGGAGTCATGAAAACACCCAAGTCTCGTACCTCCGTGACTCGTTGCATTGGCGCCGCGTCCACCTCGTACTCATAGAGCAGAAGTGCACGAGCACGGGTGAAACTCATCAACGAGCACTTGGACACGTTAAAATACAGTTTGTTTTCATGGCTCCATTGTACTATTCGATCGATGTCTTCCTGTAGGCGCCTGCAATCAGACTCGGACCTAATCTCAAGCAGCAGCTTGAGGTCATCAGCAAATAATATACAATAGCCATGTCTTACGACTTCTGGCAAATTGTTTATCATTATTATGAATTCTAGAGGCCCCAAGTTGGTGCCCTGAATTACACCCGACCAAGTGTAATATAAGTCGGATTCACACCCGTTGCAGTCCACGTACTGCTGTCTGCCATGCATGTAACTGGCGAAAACCGCAATAGATGCCGGGTACATCCGACCTCTGCTAGCTTCCGCAGTAAGATGTCATTGTCGACGGTGTCAAATGCTTTTCTGAAGTCAAAATAAGCTGCGTCCACCTGCACCCCAGCATCTACCGCCGGCACCACGCGTTCCATGAAATCAAGGAGATTGGTAGCAGTGCTGCGCCCCGTCCGGAATCCGTGCTGCGCATCCGATAACTGTCCGCGCACTTGCTCTTGCATACAGCGCTGAATGGCAGACTCGAACACCTTTGCCGTAACATAATTGAACATTGTCGCCTACCAATGATGAACCTAAGCTTTTGGAACGAAGTTCCTTATCGCGCGTTGCGAAAGGGGGCTAGACGGAAAAAATTAAGACCAAAAGTTGTAACGACACTTTTTGCTACATTGTTGTAAGCCGTGCGGCGTGCGCGTGTTTCTCTGTCTGTTTCTCTGTCTGTTTCTCTCTCTCTCTCTCTCTCATAGAAAGCAAGCCAGTTATTTTCGTGTCGTCTTTCTATTTCGCATTAAACAGTGTGGTATCGCGACGATTATTTTTGTTGAGTGTATACAGGTTTTTTGTACATAGGAACTTCGTTCCATCCGGGTGTCCCTTGACACCTCTCAAGTTTTTTTTTTAAATCATAGGCCTCTAAAAACTTTCATCGTCCACTGCTGGACATAGACCTCCCCCAAAAAGGGGGGCTTTGCCATAATCGCCACGCTTGGCAGGCGGATTGGCGATCGCAGTATGGTGGTCAAATGCATAGAGAACGCTGCTGCCCATTCTCTAGTAAGTCCCTTAGTCACCTTCTACGACACCCACAGGAAGAAATGGGATGGTGATATTCTTTCACGTCCGGCACTACATGGAACTACAAACTTAACTATAAACTTTATGGGTGTCTAACGATGCAGGTCTTTTCAGTTCGTCGCAGTTACTAAGCTAGGGTATCCTGACCAAACGGGTGAGGTTGAGGACGCACGCATCGCACGTTGGTCGCAGTTTTCTGTCTTATTAGTATTTTTAAGGCCCTCAAAATAGGAATGAGAGACAATTCTACAATATGTAACATAATTAACGCAAAATCTGAAAAACCAAATTACAGTATTGAGTTAAAAGCATAACACAATGACTAAAACGATTTTTTTAAGATAACTATTATTAATAAGAAAATCGTGTTTAGCATTACTTTATACATTTAAAATTGAGTCTTATTGCCTTTACACACAATTTAATTTTCTTTGGCTCAACCGGCAGACAATATGGCAAAATACATTTTTTTTTTAAATACTTATATGTTAACTTACTGCTATCGATTCATTATAAACAAACTACTTTCAAGGCTTGCGTTTTACACTTTGTAAACATCATCATCTGCCTCGCCTCTTCCTAACTATGTCGGGGTCGGCTTCCAGTCGAACCGGATGCAGCTGAATACCAGTATTTTATATGGAGCGATCCAGTTACTGGGTAATACGATACCCCTTGGTAAGATTGGTTGTCAGACTTTCGAACTTCTGACGACTGTCAAAGATCTACTAAAGACAGCCGGGACCAAGGGCTTACACCTTGTATAGATAGTTCCATCCACGAAGACGCGCCCCACGCATTGACACTTGTACTGAGAGCGGTCAAAACCAATAATAGAAACGGGCAGAGAGGGGCGCGTCATCATGGATGGCAGTATCTGTAAATATGAGACATTTAAATCAGTGGACCTAGTGTGAGTTTCTTTTAACCATCTCGATCTAAAACACCGACCTTGTTCGTGCGGTGCTCCGATTGGTCCTTCACCAATCCAGGGCCAATTGGAGCGCCAAACGCGCTCGATGCGTTAGATCGAGATGGTTAAAAGAAAACCACACAAGGGCCTTCGTTTGAGTGTACCACTTACTTGAGTATTGTCAGCATCGGGCGGCGTGAACAGGCCGCTCAGGTCGCGGTACACGGTCGCGCGCAGCAGCGGCGGGCGGTGCGGCACGGCCTGGCGCGTCGGGGCCAGGCGACCTGACGACTGGGACGACAATCATCTATATTAGTCTAGTCTTCTAGTCTTTTATATCTTCGTCAGTTTGAACCTAAAACCTGAACCTCTCTTGGGTCCTTAACCCTGACATCAACAAGCAATGGACAAAATTGTAAAGTTTTTTCCACCTGAATACGGGGCTTTTAGCTGCTTTGTATGTGTGCATTTTATGTATCTTTTTTGCAATGTGCGTTTTGTTTGTGCAGAATAAAAACAAAACTTTATTTTTCTTTCTTTCTAACTAGAAAAATTATAAAAGAACTCTTAAAGATGCTCTCCAAAGTATGTCTTACGAAGACAGAAAATTTCCTGTGTTAAAGTAAATATTCACTTACGTTAAGTATTTATGAAAAGGAAATGTCCATTGGCCACATACAAAAATGTTTGAAATGAACAACAATGAAATATATGCCATATTGCACTACAAATCGTAGTGAACCCGTTACAATTTCAATAATTTTCAAAACCCTAGGTAGAAGCCAGTTCCAATATTTTTTTTGTAAAATATAGGTTAAGTCAAGGTTAGGTTAGTTATCTATATCAGTGTTAAGAAACGGGTAACGTGTGCAGAAGTGAAATCAAAATCCTTAAAAATGGCCAGTCGTCGTTAAATATCCCATAAAGCAATATATGTATGTATGTAACTCAAGTCGCAAACGCAAAACCATGAATCAATCAATTCAAGTAAACAATCGAAAGAATGAAATGCAGTATTGTCAAACTGTCAGTAAGGCAAAGGACATGTGATGCATACAGCCTACGACACGTTTTCTATCTTTTTATCTAATTTGATTTTAATTAATATTGAAATGTTTGTATTATTTTAATTAGATTTACGGTAGAAGTAAGTCGAATTATATTAAATTAATGACAACTGTGCACTCATTCTATGAAATAGTTCTGTAGTGTAAGTAAGTAAGTACATAATAATATTTCCCAAGATAAAACTTTTTCAAAAAAAAAAAAAAATTTAAATACATATCCAAAGTCACCGACTTCCGAAATTAAAGTTATTTTTCACTTTGTAGTGTTTTTTTGGAAATCGGTTGGTTTTTTTGAAAAACGTTTTTATTTTTCACTTTTTAGTGGTTCACATGTGCGTACCCCTTCACAGCATACCGGCGTGATGTTATGTTATGAACTGATGTAAACAATAGACAGACATGAGATTGAGATTTAAGCAATCCCCGTGCATTTGCTATCATTTATTGAGGAGTTCTTTTGCCTATCTCCGAAGTTCTTTATCAGATCTTCACCAAATTGAAATGGGTCCACTCCGAGAAAGTACTCTTCCAAAAACTACCCAAATCACTTCAAGCATGCCTATCAAATTTGGAGAGTTCTCTCTATTTCACCAGGATCCCATCATCAGATCCTGACTTGATCATGGGACCACCTGGGAAGTATACCCTTTCAAACAAAAAAGATATCTCACGAGATTGTGAACTGTCGAAAGATTGTGAACCGTAACATACTGCTTACAATTTAACGAATTATTTTTCGGTAGATTATAATCTATCGAAGTGAAACCGTCAAATTGTGAAATGGCATGCGACGGAACGCACCTCGTTGAACATATGCCCCGAGCCGCCATATTTGTTTGTTAATTCGTTTGTTGTCGAATGTAAACAAACAGTGTTTTGGTGATTTTATATTGATTTCGTGTTGAAAATAACTCGCAGCTTTAGAATTAGTTATATAAAATTGTTGTGGAAGTAAAATGAATCTGTGATTAACCAAAGAAGTGCAGTTTGTAACTCCATGGACACAACGGCCTACTGTAAGACCGACCAATCAGGGCCAGCCTTCGGACAGTCAGTTGGCAATATAACGCGCGACAGATTGTGATTTAACAGTTTCACTTCGATAGATTATAATCTACCGAAATATAATACGTTAATTTGGAAGCAGTATGGTGCAGTTTACAATTTAACGACAGTTTATAATCTCCCGAGATAGATTATAAACTAACGGTGTTCAAAATCATACGGTGACATATACACACACTATACTTGTGTGTTTTATTTGTATCTTTTTATTTCTTTATTTTTGTTTCGCGAATGTTTAGTACCAAAGGTTAAAAGTATATTGTTACTATCTGTAAGATTTGAGTTAAACTCAAACACTGTTTTTTGAGGGGCTGGTAATGTGTGACAGATTTAACCAGCGCAGATACCAGTCTCTCTCTCTCTTTCTCATTCAGATATTATAATCTCCATATATTTAAGGCGCCTTTGTGGAAAATAAATAAATGTTTATTTATTATTACAGTGATTTTAAATTTGCTAATGACGAGAGACGAAGAAGTATCACCAAACGTATTGTGTGTTGTTGTAAGTTGTTATTTAAAATAAGGTTTTTCTAAAGAAAAGAAAATCATTTCAAACAAGGAAATCATTTAATCTTAATTAAATTTAAATCATCATTTGTGATTGATTTTGTTTCATTCGTTCGTTCACACGACGAAGTTGTGACAATCCATATTAATATACAACATTAGCGCGGCGCGTGGTGACCATGTTTGTGTACACAACTAGGTAACATAACAAGCTTATAACTTTGTGGTTTTTCGATATTGACCTATTTTTCTGTATGAGGCCGGATAGAGAAATAAAGACAGGCAAGTCGGATACTTGTCGGATATTCGTTTCATCATCATCATCGTAATTTTATCCGAAAGACGTCCACTGCTGGACATAAGCTCTCCGCATCCAGCGAATTCCTGCGGCCTTCACAAGGTTATTAGTCCACCTTGTGGGAGGCCTTCCCACTCTACTTCTTCCGGTACGCGGTCGCCACTCCAGTACCTTTCGGCCCCATCGGCCATCTGTTCTGCGAGCAATGTACCCCGCCCACTGCTACTTAAGTTTGGCAATTCTTCGGGCTATGTCGATTGCCTTGGTTCTCCTGCGGATCTCTTCATTCCTGATTCGATCACGTAGGGAAACTCCGAGCATAGCCCTCTCTATTGCCCTTTGGGTGACTTTAAGCCTTCTGATAAGGTCCATTGTGCGCGACCACGTTTCAGTGCCACATGTCATCACAAATTCGTTTCATGACCAGTCAATACTCACCGCGCCATCCTTCCCTCGGAACTCTCTGAGAGCTAGCACTAGCACCCGCCCGCACATAGACATGACACACAGGTACGGGTCGGCTGTGGCCGCGTATTGTGCTGTCCATTCCAACTGGATCGATTGCAGGTTTACGCCGTCTGCGGAAAGCAAAATTGCAAATTAAAAGTTGTTAAAAATTCTTCATCTATACAAATAAATAATATTAAAGTTTCTGTTTGTAACGTCAAAGAGGGCTGGGCTTGTGGCTAAGTAACAATAGCTGCACGGGTCGATCGATCAGGTTAAACTACACTTGCCGCGGTTAATCCGTGGATGGGTGACCATCTTTACATACCAAGTCTCGGAAAGCACGTTAAGCCGTTGGTCTCGCACGTTAATCCCGAATGACTGACAACCAGTCTTACCAAGGGGTATCGTATTACCCAGTAACTGGGTTGTGGAGGTCAGATAGGCAGTCGCCCCATGTAAAATATTGGTATACAGCTGCATCCGGTTACACTGGAAGCCGACCCTAACATAGTTTGGAAAAGGCTCGGCAGATGATAATGTTTGTAACGTCAAAATAAAAAGCATTGAAAATGATCTAAACACTATGAAAATTAAATCTTAACTCAATGACACAAGGAATTTTTCAGAATGAAAACAGTACACGACAACTGTCATTCTGTAAAGAACTTTATCAAATTGAGATAAAGTTTAATTTACTTAGTTGTTGAAATCATTTTTGAACAGTCTGTTCGTCCCGATATTTTTGACGCTGACTGTACGGTACCTATAACAAAAACAAGAATATTTTTCCGTTTTGTCTGTCTTTCTGTCTGTTTGTTCCGACTAATCTCCGAGCAGCACCTAGTTTAGAATAAACTACCTATGCCCGCGTCTTCGACCGTGGATGTCGGAATTCGGAAGTGATCCCACGGGAACATGCTGCTGGGACAAAAAGCCTATGTTACTCTTTATCACACCAGCTATCTGCCAGTGGAATTCCCGTCAAAATCATCCAGCCGTTTCGGACATTAGCCGGAACAGACAGACACACAAAAATAATGAAAAAAAAAAACGTATTTTTCTGTTACGAGTAAGTACCGTGCATACTTTCATATGCATTTAGTAAGAAGTAATTATTTTAACATTACAAACCGACACTTCAATTTTATGTACTTAATTGTAAGGATGTATAGATTTCAGTACATGAAACCAACCGCTCGCGCTTGTCCACATAGTCGGCTCGTCAGATCCCGTCAATGTGGGCTTTCTGCTCGACTACAGTTAGACATATGACACATTAGCTGACTCGGCCGGATGTTGCGAATTAGGGCATATGGATTTATTAAGAAAAATATGTTACCACCCCTATTGTACGCAATAAGTTTGTGGCAAATATCTTTAACTAGTTTTTGCCCGCAGCTCCGCCCGCGTGAATGTCGGTTTCCGCGTAAAAAAATAAAGCCTATGTCCTTCATGTCATATACCAGGCTATATCTCTGCCAAATTTCATGATGATCGGTTCAGCGGTTTAGGCGTGAGAGTTACTTTTGCATTTATAATATTAGTAGACATTATGATAACTGGCAAAATGTGGGTCAACTATAGGTACACCTCTGCACAACCCTTGGGGGAAACAAGGCGTGATGTTATGTTATGTAATAATTCGGATTTAAATACCCATTTTTATTGAGTAGACTTTCACCATCAAATCGTACATATGTACTGTCACAAAAAGAGTTTTGTAAGAAACTAACAGATGTTTTCGAAGGAAATACAATTCGATGAATTAACTTTTTGTTTTCTATTAATTTAATTTAATTTTATCCGAAAACATCCATCGGTTTCTTACTAAACTTCAACTATATTCAACGATCCTGGCTACTTATCTCTTTTGGTGAATGTACGTTTGTGGACTTTGGACAATATACCCAGCTAGTGAACATAACGGCTTTCATTCATTTCCCGTCGTACCCACTTCAGACGTCACTCCAGGAGAATATTTGTCACCTTAGGGTCAGTTCAGACCGACAGAATGAATGAATGCATGAATTAATTAAAGAATAAATTAATGAAATGCACTGACCCCAGAGTTTTGATTTTTTTTTTGACCTGACTCGATTATCGAACGGAAAATGGTCGCACAGGCTCGGGCCTTCTCCGGTCGTAGATCAACCTAAAGAGTGTCGATATTCATACAATTTTGTACTTTAGATATGTTAATACGGTCCTATTTTCAAAGTGTTCCGAGATGATTGGAACGGACGCAAAACTTTACATTAATACTTTATTAGTGAAACTAGCAGACGCCCGCGGCTTCGCCCGCGTGGATGTCGGAATACCATATTTATGTAAATAGCTTTCCAATTATCGCTTTAAAATTGCACATTTTTTTAAGTATCAAAATTGATATAGTATGTTATCCTTAAGAGATAGACATATGCCATCGCGGACTATTCTGTAGATCTTATATAAGACACAATTCCACTTTACATTATTTTGTTATATCTCAAAGGGTTTAGGCAGCGTTTTCTTTAAAAGCTCCCAGACGGCTTTCCGACACCTCAAACAAATATCATTATATTTGACCCAATGTATACAAAAACTTGACAAATTATATACTAAAACCATCCTCGAGAACCATTCTATCCATTGGTGAAAACAGCATGAAAATCAGTGCAGCAGTTTCTGAGTTTATCGCGAACAGACAGACAGACGCGGCGGCGGACTGGTTTATAATATTTAGTGGTATAAAATAGCTGAGCGAAAACAATAATGACGTTTACATTGACATGCGGACTCGATCATAGTTGTTGTCCGAATGGCCAGCCGCCATTTGTCAGCCACAGATAAAACACTAAGGGCTGATTTTACCAAAGTCAAATATCTTTTATCCGTAGAATAAGATTTACGTCCGACAATTCTACTATGGAAGATCTGACAAAAAATCCAAATTTTTTCTAAGGATAAGACTGGTGTAACAGTTTGGTGAAATTCGCCCTAAATGTACAAGTGTTAGCGTCCTGCGCGCCCCGCGCCGCGGGTGCCATGCGCGTGTACACAATGGAACCAGTAAATTGCTCGGGTATTTTGCCGTTATGCCTGACATAATCAGCCTTTAATATTCCCACTGCTGAAACAGGCCTCCTCCTGTGAGAGGAAGTGGGCCGTAATCCACCACGCGGGCCCTGTGCGGGTTGGTAGATGTCACAAGTCTTCGAATTTTGGTTCTAGGACGTGCCGGTTTCCTCACGATGTTTTCCTACACCGTTTTGACAGCAGTGGTGAGGAAATAGTTACACACCTACGACCACAACTTGTAAATGGCGGCGATGATTACTACTGGGCCATCACTGCACGTTCTGCTTAACAAACAACTTACTCTTAATAAGTCTGATGCCCGTGGTAGTGACTTGCACCATAAATTTGTTGTTGCCCAAGTTTCCCGCGAAGATGGTCGGGGAATTTGTCATGAAGCCAGAGTTGTCTACCTCGTTGATTTCTTGGCCTGTTGAATAGAAAATAAATATTTCAGTACCCGATGGTCCTAAGTTCATCATATCCGCCCAAACGTCCACTGCTGGACATAAGCCTCCCCCAAAAGGGGGGGATTTGCCATAATCGCCACGCTTGGCAGGCGGGTTGGCGATCGCAGTATGGTGGTCAAATGCATAGAGAACGCTGCTGCCCATTCTCTAATAAGTCCCCCAGTCGCCTTCTACGACACCCACGGGAAGAAATGGGATGGTGCTATTCTTTTACGTCCGGCACCACACGGAACTGGTCCATGAAACATGTCACTGGAACATGGTCCTAGGTTATCATTTGTAAACATAATCCAGCATAGCATATGTAAGCTATCACGCCATTTATACCAGGAGGCTTTTATTTTGGTAGTATGCTCTGTTTACTTTTTTTTGTGCTTGAGTAAGTTTTCATTTTATTTGTTGGTATATTGACATGGCTAGCTAACATATGACAATTTTTTATGTTCTGTGTCTCGTAATGTTGATTGCTTTGCCTATGTATGTATAGAATCAAGTCTATCTAACTAAACAGACAGCTGTGCTGCTGTACAGTTTGTTCCGCCACTTCTTCCCAGCTAAAGCACTAGGAAGTGGTGAAGGGCGGGCGTATTGGGGGACTGTCTTATGTAATTTTGATATTCGAAAAGTGCTGATTCTCAGCCTAATTTGAATAAATGACTTTTGATTTTGATTTTGATAAGCAGTATTCAAACATTTGTCAAACTTCGGTTTGCACAACATACGACGGTTAGCCCATGTTCCCATTCATCATCACATCATCATTTCAGCCGAAAGACGTCCACTGCTGGACATAGGCCACCCCCAAGCTCCTCCACTTCGACTGGTTCTGTACTTCCCGCACCCAACGGGTTCAGTACGCGGTCGCCACTCCAGCAGGGTCAGCACGAGCACCGAATTTGTCACCGTAAGAATAGACATGACTATTATTGACTAAGTGATGTACAATAGGAGTAGGTATATTTTTCTATTAATTATCACAGTTATGCGTTCTAAACGAATCATGATTTTGTAGATTAACGTATATATACTTTGTGGCCGTCGAGTAGATAGTTTGTTGCCAGTGTGATTTTGACAGTTTGGGAAGAAATATTCTTCTGAAATAGTCTACATACAATATGTAACAAAAACCCTGTTGTTCCTTCTACCCACGTTTTCAGAATCGGTATACATACGTAATAAAGCAAGTCATTTATAAAAACTGTTCAACAAAAATATTTAAAATAAATATTTAATTATGAATATTTGTAAAGTTTAACTGATTTTGATTAGATCAAAGAAAGCCGCCGAGTTCGTAGTCAATTGTGCGAAATAGGGATACTTGTAAAATCAGATGTTGTAAAAAAAATTTTCGGATATGTCGATTTTAATAGTTATTTGATACTGAACTCTTGACCAGCCAATGCTTATTTTTAAAATTATAACTTCGTAAATGTTGTGCTTGTAGGTAAGTGTATACGTCCCTAAAAGGAACAACAGGGTTTTTGTTACATATTGTATAAAAGGACCTAGACAAAGATCGTTAGAAACGAAAGACAAAATGACAGATTGTAAAAGCATATCTACGGTGGCGATGTCAAAAATGGAGAAACGAAATGTGACTTTCTATAGAAAAAGCACTGTCTATTCTTCGTAGAAATAGACAGCGTCATGCTAAGCCTGCAGAACCTTTCGGCCCCATCGGTCATGTTCTGCGAGCAATGTGCCTACCCATTGCATTGCGCCGAGAGTAGAAATTCGAACGTTGTCTTTTTTCGACGCCCAAAGACTCACTAGGGCTTCATGCTGTTAGATTTTCAATGCTCCGTTTAACAGCGAGGGTTGAAAATTCAGTGCGCGAAAAACGGTTTTATTACGCTCGTATGGATATAGATGTTTTAAAGATTTCTAATATTATTATCTCATTTAAAAAAGTCAAAAGGGGTTCGAGGCTATCATCACAGCCGCACGGGTCGATCGATCGGGTTAAGCTATGCTTGCCGCGGTCGATACGTGGATGGGTGACCATCTTTAAATACTTAAACACCTCCGTGCCTCGGAAAGTACGTTAAGCTGTTGGTCCTGGCTGTCTTACGTTAATCTTTGATGGGTCGCCAGCAACCCGAAAGTCTGCCAATCTGTCTTACCAAGGGCTATCGTATTACCCAGTAGCTGGGTTGTGGAGGTCAGATAGGCAGTCGCTCCAAGTAAAATACTGCTATTCAGCTGCATCCGGTTAGAGTGGAAGCTGACCCCAAAATACTTGGGAATAGGAGTAGGCAGGTGAAGATATGCAATGGGTTTAAAACTTACCGGTTTGTAGCACCATGCTGCCGTCTTCCTGAGTGAGTATGAGGTAAGCGTGGGAGCCCTCCGCTTCTCTAGCACCGTCGGTACTCTCGCCCAGTACCGACCACATGTCGATACAACCTGTAGGAAGAAGAATAAAACATGAACTATATTTTCATAAAAATACACAAAATATGCACAAATTAAAAAAGGCTTTATGACATGGGTCGTTAGGTCTATTATTACTGAAGCTGTAGCTGACTCTGTTATAGTATCGAATAGTACAGGATAGAATATCATAGAAGAGTTGTGTGATACCAATTGAGTATTAGTAGCGATTAAAAATAAACTTTATGACATGGGAAAACTAGGTATATTTTGCGTTAACAGTGATATACGTTATTTAGTAAAAGTTGATGAGGCAATTATAGTACGTGAGTTTGAAAGATTTAGATAAAACAACGCTACACAACATTCATCGTATTTTCGAAGTTATCTTAAACGGTTCACCCTTGTTTGATAGAACAACGTTTGATAAAATATTACTAAATCGAATTTTTGTTGCAATAAAGTCATTTCGAAGAATTATTCATTTGACCGAATAATTCATTGGTAAATTTTTATTTAGCCTAATTATTTATTTGAACTAATTTCATTTGAAAATTCGTTTCTGTCACGGCTCCGGCGCTGCGGGGCTACGGCGGTCCCTCGCGAGCTTATCGTCGCAGATGGTTGAACACTCACCACCGCGGCTTCGGCTTGCTGCCTGCCAGCCTCAGCCGCCGCGGCGAGTGTAACAACCACCCGTTCCTCAGCTCGCGGGCCGCCTCGCCCCTCCGCGCCTACGCGATTCTAAATTACACTCTAGGGGTAGGGCAGACAAGACTGCGTGGAGTCGGATTTATAGCGATTCGTTTCTATTGTCTGAACATTATACCTTTTGATCATTAGCGCAAATGTTGTTATAGCAAATAAATATTCGATGAACTGAAAATTCTGTCAAACGATATTATACAAAGTGATGATTTTCTTAAACGTTGTTCGATTTAGTAATATTATATCAAACGTTGTTCTATCAAACAAGGGTGAACCATCTTAAACTATTCAAGGCGGAAGCTCCAGAAATTCAAAGGAAGATGGGCTCTAGCGTCCTCAAATTTGAAACTTAGTCAACAGATTTGAGACGTATCACATTTAAAAGGTATTGACTTCCTGATCATTCTTTACTATGGCGACGACCGTGACAAGTATGGGGTTTTCAGGGAAAATAAGAAAAGGTATTGGTACAACTGTAGTACAAAATCAGTTAGATTTAAAAAAACAAGTGAAAATTGTAATTGTTTTTACACAAGGCATTACATATCGTATTTTATTTTCAATGAAATAACATATTCACGCTTGTATACCCCGTAGGTGTTGGTAGAGATTGTGCACCTACAATCCGTACATCGTTGGACAAATGAAAATGAGGGATTACTTTTTCAGGAAACCCCATATATGCGGGACTTGAAACCAACGGTTTGTTAGTATGTAGACATTAACGAAAAAAAAATTTTTTTTTTCGTTTATTAATAAGAGCTAATGTTTATAGTAATTTATTACAATCTAGCCTAATAGACTAATAAGCAATTTAACTCTAACTTAATAAAGAGTTAAATTGCTTATTAGTCTATTAACGTGGATAATGCAGTGGGCTGCCATATTGTCAAACATAATTACAAGACTTTTAGTATTAAGGGGAACCTAGTCGCGGGCTCGAACTCACTGGTGGGCCTGGCTAAAAAGCGCGCTGTCTCACCAGGCATCGTGTCCGACAGAGGTACGTATCAGTGATGAGCTATTAGACGCTAGTCTACACTCACAACGTTATTGAGTGAGATGCAGGATCATTTATAGTAACACAGGCGGGTAAAAAATTAAGAAAAGTCCTTCGGAAGATCGGGTTTTATGAAAAAACCACTGCATAAATCAATGGCCAATAAAGTTTATTGAACTTTTCGATATTTCAGCTTTGTCGGTACCGACTTGGTTTTGGAGATTTTACATTTATTTTATTACTTAAACACGCCCAAAGTTAGGTTAACTTAGCAAGAAAAACGAATCTTTGTGGCTCCTAACTTTTTAATGGCTTTTTATTTAGTATTCTGTTTCCGTACCGACAATATTAATAATAAGACAAAACCATACCATGTTTAATTTTTGTTGTACATTGTCGAACAGTGGAGTAATACACTCCCGAAGTTTGTATGGGAAAAATGTGGACTAGGTTCACCTTAAGATGCATATTGTAGCTGTTTGTTATCCCATTACAAATGAAATAAAATAAAACGAAAAATATGAGACAAAAGTTAAGTCTGTTGGATCAAAAAAGACTATTAGGGACGCAGTCCATAGTGGCTTGCCCATCGTCTTTTTCACACGTTTTTTGCAATTTTCAGGTCAGTGTCGTTGTGGTTGTATGTTAAACAAAAAAAATAATTAAATAAAAAACATGTGATTCGCGACAGTAACAAGTATGTATTTCATCATCATCATCATCATCATTTCAGCCGAAAGACGTCCACTGCTGGACATAAGCCTCCCCCAAGCTCCACCCCTTCGACCGGTTCTGTGCTTCCCACTTCCAGCGGACTCCTGCAGCCCGCACAAGGTCATCAGTCCACCTTGTGGGAGGCCTTCCAACTTTACGTCTTCCGGTACACGGTCGCCACTCCAGAACCTTTGGCCCCATCGGCCATCTGTTCTGCGAGCAATGTGCCTTGCACACTGCTACTTAAGTTTGGCAATTGTTCGGGCTATGTCGGTTACCTTGGTTCTTCTGCGGATCTCTTCATTTCTGATTCGATCACGCAAGGAACCTCCAAGCATAGCCCTCTCCATTGCTCTTTGGGTGACTTTAAGCCGTCTTATGAGGGCTATTGTGAGGGACCACGTTTCGGTTCCATATGTCACAGAACTTAAGTCATATGTACAGAATTTTAATCACTGTTGTCAACAATTAATCATTTATTAGCGGGCTACCATGGAACTTCACTATCACTACATATTATGAAACAAAGTCCCACGTCATGTATGTCTGTCTGTCTGTTTGTTCGTGATAAACTCAAAAAGTACTGAATGGATTTCTAGAAAATTTCGGATTTCGCAAAGCTAGTATATTAATATAACTCCAGTGACTGATGTACACGTTAAATCAGTGAATAAATAACATAAGCGAGAGTATTATTTTTTTTGTAAATTCATTCCTTAAGGGGTTTAAAGTAGCGATGAAAGTTTATATTGCATTTCCACAAGAAAATATACTGATTGGCAGGGAGATAGACGCGCAAATTCAAATCATGAATTCAGCCCATAATTATAGATCCCATAGCGTATAGATTTTTCAATGGTTTTAAAAAAACGCAGGCAGTTTTTTTTTCTTTTTTTAATAACTGACGAATAATCTAAACGCAGGGGGAACTGCACTCTAATTGCGTAACTCACGATTAATCATAATCTGTTTCGTTTTGAAACAGAGTGCTAAACCATTGCTTCATATGTTCGAAAATGTGTCTGCTGAACAACTTAAATAACGCAATGAATATTGTTAAACTGGCAAAATGAAACCGATTATGATTAATCGTGAGTTACGCAATTAGGGTGCCGGTTTTGCCTCGATGTGTTTAGCGAAGTATATTTTCATGATTGTTCTGTTTCAAATATGTTTACCGCCTAAAAATTTAGTAAAAGGTTAATAAAAACTTTATCAAAATAAACTCACCAGGCAAATTAAAAGCAGTAATAAGCTGCGGCCTCACAGTCCTCTGCAGCACAGTGAGCGCGCCATTCTTCCCGCGCCCGCTGCAGGTCACCAGCTCTATGACGGGGCAGTCCTGCTGCCGACTGTACTCCTCCGACAGCAGTTGCGGCTCGCCCATGGACACGTCGCCGATGGGGCAGATGTTGAGCAGGGAGTCGCACACCTGGGGGGCAGGTGCGCTTCAAGAGGGTTCATCCCGCGGGCTGGCAACGTGCGGCCGTTTATAGTGGTTTTTCGTGATTATTTCATTAAATATAAATCAAAGTACTATTTTCTTGTCAGTCAAGCACTATATCGCTTGGATTTATAATTATTTTTAAAATTTACTCTTAAATAAATACATTTAATCGTAACTAGTAGTTACTGCAAATAGAAAATAAATGACGGTATGTCGATTTTTATAAGTAAATACCAAAATTAACTGTGAAAAAAATTGCATACATATAAATACCAAAGATCTAGATGCCTGGCTGAAAAAAAAATGTACTTTGATTTAAACCTATTAATGTAATCACGAAAAATCACTTGAAATGCATCATTGCCAGCCCGCGCTGGATAAACGCTCTTAACACTAAAACAGCAGAACGGATTTAGATTAAATTTGCCAAATCGTTAAACCATAACCTGGAGAAGGACATAGGCTTTTCGTAGTGGATCACAAACAAAGTCGCGGGCAACAGCTAATATATTAATACTACTATCCTCCTAATATAATAAACAAGAAATCGTATCTTTAAATTTTTGGATATTTTAGATCTTGAGATGCTTGGATACTTGTTACTAAATCACGCAAAAATGGCTGAAAAAATTTGGTTGAAATTTGGCAAATTTCATTCATTCTAACCTGAATTTACATATAGGATACTTTTCATTCCGGTAATACGTTCCCGTGCGATAATTTCCGACCTCCACGAGGGCGAAGCCTCTGGCAAAAGCTAGTAAGATAAATAAAATGTGGTACCCACCAGTGGCGAAAGCACCATATAACACGATTGCTACCGGCTTCCCTTCGGGAAATCGCATCGGCAACTCTATCGCTATTAAAAAATGACACGTCAAAAGTGACTACTATTGTCAAAAAATATAGTTACACTACGGGTATTTAATTCACCATAACATTCAAAGAACAAAAACGATTATTTTTAGCTTTGTATTACAACAAAAAAATGTTCAAAATTAACCCGGCTTACAAAACGTCATAATCGGAAACTAAAAATTCATACAACAGCGGTCCCGCAATTATGTCACTTTAGGTCACGTGGCACCGCTTGATATTGACGAGAGCACTCTACAACGGGTTATGACAGATAGAGATATAGAAAAAATGTGAGAACGATTTGGAGGAATACTGCACATTTTATTTGGTTTTCAGCTGTTTAATTTTATTGTATTAAATTCTTTACATTCCTATATTAATTTTAGATTTATCGTAAGTATTTTTTATTGATAAGTCAGTATGTTAAAGCCGACTTCGCATCGGCTTCTCTCGTAGAAAAAAATTACACCTCGCCGCTGGTACCCACCTCAAAAACATAGCTAGTCAGCTGCGTCGATGTCCTGATATCAGATCCATACACCTCTAGTTCGTCCTTATCACTGATCTCTATCACGTTGGTGGCGACACAGTCGCTGATCGTGTCCAAACGTCGCTTCTTCGCCAAGGGATCTGATTGGTCCTTCTGATGTTGTTCTCTATTGAGTTGTTGTTCTGTTCGGGACAAACAATATAAAGTTATATTAATAAACTTTTAGTTAAGAGAATCCATAAAGAAGTAATAATAAAGAAATCTTAAAACTGGCCGCGGCTTCCACGTGCCCGAAATCATATTCAAACATTCATCATTATCTGTCTACTCATTTCCCAACTATGTTGGAACTGGCTTCCAATCTAACTGGATGCAGCTCAATATCTGTATTTTATATGGTGCGACTGCCTATCTGACCTCCACAACCCAGTTACTAGGTAATACCCTTGGTAAGACTGGTTGTCAGACTTTCGGGCTTCTGACGACCCGTAACGACTGTCAAAGATCCACAAATGACAGCCGGGACTAACGGCTTAGTGTGCATTCCGAGGCACGGAGGGGTCTTGGTATGTAAAGACGGTAACCCATCCACGGACCAACCGCGGCAAGCGTAGCTTAACTTGATCCATCGACGCGTGCGGCTAATATTACTTAGCCACAAGCCCTCAAATCATATTGAAATATTAATGCCATGAAATTATTAATATAAATTATTATAATTAACATAACATTACGCCTTGTTTCCCTGAAGGGTTAGCCAGAGGTGTACCATAAATTATCTGTTAAATAAAGCCAATTTTATGGAAAAGTATTACAAACATTTATCTATGTTAATATTTCAATTTAAAGTTCTCTTCTCTGCCTAAAAAAATAGTTTGTACAAAAACTTTTGCTGTGAGACCAACCATGAAATCAGCTGTTCCCCAAATTTTATCGAGTTATGTGAACATAAATGTATGGAGCAGCAGACATTTTTTGTAATTTCAGTGAATTGTAAGAAGTTTTTTAAACACGATTGAATGGTTTACAAAAAAAATACAAAAACGAAAGTACAAACTAGGTTTGCCAGCATGCAATGGAGCCCAATATTCTAGCGTCAAGTTGACAGACCATATACTCATTACTGACGTTGCTCAAAAAGCCGTTAAGTGGGACTGGGCTGACCACGACTACCGTGTGCCCAATGAGCTGTGGGCCAAAATAACCCCTATGTGGCCCTGACACAGCCAGAAGCCGTCGTGCAGACCCCGTAGAAGGTGGCAGGACGAGCTGGAGGAAACACATGAGCAGTTGTCCACTTTGACCCTGGATTGAAACAGCTGGACGTCGCTTCATAGAGAGTAACGGACGAGTATTGATAGCCAAGCTTGTTTAAGATGGGTTGGTAATTTTAGACTAATATTAACTGTAACTCCAGATTTCCCCACGGTGTTTTGATGTTTTGTTTTGGTGGTAATATTTTTTTTTAATCTGCGATTCTTACCACTCTCAGACACAGTGAGGTCCACAGTGGCTTCTAACGGCTTGTCGACTGAGAACAGCATTCTGTTCTCTCTCTCAGTCACTCTCAGTAGGAGTGAGTTGCCCAGTCGAGAGCCCAGGAACAAGAAGTCTTCTTCTATGACGCACATCTGTGGGTAAAATATTAATTTCAGTTGATTTAGAAGTTCATTAACTCACGAACTCATTGGCTCACAAACCCAGTAGTATGGTTGGCCACACGCGAGTTAATACTCACAAACCCATTCTGGTCCAAACCCGTTAACTCGTAAACCAATTAACGCACAAAACTATTAACTCAAGAACCCATTTAGTCACAAACTCACTAATTGACAAAAATATTTACTCACACACCCATTTACTCTCAAACAAATTAACGCACAAAAACATTAACACGCAAACCCACTGATTGTCAAAACCATTCATTTATGGGCATTTCTCTGTAAGCTCGTACAGGTCCCATACAAATGCTGTCCTGGTCATTTTTTTTAACATTTGCCAAAAAACTGGGTTCTATTTCGAAGAAAATTAACTATTATTTTAGTTAGATAAGGAGGCCCACTGAGTTTATACGTATTTCTTGAGTTATTAGCGATTTTCCAAAAAATCATGACACGACGTGACAGAGGACGTGTTGTACTTAGAAAAAAGTCATTTTACATTAATCAATCATTTATTATTTTTATTGCATATTTGCGCATCAATAATCAACAAAGTTTCTTTTGAAAAAATCAACAGAAAACATAACTTAAACATTCATATCAAAAATTAACCTTATGTAATAGAAACATTTTGTACTCACTGAGATCAACATAGTCTTATTATTATAATATCAATCAGATAATGCTTTATGCAGTATTCATTGAAATACTTACTATTATTACAATTACATTTTTAAATATTAGAATATAAAATACCTATATAATAACATTTAAAAATATAAAAAATAGTAGCCCACCGTTATCGAGAACAGGGTCCAAGATACCGGCGGTCAGGGCTCCAGAGAAAGGAACCTCCTAACAATGCGAGCCCTGTCCAGGAGTACCGCTTTCTGGGTCAAGCCCTTGATCCAGCTGCCCAACGTGAGCCACCTTAGGTTTTGGTCGAGGCTCTTTGCTATCAAACCATTGGCTGTTATGACTATCGGTACAATGATCGCTGAGTCCACATCCCACATGTCGACAACCTCGCGAGCCAAGTCAAGGTACTTGATTTGTTTATCTTTCTCGGCTTTTACGAGGTTCCCGTCATGCAGGAACGTTATGTCAACGATCATTGCACGCCGGTCTGATTGATCCACCACCACTATATCATGCTTATTGGCAACAATAGTCCTGTCAGTGATGATGGATCGATCACAGTACAGTGTGATATGTCCATTTTCGAGAACTGGGTCGGGCATATACCTGTAGTACGGCACTTACGATTCCATAAGGCTGTATTTCAGAGCTAGACCTATACAAGTACTCTTCGATAGCTAGATAAGGTATTTTACACCGTTTAGCTACAAACAACAACAACTTTTTTAAAGATTTGTCTCTTTGGTACGTTTCATTGTGGAATAATTTTCTTTCAACTGCTTAGTAATGACGTCGCCAAACAACGCTTTCTTGACTACTTCTTTTCTTTGATCAGGCTCGTCTAACATTTTCAATATCCTTTTAGGTGTATCTTGAACGTACTTTCAAATCTCGCTAATCTTTTTCTGGTCAGCTGTGGCATCTTTACTTTCCATGAGCAACTTTACCAATGAGAACTGAATTTAAATTTCTCTCGATAACTAAAAATTTGTTGGCGCCATTCAATATCCAACCGTTACAGAAGAAGCATAATCTACTATTTGTAACAAATTCTTAGTAATGGAGACATATTTTAATACAGTGCTCATTGGTAAAGTTGCTCATGGAAAGTAAAGATGCCACAGCTGACGGTACTCCTCAAGTTTTTTCTTTAATCGTGCGATCTTTTCATTTCTTTCCCTGTTAAACTTCTTTCGTCGCTTTGTGGCTTCTTTTTTCTTTGCTGTAGACTAGCACTGGAAACTGCTGGGCTTGGAGCTGCAGATATTTGAACTGGAACTGGAGTGAAGGGTCTTGAAGGCGGAGTATCTACTTCTGGATCTGATAACGATCTATTATCATGTATTATGTGTAAAGGTAAAGGAAAATAATGCGAAGCAATGATACCTTGATGATTCTAACATTAATAAAACAGACTAGCGGATAAATTTACACAAACAATACATAAAAATAATAACCAATACGCAAAATACACAGTCCCCTGTTGTGTAGGACAGTCCCCTACTGCATTTTTGGCAGAGGACTGTTGCCAGGGGACTGTGTATTTCGGTTAAATTCCTAAATTTTTATAAAACTGATGTTAAATAGTTTTTTAAGAACCTACCGATCAATTTAGACATAAATAATAAAACAATAAATTGTATATGGAGATAGTTAAAGTAATTAACATAAATATTATTACTTACCAGAGGACTGTGCGTGGTAACGGTCCAAAGGCGTTTTCACCTCACAAATGACGCTCTGACACTAAACAAAATGGTGTGTCGCCGCTGCATTTGGCAAGTTTACCAACTACACAACAATTGCGTTTCGTTTCACTCAAAAAAACGTTTGTAAACATTACAGTTTTTTTTTAATGTGGCTTTAAATTTTTGGCAGGGGACTGTATAGAAATTCTGGGGACAAAGTTTACAGGACTTTACTAAATAAATAAAATAAGTAATGAGACCTTGTTTTACGAAAATAATATAATTTAATTATTTTAATTTATGATATTATCTGTCAAATGTATGTAGTTTCAATAACTCCTTCGTAAATCTCATTTCTAGGTAAGAAGACAGTGATAGGGACAGCCAGGGGACTGTGTTTTTAGAGCTTCTATCAAGTCTAGCAAAAAACTTAAAATAGTTATGGCTATAAAAACAATGGGCCCGTAAAGTTTCGGGATTAAAGTTTCATTACGAGTGATTTTTTTTTTAATAATTAAATTACTTTTTGAAAAAATCGGTTGGGACAGCCGATTACGAGCTTACAGAGAAACACCCTTATGTATTTTCAAATCAATTAACGCACAAAAACATTAACAATCAAACCCACTAACTCACAAACCCACTAACTCACAAACCCACTAACTCACTCACCCACTAACTCACTCACCCACTAACTCACAAACCCACTAACTCACAAACCCTTGTAACTGCCCAGCCCATAAACTCACGCAGGTAGTGAGCACGGAGGCGGCGGCCCGGTCCAGATGGAAGCTGCGCACCGTGCGCACGGAGTCGGCCAGCAGCGTCAGCACGTACAGCTGGCCGCCGCGCAGCGACAGCGCCAGGCGCGCCTCGCCCAGCGGCGCCGCGCACGACCCGTCCAGTGTTATGCACACGCCTTCTTGGATCCCTGTGCAATGGGAAGTATTCAAGTAGCTTTAGCGCGTGTATGTCGGACGTTTGACGACGTGTTTAACCCTATGTAATGGGGAATGTGTAAAATTTTAAACCATTCCATTTTACTTTCGTTTTTTCTTTTTTAATTAGAGCATGTTGAGAAACTAATTTGAATATTTTGATGATGGGCTCAGTAGTAATTTCTTAAATTTTTATTTTATTATCATCATCAGCATTTCAGCCGAATGACGTCCACTGCTGGACATAGGCCTCCCCCAAAATTGGGGAAGTTTGCCATAGTCGCCACGCTTGGCAGACGGGTTGGCGATCGCAATATGATGGTAAAATACATAGAGAACGCTGCTGCCCATTCTCTAGTAAGTCCCTTAGTCGCCTTTACAACACCCACGGGAAGAAATGAAATGGTGCTATTCTTTACGTCCGGCACCACACGGAACAATATTCCTGCTATTCCTGTTATTTATATTAAGTTTGCTCCTAGCGATTTATAACAACCTGGTACTTTGAAGGCATAAAGCGCTTTCTACCTGACACTACTATGTTAGGTGTGCTCCTTCCGAGGTATGATAACCTAGTATTTCGACGGCGTAAAGCGTTTTCTAGATTATACCCTATGTTAGGTATGCTCCTGCCGAGTTATGACAACCTGGTACTTTGAAGGCGTAGTATTTAAAAGCCGACATTGTTCCATTTTTGCACTTCACAGACGCGTGTCTCAGGGGATGGCACTCGCGCTTGCACTGGTCCCAACCCGTCCGAGATATCGTGTCCGAGAGCGGTGTCTATGTGTGCGTTGCTCGAGCGCACTTGTATGTAGATTGAGTTCTGTACTCTCTGTATTTTGTGACCATACTGCGATCGCCAAGCGTGGCGATTATGGCAAATCAACCGACTCGAATCGACTATTTTAAAAAGTAGCATTATTTCATTGAATTGTCGCTACATAAACAACCATTACTTTTTTGTCGTATTATTTTTATATTCCGAGTAATTCCGACGCCATTGTTTGTTTTGATTTATTTGTTTTGGTTGTGAGCTAGGATAGCATGTATTTAAGATTTTAACGTTGATAATAGATAATATAATAATAATATAATATAATAATACAAATAGATAATATTCACTGTGAAAATTGTTCAGGTGATGTGATAGAGAAAAGAAAAAATGATGCTTTTTTTAGAACTAAAAGTAAGTAATGCATACAGCATAAAATAATGATAGAGTAAGGAGATTTATAAGAGATCATGAGGCAAGACGCAGGAATAATAACTGTAAAAACTTTTTAATAAATTCATATATTTTTAATTTTGACATTTATATTAATTTGACACTTGGCAGATTGTAGAAAATAGTTGCCACTTACTTTTTATTTTCTGCGGCAACGATACAAAACTGTACGGCCAACGCTGACGTAATTTGAAGGGCAAACAAAGTCAATCGTATTTTATCAAAAATATCAATAAAATATCAATATTTTTCATGATTAATTAGTCCGTAATGAGCAGTAACACCATTCCTCGAATGGTTTTTCAATTACAACATATAAACAATATGAACAATGACCGTTGAATGGGATACTTACTGAGTGGGAAATTAGTAGTGTGTGTGGCTACGCTATTCAACGATACGCCGTACGGAGGTACCGACTGATTCAGGTATATAAGAGAGTTTACGGCCATTATCAGACAACCACCTGTGAACAAAAATAATACCAGTTCATGTTATGTATTTGACATACCTCAGGACCTTGGGGTCCCGGACCTTTGGAAGGCGGACGAGGAGCCGAAGCCAACTCCTGCGAGTTGGCTTCGGCTCCTCGTCCGCCAATTAGACAGTTTTAAATGATGAGGAGGCTCCAGCCGCGACTATCCTTTATGCACTATGCAAGTTCACCCAAGGACAACTCCCGTTTGCGCAGGAATATTGCAGAATATGGAAACAAAACATGCTATGGCTATGGGTTTGGACGGCTATGGTGAAACACGGACTTAAGAGCGTTTATTCTTAAAATGGGCAACGTCGCAAATAGCTATCAAATATTTCACTGTTTTGATTAATTTGGCAATATTACTGTGTGGAAATATGAAATATCGCTAACTAGTGACCTAAAATATTAATTATGAAATGCAATAATTAATATCTTAACACCGAATATTTAGTTTTAGATGTAAAAAAAAAGAACTTGGAAACTTTCCAAATGTGGATTTTTACACCTAAAACGGTTACGACATCAAATTCAGTGTTATAATTGCAAATCATTATTCATATTTTAGGTCACTAGAGTCATATTTCCATACAGTAATATTAACAAATTATTAAAATCAGGTTAATATTTGACAGCTATAGAGGGTACAAACTCAATAATAATGGGGCCCCGGCAACGGTCGCACATATCCTGCACGAGTGGGGAGGTAGTCCACAGCTATCAGAACACTCCCAGAGCCCGTAAGATGATCAAGATCCCTACAAACACTTACTGAAATACTTCCCTTCTCCGAGCACGTTTGCTCTTGCGAATCTGCACTCAAACCGGCCAATAAAGAGAGGAATGAGGTAGGAGCTCTGATCCTCGTCAGTGTTCACTCTGGCCGGTCAATAATGGGAAGCCAGAGATGAGGAACAAGACTTCTCCCGGGAGATAGGGTATTATTATGTTAATTTCTCTAAAACGAAAGCTCATGAACATGCGCATTCTTCCCACCCTCATCTACGGAGTGCAAACATTGTCTCCTACAAAGTGTCAAAAGTCCGCACTTAAACTATGCCAACAGGCTATGGAATGTATGATGTACCCTACATACACATTTTTACCCTACGTAAGATTTTTTCGATACAAAATCGCATTACATTTAGCCAAGATCTCAACTTTAGGTGAATACTGTACCGAATATCCGATATCTTCTTATCACTTACCAAGTGGTTTTTGGACGGGCACAGCTCTAAGACAATCAAAGGGCAGATTCGCGGTGGCCCAAATAACTGGATGCACGCGAGCGCTCATGTTGAGACTTACGCCGCACATCGCGCATGTGTCGTTACGGACCGCTGTGCGACTGGAACAGAATTATTTATTTAAGTTCTTTGGAAAACTTACGGTTAAATTAAATAGAATAAATATAGTAAGTGTAATTGTCATCTATTTAATTTTTAAGTAATTTATTTTAAAAAATTACAAGTCTTCTACACTTAATATTATATAGAGAAAAGATCTATGTTTTTGTATGTCTGTAATGAATAAACCAAAAAACTACTGGACCGATTTCAAAAATTCTTTCACCATCTAAAATGCTACATTATCCCTGTTTAACACTGGCTATATTTATTACTAGAAAAAAGTAGGGATTCCTAGTAGAGGTTCCGAAGGTGTCAAAATTTTGCCAAAAAATGTCTTTCATCACATGAATGTAAAAATTAAAAAACTTTGAGAATAAAAATATTATAGATAAAAATACCGAATTTTATAAGCAAAATATAAATAGTATTTTTTTTATATGTCCTGCATAGAGAGATACCTTTACTCTACGTTTATCCCAAAATGTTTAAAAATAAATGTCCACCCGTGCGAAGCCGGGACGGGCCCCTAACCATTTATAAAACCAGAACAGTTTTTCCTTGACAACGATTAACTTAAGATTTAAAAGCAGCATAATCAGCCTATAACGTTCCCACTGCTGGGACACAGGCCTCCTCTCTGTGAGAGGAAGTGGGCCGTAATCCACCACGCAGGCCCAGTGCGGGATGGTAGATATCACATGTCTTCAAATTTTTTGGCTCTAGGACATCCCGGTTTCCTCACAATGTTTTCCTTCGCCGTTTTGACAGCAGATTTCAAATTAAAAACATATTTAATTTAAGTAGTTACAGAAGTTCAGAACAGGAGTTTATTGATACAAAAGAAAAACTTTTAGAAGACTTACAAGAACTTGAAGGAAAACTTTTGAGATTTAAATCACATCAATCAATCAATCAATCAATTAATCTGCCTAGCTTGTTCCCAACTATGCTGGGATCGGCTACCAGTCTAAACCAGGCGCGGTCGCAGCCAAAGACTTTGGGGGGTCACAGACAAATGCTACCTACATATTAATAAGAAAATTTATTATATTTTCGAAAATTGATTATAAATGTATTTTCGAAAAATTACTATTTTAAACTTTACGTTTACGGCTTTGGGGGGGGGTCATGACCTAGGACCCCTCCCTCGGACTGCACCTGGTCTAACCGGATGCAGCGGAATACCAGTAATTTACATGGACCACCTGCCTATCTGACCTCCACAACCCAGTTACTGTAATACAATACCCCTTGGTAAGACTGGTTGTCAGACTGAAAAATCACAAACCTACTGATAAATAACACAACTCACCCAGCAAAAGTCCTGACAGGCTCATACAGTAGCAACAGTGTAGGTTCATAGTAACCATGCAAGAACTGTATGTCTAGAATATTGTCTATTTTCTCGTCTAGATCTTTTAGCACTATGACGTAGGAGGCTAGGGTGGGGGCTCGGTTGATTGCTTGTGTTGGTTGCTAAAACAAAACGTAAAGAATTATTAGTTAGCCAGCGGCTTCGCCCGCGTGGTGGTTGGAATTTATCCTACGGAAACGTACCACCGGGATAGGATACTTTTCCTATGTGTTAATCCAGGTTATAAACTATCTATGTATCAAATTTCATCCGAAACTATTCAGCTGTTTTTGAGTGATTAACAAACATCCGAACATCTAAACATACAAACTATCACATTTATACTATTAGTAGGATGTAGGATTGTATGCTTTGGCAACATTTTTTTTAGGTGATTTCAGGTGCTGATCACAAGATTTTATTTTTCAACTTTGAAACTACATCTTTAGGTATGTTAAAATAAGTTTATATATCTATACAGAGTAGCAAACTGAAACGATGAATACAGTACATGATTCTACAAACCCAAGCATAGAAATTTTTCGACGTAATAAAAATCTGCTTTTTCGCAGAAAAGTGCAACACCTACGCCGTCAATACGTATGGAACTGCAATTTCTGAATCATGTACTGAATTTATAGTAACCGGTTGTGCGTCAATGTCCCTGCCACCCTGTATAAAAATCAACTGCCGTGCGTTATTCTCGCAAAAACTCGAAAATGGCTCGACAGAATGTCATGAAACTTCGGTAGGTTGTCGCGTGTGAGGTTTCTATTTATTTTTCTCCTAAAGATGAAAAAGGCGTTGCAACTCATCCTTTGCCTGGCTCCAAGTATCTAAAGTTATTTACCAAAATAAGGAAAATAGTATTTTACCTTTTTTCTTTTTTGGATCATGAATTAATCTAAAGATTATAAATACATTTACATTTAGACTTTTAGAAGTATGTAATGTTTACTTTTTTGTTTAATAAAGAAATTTATTAGTACATATTTCATTGGCAGGCCACACAGAGTACAGACCAGGGCTACATTTCTTCAGTAGCTAGTATCAACAGAATTTACTCACAGTTTTCTTGCTATCAAGCGGCTTCGCCTCCAAGGGATCTCCATCCTCATTTGTAATATCTTTTCTAAATGGTAACACAGCCAGTTTCTTGCCGTACAGTAACATGACTGCACATCGGCACTCAGGGTCCACTCGGATCCATGGAATGTGGGGGTGGGTTGTCCAGCCATTCTGTAAATAAATTATTTGCTTTGACTGTAGGTACATAAATAAAATGAGTGAAAATTGTACAATCTACATATCTCTATATGTATGCCAAAAGCTCCTTAGCTTAGCTTTTGGCATACATATGAGATTCCCACACAAAAGATTTCTTAGAAACATTGTGTAGAGTAAAGTGAGGTACATCATTTCCAAAGATTAGGTACAGTTCATTCAGTGCAAATTACAAAAAAGTTAAGAAGACTTACAATTTGAAGTGTTTAAATTAAACTATGGCTACACTCATACATTTTCTGCTATATCTAACTATTCTTTGACAGGGCTTCAAAGTACGTAAAATTAAATTTAAAAATTTTACCTTCATATCATCCTCCTCAAAATAATGCATGCTCAACGTAATAAGGTTATCCGTCTGCGGATCATACTGCAGTACGGACAGCTTGGCTTCCCTGAACGACACCAGCAATAGATCTCGACCAGCACTGGGGCAGCGGACGGACGCCAGGGACATAACATTACCCCAGAGTGTGTATGATGCTAGACATTCTAGTTTCATCTTTGGCGGGATTGGCTGGCCAGCTAAAATCATTTGGGAATGTAGTTTTTTCACATAATTATACAATGCTACAATACAAATACACAAATCAAGGCTCCAGGCTGCTACTGAGAAATTCTAGAAGGTTTTGTCTTCTAGAATTAACTACTAGCGGTTGTAACACTTACAACCGCTAGCTCAAGGAGACAGTATGGGTACAGGAAATGTATAGTGTGAGAGGCTGGTGTAAAATCTGTGCTAAGTTGTTAATAATGACTAAAAAGCCTGTTCAATATAAAGCATTCACTAAGATCCTAATCATATCAAGTTTTGTTTTGATTGACTGTAGTTTTATTGGTAAATCAATTAGAATAAATTATCAGATTTCAATAACAACCAGGGATTACAAACATATTACACATTAGTCTGTTTTACTCATTTTCACAGTAACATTGTAGGTAAGTATTAAATTAACAGTCATTCACTATGATCTTCTTAGCGGGGATTGTTTGAGATTTAATCAATAACATTTAGAACTTAGTTGAAGTGTTTCCAAGAAAGGAAAACAGCTATGAATCGTAAATGGCTTTAATCTCATGTGAAACATAAATCAAGGAATTATTGAAGTGAATTCATCAACAAATAGTATTGAAAGATATTACCCGATTTTATAAAGGCGACAAATAACAAAATTTTAAGAAACAATAAAATGCAACATTACAAAATATCGTTGACAAAATCTTACCGGCGTTAACCTCCTTGGTAGGGCCTTCAGGTAACATCCTAAAAACCTTCAGGATATTGGCTCCAGCGGTGACGAGGCACGTATCATCATTGTTGAAGAAACAGCAGCTCACGGTATGCTCAATTCCCGTGGCGGGGTGCGTTTGCCGGCAGATCGAAAACATTTTCCAATCGCGTCGGTTTCTAGGTTATGTTTTAAAACTCACTTAAACTTGAAACTATAAATACTTAAGCACTTTTGGTCAATGTTTTCACATATTTATTGGAATTGGTAATGCATTTTATTGAGAATTGATCGTTTTTTTACAATTGTTTATTTGCGATGCCGTTGCGATGCTTGACACTTCAACAAAATAGTATGCGTTCCGAAACCTGAACCAAACAGGAATGACGCGAAATGTAAAAAGCCAGTTTCGTTTCTTAAGTGCCCGAATCTATTAATAATATGGGTTGTTATTAATTGTGTATAATTGGTCTAAATAAAAAAACATAATGTATTTATACACCTACATATATATTTGTTTTTGGATATTTTTTTACCGAATCCAACTTTAGATTTACTTAGTACATTTGTTTCGAACGCATGTTGGGAAATCAGCCCACAGATAAAATAATTCTCGTTCCCAAAATTGGCCGGGCTCCTCCACCTCCTTGTACAAACTTTTTTTTTACACCTTCTTCATAATAAAGGATGTTCTGTTTCCGACTCGTAATTGAAATTTTCCCAAATACCAAAAGGGAAGTCATCGGGCAGTTGCATTGATAGCTTGGTGCAAAGATAGAGTACTTCTGGATAAGGCACTTAGTGGTTCTAGGTTTCTTTAGTGTCCCTGACCACCGGTAGTTAGGTTTGGTTAGCATAGACCACGACCTTAGGATTTGCACCTGCAAATAATTGTCTTATTACTTATTAGTGGATTCACACGAATTATCTAGGCGAATTGACAATGCGTCGAAAAAAATTAATTAAATGAAATGGAATGGGAGTCAGGATTGTGGCTTCAGGCGCTCCCGTCATCCACCATAGGCACTATGATGGATGACTCATCGTTTCAGCTTGCTACCTGTCTCCGCTTGGGCGCACCTTGTGTTGCTCCGCATCGGTGTCATTGCAGTGAAACTGTCGACATTTTCGGGCACCATGGCCTGTCCTGCTGCAGGAGCGCAGGTCGCATAGCACGCCACGCCAGCATCAACGATATTATTCGTCGAGCCCTTGTCACCGCCGGCGTACCAGCGGTATTAGAACCAAACGGCTTGGTACGTGACGATGGGAAGAGACCAGACGGTATGACGTTATTGCCTTGGAAGATGGGTAGACCTCTGGTGTGGGATGCAACCTGTGTCGACACCCTTGCGCCATCTCATGTTCCTAGCACGGCGGGCTGTGCTGGTGCCGCTGCTGCGGCTGCTGAGACCCTCAAGCGGCGTAAATACTGTAACCTTATTGGTAATTACATTTTTCGGTCGAAACGCTCGGCTCATGGGGCCCGAGTGCACGTCTCCTTTTTAAGGAAATTTCTCGCCGGCTGGTCGACACTTCACGTGACCAGAGGGCTGGGTCATTCTTTGGCCAAAGAATTAGCATTGCCATTCAACGTGGCAATGCTGCCAGTCTTCTGGGCACGTTTCCTGATGACAGCGATGCGGACGAATACTTTGACGCCTAAGTCTCCTTGTGTTTATTTGTTTAGTTAGTTAGTTTAAAGATTAAATGAAATGAAAGATTCTTGAGATTATAGGTAGTATAAATATAAAAAGTAGTTAGTTTATTTCTTTGTATAACCATTATTTCATTTAGATTTAAAAATGCGTTCTTATTAAATTTTTTACTTAAAACGTTCTGAGCGAAACGTAACCTAGTTTAGACATTGGTATCTTAAATATTTTAATAAAATATCTTACTCATACAACACTTCTGTGCATCTGTATTCTACCATAACCTACGTATATTTTTTTAATCGCACACAAATAAATATCGCCTAATAAAATAAATGTCGATTCGATAGTTTTGCGGTATACAATTCGTGCAAATCAACCAATAAGGCGAATATATCTTCATGCAAAAATAAAAACGAAATCGAATAAGTAAATATCTTTATTCAGACCATTATCTACCTACAAAAAAGGTGAGCAAATTATTTCTACGATTTATAAACTAAAATATTAAATAATTCATTTCAGATTTTTCATGTTATTTGATTCTAATAACTAAACAGAATCAGTACCTAGTTCAGAAGTTTGTACCACAAGTTACAAATAAAGGAATATAAAATTAAAAACGTTAGTTTAAAATAATAATTAATAACTATAACTTTTATTTAATTGTCTATTTACAAGTAATCATGGAAAATAAGGAACTCTAAAACTCATATAATTATAGAATAATTACCAAATTATATTAACAAAACTTTTCATAACTCGTAGGCAAGTCTGAGCTTGTGCTAATAGGGGACAGCAGAGATTTAGGCGGAATTATAATGAATAAGTTTATCAAATCAAGTAAGCTATAAACTTAAGTGGCTAAAGCATGGACAGATGGCACAGCATTCTTTTTCAGTCAGAAATGTATTATTGACAGTCAAACACGTCTTTATAGCAGACTTTGATAGAGCCTTATTTCGTAGCAGTAAGGGCGATTTTTGGCCAACTGAATTTTGAATATTTCACTCTACTTGATATCGAGAGCTTTGAGTTACTTGAAAATAAAATTATTCGAGTAGCCCGAGATGTATCTCTGCTGTATAACAAATATGAATAAATAAGATTTAGGTACGCATCAAATACAGTATGAATGGCTGCCATTTTGACAGTTGAACAATATCCATTGCGCGGTTCACATTGTTGAGCGCACAAATTTTTCGAACTTAAGAAGCAATGGATGAGCTCTATACGTCAAAATTAATTAGGCTCTGAAGAAAGTGTCTTACGCAATTAGTGTTGCGGAAACCAGACTTGTTAGAGAAGGAGTCTCTCAGTGTCCCTATATTTTGAAACCCGATGTCTGAAGCACTTTTTACGGCGGCTACAGTCGGGCTTTTAGCTGCAAAAAATTATGGATGTATCAATAGGTCACTATTGACCACCCCAGGTCGATTAACGAAACACCTCTTCGTGCAGGTGCTGCCTGTCACTGGGCACAGGGCACTGTGCTATGGACGTGCCCCCAGCGCCAATCGATATAAAACTAAGCCGTCAATAAGTTAATGTAGCTATCCTGCCCGCTTTCACTACCACACTACACCTAAGCGCAATGTTGGATTTCCAACGCTCGTCACTGAGCCTAGCGTTGAAAATCTAACAGCGCGGTTTTATTTAAGGCATCTTATTTAGGTGTTAGTGAACACACGCATCAAACGTGGCTAGCCTAGAAACTGTTTTTCTTTTAGTCAGTCAAAGCCGAATTTTCAAACGTAATTTCTTTTAAAATGTCTCATGCTGTCTCTGTAAATTTAAATGGTGTATTGTTGCTTGTAGTGACAGAAAGACCTAAGATCGTCTTAACATTAATTGTAGTTTGAGAATTCAGAGAAGTGTTGCCTACTGTATGTACGCGCACTTATAATTAAAGTGACCTTGCAAGGCAATTAAAACTAAAAGTATAAGGTAAAATTAAAAATAATTGGAAAACGAGGCAAACTATAATATATAATTAAGTAAATAAATATATACACAAACTAGTGTTGAGCAGCATCTCTGCATATTTGGAACCATTAACCGAATCAAAATTAAAATTGACAAAATAGTAGTGATAATTTCGTGAGAACATCTCTATACATTACAATTAAATAACGGAGAGCAGTGCAATATTTACTAGATTTATATATTTATAAATTACAAGACATTGAAGGCATCTTAATTATAATTTGAATTATTTTTTCATGCATCTATATAATAAAATACTATTTTTTACACAGACATTGAACCAGAAACGTTTTTAGGTATGTGAAAACACAAATTTGTCCAGCTATTACTATTCACAACATAGATAAACACTTTGCAGTATAGTTTATTGAGTTCAAATCATTCACAGTCCATTTGTCAATCATCCCATACCTTTTATGCAAAAACTATAAAATCGTCCAGATAAATCAGTCTTCAACCTTTAATTTGCCGCAAAATATGGTAGATAAACCCACTCCTACGAACGCTGAATGAGAAACATACGGCAAATTACGTGAAATGGAACAATATCGTTCTAATGCGGAATAAGTTGCAACAGCAGCCGCATTGTCTGATTTTGTACATACGCCTCTCATAGTGCGCTTACATAAAGTAGGTTTTTCTATACCATTTCTGTGGCCATATTTTATTCCCTCAATTCCCGCTCCATTCAGCCGATCTACACATATCAGCAAGCAACTCATCAAATTCCAGAACCGAGTTCTCATACAACACAAGGTCCTTTGACAGATCCTCACTGGCCAGTTCCATCTCTCTCATCGATTCGGGACTTCTCGGCTTTGATAGGACAAGATCGTCGGCTAACTTCAAATGTGGAGCGTTGAACAAGTCTTTGTAAAACTCAGCAAGTTCTCTTATAGGATGTTCGTCGGCGAAAGGAAAATGAAGTAGTTTTAATGGCGGTTCATTTTCATTTCGGAAGCCTGTGAACTTTTTCGGTGGCATCTCCAAAGAGGTCGGACTTTTAGATAATGTTGTGATGTCCATCTCTTGAGTACTTTTAATCTCTATAGGACTTGTTCTGAGTGGAGTCATGGGCCGCTTCCTACATTTAGGGATAGGTATCTTAGCAAAAAAGTCCTCGAATGCTTGCTTGATGACATTTTCGTCGACAAACGCAGCTAATCGTAATGGTCTGTTCAAATCAACTGGACCAAAAGGTTTGGGTTCCTTTTTCTGTTCCTTCTTCTTTTTTGACTCGAATATCACGTGTTTTGGACTCAATTCAAAATGGTCACTCTTTAGTAATAGTAATTTGTTCTTTTCTGTTCTGTTTGGGGAAATGGAAAAGTTAGTTCTGTACGAAACTGTAAAGCAGATAGCTCCTAAAGGAGTCTTCAACATGCCAGCTTGGATTTTCTTAACAGATTCGCCTAAGATTTTCATTTTCGGTTCTCCACTGTAGATTCGATAGAATATGGTGAAAGATTCCGTCCTCTGCTTCCTTGAGAGATGATAGGCGGGAGTGATTCTCGTTACTGTAATAAGTGACTTCAATAATATCCCCATTCGGAAGTATACTGTGTTCATTGCTTTCAACGATGTATCGAACTGAGTCTCGTCTAGTTCTAAGGTCCATAATTCGAGTACCATTTCGTCTCCATCCTCGGTTTGTACTGATATTTCGACGTGTAGTTGAGATCTGATGGTTTCAAGGACTCTGTCAGATGGGAGAGCATTTTTAGTTGCTTGGTTGACTTCGGGAGTATCAGGTATTTGAAGGTTGAACCAATCAGTATCAGACGATTGTGGTTTACTATTCGGTTCTATTTTAACCCCTTTCCTTGATTCTACTATAACTTGGACGCCTTTATACGCTAAGAATTTGGTGAACTTTGTGAATTCATTTTTGTCGCTTATGTTGGAAAAAGCGGCGTCCGGCGCCATTGTTGTAAGAGTTTATTCTTCGTCAGCGATGCAATTTTCTACGAGATTTCTCAAGTTCGGATTCTCCATAGCGGCTGCAATCCTCTCTTTGTCGTTGATTTGTTTGTTGACTGTAAAAAGAGAAATGGAGCAATTATGAATCAAAATACAGAAAACAGGTACCTGACGATAAGGTGTTCTAACAATAGAGAGACCTTATCGATATCTTATCGATGACACTTTCAAAGGAACGGATTCCGTGAAAAAAATAGTTCCTTAGAAAGTTATGTAATTTAGCATACCTATTATCGACAAAGAAAGTTTATAACAATGAGTACCCTTTCAACAAAACAGTACAGTAAAATACTATCATGTCTCGGCGAAGCGTTTAAATTCTTCACACATATTTAAACTGCAAGCCGTAAGCCACGCTAGCGCGACCATCACTGTTTATAAATGCAACGAGGCTGAAAGACGTCTAGACCGGTTTAATCACAGAATGTGTACTTATCAAACCAGTCCTAGATCTTATACAAGTGTTAGATAAAAATTATCCCTTATTGTATAAACGTAAACAAATTTCTTGTGAATAGTTTTTTGTTGCAGATAGAGATACTAGTCATCCTACGTAATTAGATATTTTTTTTTTTTTTACTGTTGATTATTATAAACATAAATGTACGAAGAAGTCTGCCCTTGGCCCGAAATATTGGAAGGTCACAAATGATTTACTGATAGTTTTGTTTTTTATTTCTAATTTGGTAAACATCTAAGCATGGCTTGCATTCTATGTTCCTGCGTGGCAAATAATACGAAACAATTAAGACACCCCACACAATCAGCCCAATGTTCCCACTGTTGGGACACAGGCCTCCACTCTGTGAGAGGTAGTGGGCTATAATCCGCGGGCGTGTGGTTTGGTCGATGTCACATATCTTAAAATTTTTGGTTCTAGGACATGCCAGTTTCCTCACGATGTTTTCCTTCACCGTTTTGAGAGCCCAAAATAAAATGCATAGCTGGGTTCGAAAGAAAGCACAAAATAAAATTCATAGCTGGGTTCGAAATCATGACCGAAATTCGAAACCATGAGTCTGGGCCGATACCACTGCTCATAAGACAATCCACCAGAAGATTATTAATGCCGCGCCGCCTATGGACAAGGCTATAGCAGGTGAGCCTTCTCAAACACACGCAGTGTTGCCCCTAGGATCAACTTCAAATTCCCCTAAAAACCCCTAAAATTTTTGTTGTACACTCGGTTTGAGAGGTAATTTCCAATATAAATAAAAAATACATTCAAGTAGTATGAAAAAGCGCGGTGAGACAGTAAAAAAAAATCTTTTGAATAGCAAGTTGTTATTGGTCATAGTGCGAAATCCAACCACCAGCACCACCTGCGTGTTGCTTAGTACAAGACACGAAGTACGGCATTAGTGTAAATATAATTGAGCAAAAAGAAAAGTGATTCTTTAATTTAACGTTCCGTTTATAAGAAATGTTATTGCGAATAGAAGATTTTTCGAAGGAATATAAAATATCGAATATATAAAATAAAAAAAATACCTTGAATAATCTAAGTACCCTCAAAAATCCCCCTAAATAAATGTATCCCCTAAAAAACCCCTGGACATCTTGATTCCCCCTAAATTTGAGGGAAAACCCCCAAGTTGGCAACACAGAACACACGTGTGCCTGTAATTAAAACGGCATCCATGCATACTTTACACACCGGAAAACGGCCACGCTGCTTGGCGGCGGAAATAAGAATAGTAAGCAACCTTCCAATGTAAGTTGAAAAGTTGTAAACAGCATACAACCTGAAATTGAACGGATATTATTCTAAGATGTTTTATAAATAGAAAAGGCTTAAGGTTTGAGCACATGTTCGGTAGTAGACAAATACGCTGTAAGTATCTAGATTTAATTATCAGACCTAAGCAACAAACAAGAACATCGAGAAATTATTGAATTATACACATAAACAAGTTCTTATCAAAATAGCTGGTTATCGGGCATAAAGTACAGTATTTACACAATAATATTATCGTGTTAATCACTTGTTTTGAGAGAAGTTAGCTATTAATATAAGGCCTTGTATCCAGCTGAACAAAGCCAGATGGTGACGTTCATTACTGACTAATTTGTTTTTCTTTGAGGTATGACAGGATGGAACGGTCATCACAATGGTTGAATTCAGGATTGATCCCCTATTTAACCCCTTTAAGGGGTGAATTTTTAGTAATCCGTCCTAATTAGGGTTCCCAACCGTACTCTAAAATAGATTATTGTACTCTTTTTCATAAGGGTGTACTAATAGACTACGCCAGAATACTCTTTTTTCATAAATTGACGTTTTTGTAGCAATTGATTTCGTTTTTCAGAATTTATCGATCATGAATGTAAAGTGGCGAGAAGAGAGGAACAGGGCTTTATAAATATTGATTAAAATAAGCTCCTGATCTTATATTAACGTAAACTTAGGATGTTTGGAGTCCTACAATTCTTTTAAAATAAAAAATGTTATGTAGGTACCGCAAAAAGTGCTAGAAAATACATAAAGAGAAATGAATTATTGGTACTCTGTTTTATTAATCTGTACTCTTTATTTACTCTCTTTGAAATCAGATAATTATACTTTACTTCTTCTAGAAAAAGTTGGCAACCCTAGTCCAAAGTGTTTACCCTATTTATTTATGGAGCACGTGTGCATAATTTTATACTTTTAGACCTAGCGATTTAGGCTGTGTTTTCTGTGTATCAGTGACGCTATACTTCTATGCGAATATTATAAAGCTGAAGAGTTTGTTGCGTTGAACGCGCTAATCTCAGGAACAGGAAGGAGCAGGTTCGAATTGAAAATTTATTTTAGTGTTTGATAGCCCATTTATCAGAAGGAAATCCAGCTCGGACAGTTAGGAACCGAGTAAAACTGAAAAAAAAAACACGAATACGAAGTACTCGCACGGGGAAGGTATTCAATGCGGCGGCATGGGTCAGGGGAGCAAGAATGACGCGGACGAAGTTGTGGGCAGAAGCTAGTTTAAGATATAGTTTTTTAAGTAGCTCGCTTATCCTGTCAAACTTTACAGAAAAACAAATTAGTCCTTTCCCTACGAAAATAATTATGGTACTGGTTACAATCAGCTCAAGATGGATAGATAGTGTGAGAGATGAGAGGGTAAGGACTGAGGAGGAAGGACGGTAGAAATGAGATGTAAGAAAGACATGACACTTCTTGCATCCTCTTTATTCACCTAACAAGGAGTGAGTACTGAGAATAGTCTCGATATCTAGGGATCTGGTGGACCAATCGGTACCCTAATTGCGCAACAAACATTAGTCAGAATCTGAATCATTTTGAGAGATGGCTAATTCATAGCATCATATAATGTTCGAAAAAATTATCTTCTCAGCAACGTAAATAACGCAATGAATGCTGTTGTCTGTTGAACTGTCAAAAACATTCTTCAAAAAAAAAAAAAAAAACAACCGACTTCAAAAAAAACGCTACAAAGTGAAAAATAACTTTCAATTTCGGAAGCCGGTGACTTTGGATATGCATTTGATTTTTTTTCACCGCCTTCCGAAATTAAAGTTATTTTTCACTTTGTAGTGTTTTTTTGGAAGTCGGCTGTGTTTTTTAGAAAAATGTTTTTGTTTTCACTTTTTAGTGGTTCACATGTGTGTTACCCCTTCACAGCGTACCGGCGTGATGTTATGTTATGAACTGGTGTGAACAATAGACAGACATGAGATTTCAGCAATTCCAGTCCATTTTCTATCATTTATTGAGGAGTTCCTTTGCCTATCTCCGAAGTTCTTCATAAGATCTTCACCAAATTGAAATGGGACCACTCTGAGAAACTACTCTTCCAAAAACTACCCAAATCGCTTCAAGTGTGCCTATAAAATTTGAAGAGTTCTCTCTATTTCTCCAGGATCCCATCATCAGATCCTGACTTGATGATCATGGGACCACCTGGGAAGTATACCCTTTTAAACAAAATAAAAATCCAAATCGGTCCAGCCATCTTCGAGTAATCGGGAAACGAACATAATAATAAAAAAAAATTAAAAAAAGTTCCGACGAATTGAGAACCTCCTCCTTTTTGAAGTCGGTTCAAAATTAAAGCCATTCATACTGTAAGTTGTTACGCAAAATAATCTGATCCCTTGTTGGCCACCATATTCATCTATCATATAAATGAAATTGAAAAGTCTGTTAACAGTAATGTCTAAATAGCAGCTTTTTAATTTTGCCTGCCTGTCTGTGTTCCGGCTAATCTCCGAAACGACTGGACCGATTTTGCCGGGACTCACTGGCAGATAGCTGATGTTACAAGGAATAACTTTGTGTCGGTATCACGTTCCCGTAGGATAATTTCCGACATCCACGCGAGCGAATCCGTGGGCACAACTAGTTCGCAAGCACATAAAATATTTAAAACATTTATCGCTTCATTATGAACCTTATTTTGCTAGATAGTCTAGATATTATAGCGCCGCAATATAAATATTTGTACAATGGCACTGATATCTACTATCTGGCACTTTGATAATTTTAATAACAAAGTATTACGAAAACAAACTGTTGTCATTTTGTCTTTAACGATGTTTTTTTCCGAAGTAGTCTGTAATATCTAGCCCGCTGGGCTTTTTTTTTTTGTTTGGGAAATCATCAAATAACTTCTCCCGCTCTGGGTGGAGCGGGAGGGCGTGTCAGACTTTTACTGACTAAAACCCACCCGTGTTCCTGCAGTTGCCTTTGTGCCAGGGGCCGCGGTATCTCTTTCGAACACCCCGCACCCCTGGTACGCATCGGCCCTTGTAGGCCCCACCAGTTGGTGCTGACATCTCTTCGAGGCGCGCGTGGAACACAACGCGCCGTCGACCCGGGCTTGGTCCTTACCGGACAGCGAGCTACCCATTACTCGCCGTCCGCAAGCCCGCGCCTGCGGTGGCCGGGAATCAGCCTGGGATTCCCGACGCCCAGGGCGTCTCCTGCCAAGGCTACGGCCGTGAGGGCGCATGTACTGCCTCTACCTCACGTGCACCGCCTCCCTCTTTGCGAGCATCACTGCTTCGCTGAAGGAGGTGACGGCTAACCATGCACTCTCGCTCCGTACAGGGCCGGACGCGAGAGATTGCCGCCGCCGATCGCCTCCACGAGGACACGGCGGTGCTCCGCCCAAGCCGGGCAGACCTCCACGTATGCTCCACCGTGTCCTCAGGGCGATCTTCGCAGTGGAAACACCCGGGTAGCTCACTGGGCTAAGAAGCAGGCTATGTCGGTAACTTCAGTTATTTTTAGGATCTGGTCAGTGACTGGATTTTGATCCCAGTAACTGGTCAGATCTTACACCTTAATTGCGTAACACACTATCCATCAGAATCTGAATCATTTTGAAGGACATTGCTAATCCATTACTTCATATGTACGCAAAATTTGTCTGCCCAACTACGTAAATAACGCAATGAATGTTGAGCCAGTGTAAAATCTAGAACAGTTGTTTTTTTACAATTTTTGAACACGTTAGAACACGTAGGTACTATTTGCTGCCTGTGCAGACTAAACAAACAATATGACGAAATAATATTGTATTGAGTCCACATGGCGTTGTTGTGTACTCCATTATGTTTATCGATCGGCAAGCGTAGTGTGGAACGCCCACTGGCTAGAATCTAGATGGATCGATGACCTGGAAAAGGCTGGGACTAGGGTTACCATTTCGAAATTCGAAAAGTCTGACGAAAAGCCGGACATTCTACTTTTTTTCCCGTACTTACTCATTTATCACTACTAGACCGATAATACCGACCTTAATTAATTTAAATAAAAATATTAGCTTTCTGCACTCCTTATCCATATCTAATACCTTTAAAAGAGCAATTCTTGTATACATATGTATAAATATATATATATATATAATCTGAATCTCGGAAACGGTTGCAACGGTTTTCATGAAATTTAGTATGCAGGGGTTTCGGGGGCGATAAATCGATCTAGCTAGGTTTCATTTTTAGAAAACGAAAAAAAAAAACCAGTCATCCAGATATTAAGGGGAACCTAGTCGCGGGCTCGAACTCAATGATGGGCCTGGCAAAAAAGCACCCTGTCACACCAGGCATTGTGTCCGAATGAGGTAGTATCAGTGATGAGCAGTTAGAAGCTAGTCTACACGTACAACATTATTGAGTGAGATGCAGGATAATTTATAGTAGGTACAACAGGCCCGTAAAAAATTAAGAACAGTCCTTAGGAAGATCGGGAAACTACGAGGAATTGTGTCGGTAAATCCGAAACAATTCCTCGTAACTCGGGTTTTTGCGTGAGCGCACGAATGTTAACTAGTAATACAGGGGTATGCAATATTATAAGTAAATAAAGTATGCATGGGTTTTTACCGCGCTGAGCGCCGCCCTTGGGATCCAACAGTGCAGTTTTTAACGCAGTGTTGTATTCTCAACGCCAAGAGATGAAAATCCAGGTCTAGGTAAAACCGAGTAGGCACGGGCGCTTTTCTATCGCGGTGATTTTATGCTCGCCCTGAATTTTCGACGTTTTCGCATAGTACCAAGAATTGGAAACCCAACAATGACATTTTTTGATGCGCTGGGATGCTCTCTGTTGGATTCTCAAACTCGCCAATACCGAGAGTGTAAAAAACCAGTGCGAGAAGCAATCGCGTAAAAAAACCTCCCGTGCATACGTGGGCTTACATCTAGGGCATCGGAACCGGTTTTCCCGGTTCCAAAAGAACCGGGAATTCCCGGTTCTGAGGGTCCCTGAAAGAACCGGTTCTGAAAATCGGAGAACCGGTCGTTTCGATTCTTTCGGTTCTTTCTTAAATTAAATTTAGAAATACATCTCTTTATGCTAAATATCAAGTTATTATCATATCATACAATAACGAATCGCCTTTAGAATCTTTGCCACCACAATCTTTTAGATATCATCAGCTCATATTTAATGTACGAAAATTGGTAAAAAATTCAAAAGTCACCGACAAAAACTGGTAACGTCCTTTAAAAGCATGTCAAAGCTGATTTTAGACAAGCGTATTCTCTGCTTTTAGATAGAAAGACTCGCTGGAGCGGCATTGCCACTATGTTAAGCCGTTTTCTAAAATTAAAAACATGTATCAGAAAAGCACCAATAGATTTGAACATCGATGTTTACTGACGACGACTGGAGACACATACACGAGTTAAATAATTTAATGGATATTATAAAAACGGTCGTGGAGGCGCTATGTCACCGTGATGCAATATTGCAATTGCAATTGTAACACCTGATATTTCCTTCAAATTTGCAATAAAAATATTGCTTGAAATGAACACTCATCTGAGCAATAGAATGGTGGCTGTATTGCGTAAACAATCTGCAAAACAACGAATAGTCCAAGCAGCAATATTGCAATATTTGACCAACCTGGTGAAGTATTTTGAAAATATTGAAAATGAAGATAAAACAGTCTTTTTACGGCCTACGAGTGATGAGATGCTGCGGGAAATCGTAAACCTCATTCAACGCACAAAAAAAGTGTACCTCTTGTGGGTATGCCTGATTTCAGGAGACACGATGACTTACAAGTATGGGCTTTAACAAATGAGGAGGAACTTAATAAGGAAATAAGTCAAGCTATTGCTTCTGCTCCTGAATCGACATGAAATGACCTAAATACTACAGTAAGTGTAGAAATGGCTCTGTTAGAGAATGATGGTCAGAAACAGCGAGGACGGTACCTATCGCTGGCTTACCACCATTTACAATCCATTCGACCCACTGTGTGGAGCCAGAACGAATGTTATCTTCCGCCGGTATAGTCTGCAATAGACTCCGTTCGTCGTTAACTGACAAAACCTTAGACACACTTATTCTTTTACGTTTCTTTTATTTAGCAAATAAAAAAGACCCAATAATGCTCAATATAATCATAAATTTAATTTTATTGTTTTTTTTTAAATAATTTATTTACTACTTTTATGAGTACAATTGTAGAGTGCACGCAAGTTGTTGTTACCTTACCAAGCTTGTTGATTTATTTTGAGTTGATTTTAATTTTATTTGTTTAATCATTTGGTGGATACTGTACTGTGTGACATTTTATGTTATTGTTTATGTGATATTGAACTGGGCGAGTTCCTATTTCTAGCTTATAAGATTGTTAAATTTATTTGGAGTTTAATTTCAATTGTTTCAAAGATACTGTTTGATCTCTGTGGTGAATTATAAACAACTACGAAAAGACTGTGATTTCAAAGAACTGATTATTGCTAAATAATACTTAAAAAAACGATTTTGTAATTTTGAGTATAATTACAAAAATTATAAATAATGTAATTTCCAATAAAGTGTATTTTATTAAGATCCATTCTACTTCATTCGTTTTGATAGCATAGCTTATCAACTAGAATTTATCAAAAAACCGAAAGAACCGAAAAAACCGGGTACCCGGTTCCGTCGTGAGTTTAGAACCGAAAAAACCGGTTCCGAAAATAGGACCGGTTCTCGATGCCCTACTTACATCCCTACTAATAGTATAAATGCGAAAGTAACCTAATCTAACACTTCTTCTTTTAATAGGAATAACTGTGGACCACACAAACTCCATTAAAAAAGAGTTGTATAAGGTTTTCTTGCAAAAACAGTAACTATAACTGATAAGGTTATGGAGAAGGACATAGACTTTTTTACGCGATAACCGACATCCACGCGGGCGAAAGCTAGTACTACAATATATTAATCATAATAATTACGACAGTACCTAATCTAACACTTCTTCTTTTAATAGGAATAACTGTGGACCACACAAACTCCATTAAAAAAGAGTTGTATAAGGTTTTCTTGCAAAAACAGTAACTATAACTGATAATAAAGTTCGTTAGAGTCATGTGAATGTAATATTATCAATTATAAGAGACATAATATTTACCCTAGCTAAGCAAGTATCGCTCAGTTGTTATTCACTATATAGTTAGCATTGTACTGTGAATATGCAGATATGCTCAATAAATTCCATTGACCGAGTTTGGCTCACATTAATTACTTCATTTTGAGTAATTAATTACACCTTACACCCAGTTTTTTTAAACCAATCTTTTTTTTTGTTTTGCTCTTATGCTACCCTGCAACTTTCACCAAAACGATCATCATCATCTGCCTAGCCTTTTCCCAACTATGCTGGGGTCGGCTTCCAGTCTAACCGGATGCAGCTGAATACCAGTATTTTATATGAAGCGACTGCCTATCTGACCTCTACAACCCAGTTACTGGGTAACACAATACCCCTTGGTAAGACTGGTTGTCAAACTATCGGGCTTCTGACGACCCGTAACGACTGTCAAAGATCCACAAATGACAGACGGGACCAGCGACATAATCTTAACGTGCTTTCCGAAGCACGACCCATCCCCGGACCAACCGCGGCAAGCGTAGCTTAACCTGATCGACCGTGCGGATGTAGCATAACCACAATCCCCCACATAATGAATAAGGGGGATTATGGGGCGTCCATTAATTACGTGAGGCAATTTTGGCTATTTTTCGACCCCCAGCCCCGCTCTGGTGAGATGTCGTGAGATTTGGCTCGACCCTCCCTTCCACCCATAATCTCACGTGAGATATTTCATAATGCGTATTTTTTGTGTAAAAACGTTAATCTGTGCTTATTGGCGTTGGATTCATGCATTGCGTTTGGCTGGCTCGGCTGGCCGGTAGCGCTTTAACAATCGAGGAGCTACTTTACATGGTTTCTTTGTGGAAAAAAAAATACGTGATGTTTGCGGAGACTCCCCCTCTCCCCTACGTGAGAATTGGTTAAGATTCGACTTAACGCCTCACGTAATTAATGGAGGCCCCCTTACCAACTACTGATATTGGGGGCACAAAAAGCATTGTTAACATAACTTAAATGACAACTGACTCATCAGTACAATGTTGGACTCTTGGAACACGAATGAACAAACAGACATGGGAAAATTCCATTATTATCTAAACACACTTAGGTGGCAATGACTTGGTTAGTTATGTAATCAAAACATGTTTTTTACAAGTGTGTTTACATGAATTTTTCTAGCTTATTTTAGGTAAGTTTTTGCCAGAGGCTTTGCCCGCGTATAGGTTGAAAATTATCCCACGGGGACATTCTACTGGGATAAAAAGTGTCCTATGTATTAATTCAGATTGTATACTATTTGAGTGCCAAATTTCGTCCAAATCCGTTCAGCCATTTTTGCGTGTTTGAGTGACAAACATCTAAACATCCACACACAAACTTTCACATTTATAATATTAGTAGGATGACTTCCGCTTAGCTCATCAAATTGATAGTTACTAGTCCCCTTTTCATGATAATGCATTTTCCTAGTAGATAAACATGGAATACTAAATTTGATGATACTGCTGGGATTTTTCTTGATACTTCTAGGATTTTTCTGCTCGTCGAGGTGACAGTCGAGGCCAGAAATCGTTGGCTGGGTATCGTACGATATTTTCTACACCCACAATTTATTTGTCCGCTTCATCACACCAACTTGATATTCCTTGTTATGGGTAGCCAGATGATTCTAATATAGGATCCACGTGGATGTAAATGCGTGGGATTACGGCTGTTAAAAGTCGGTGTACACCCGTGTTTAGATTGAAATTACTGTACGTATCATAATAGTGACATATTCCGTTCGACGCATATCTCATAACTAGTCAATAGAGCTGAGTGCCTGTATGCATCCCTGCATATTTCTATTAGATAGGTATGGTACATGTGTCACACAAGTATGATATTCTGCCTAATATGATCATTCTTAGGAAACTCACAACTCTTGCGTGATTGTTTTTTGAAAGGGTTGTAACACAAGCTATTTGGAAAGTTCTCCCGATTGGATATTTGGATATAAAGATATTGGAATCAAAGCGATGTATGGGTAATTTCGGTCAGTAGGTTGCCACAGCAAGTTTTGTAACAGAAGAGTCTTATAACAATTTGCACATTCTACTTTAGTTATCAACGTGGAGGAGCTTTTGCAGAATTGCACTTTCCTAGTAGAGGATTACTGATGCTGCAGCCAGGGTTTAGCTAGCAGTTAATCTAATACCTTTAAACGAGCAATTCTTGTATATACAGGGTTATTGGAAAAACACCAACCTCTTAGAGGTCATTGTACTCATCATTATGAACAACTTTTACTATGGGACCAAACCTGAAATCGCGAAAAAAAAATCAGCTGTTCCCTACATTTTGATGAGTTATATGAACATAAATGTAAGGAGCGGGTGATTTTTAGCTAGGTTTCATTTAAAAAAAATGTCAAACCAAAAAAAAAAAATCGAGCAAAGCTCACTCATCCAGATATTAGTTATAATAGTTCATCATCATCCTAGCCTTTTTCAAACTATGTCGGGGTCAGCTTCCAGTCTAACCAGACGCAGCTGAAAACCAGTATTTTTTTTAAATGAAGCGACTGCCTATCTGACCTCCACAACCCAGTTACTGAGTAAGACAATAACCCTTGGGTTATGTTATATTAAATAAATAGTTATTGTAATCAACTGTTCAGGTAGTCAATTATTAAATGCACAATAGTATTTTTCTTTGTGTACTTATAACAATGTTGATAAATACTAATACTATTGAACCATTAGATACATGTCAGATAATAGATTGACAATTTATCTGCCAATTGAATAGATGAGGTGGAAAAATATTGTGAAGGACATAATCTAAATCTACGAATTTGTAGAACTCAATCCTACTAAACTCAATCACACAAGAGCGGCGGAACTGATTTGGATGAAATTTGGCACATAGGTAGTTTATAAGTTGGATTAATACTTAAGGTACTTTTTATTCCAGTAGTATGTTGCCATGGCCAAATTTCCAACCTACATGTGGGTGAAGCCTCTGGCAAAAGCTTGGTATGAGAATAAGTATTTTTAAATATTGATTAAGAAAGTTGAGTTTCTTTCTAAGTCAATACTTTCAGTGACCTACCGAATTTCATTATACTGGTAATTCATTAGAACATTCTAAATGCAAATGCATGTTTATTTTACACAATAAAACTATACATTACTACATTCCATTAGTTGTATGAGCAGAAATGTAGAAATGAATGCTTTCTTTATTACAATTTCCAGTTAAATATGCAGGAACAATATCTAATAACTTTATCTCAATTCTCAAGAACACGCATAATTTTTTAATATAGTCACAGACAGCTGATGAACAAATAATTATGCAAACAAGGTCATACAAAAGGAAAACATTGCAGTAACTCCGTAGGTATTTCTGCAAAATATTCTACAAGAGTGCATTATTGTACTGAGAAAACCAGATAGCATCTGAAGGCTATTGATTCACTATAAAAATAAACTTCTTTTTTATTTGTCTACCTTTGACAGCAATCGGTAACAGTGTCGTACTTGTGACGTAAAATATTGAATGAATTTTGACTAGTAATAATGTAAATATTGGTAAAATTCCATGTAATAGGTCCATTATTTTATTTGTTTTGAAAACTTGGCAAACCACTCGTCATTCACCCTATTGCGAGAGTTTTTATGTGGGAAGATAAGTGGAACTACTTACTTTCATCTTCGGTGGTATGTGCGCCTTTCTTGATATAAATATCCAATTTAACTGGATGGTGTATCGATCGCTGTATCTTGATCCGTATGCACAGTCCAATAAGCGTAGCCAGCGAACAATGGGGCACTGTAGGATTATACTCCACTCGTAACACAGGAATATTATCAGCGGTAGGCTCCTTCACAAAAATTCCTTCCTCGTAAATCACCTTCAAATCCTCGAGCGTACTCGGCTTTTCCGGATCTCGTATCGTCCGCAAAAAGTCTAAAACACCACAACACACGTTAAAGCCACAAACAACCAACCCAACAAGTCCAAAACAACACGAAAACTGATCAAAACAAACCGTAAATCGTCTCTTTCAGGTCGTTCTCATCTCTATACCCTAACTCCTGTAGTGTCGCACTTTTGTCCATATAAGCTGGCTTCGCGAGCTCCACTGGTGGTTTTTGTGAGTTTTTCAAAGAGAGTTTTGAGAAGAACGATATCATATCGTTGGTGGTAATAAATCGGGTTCCTACTGATTTCCACAGTCACAAGTCGGACATGTTTGTTTTGTTGGAGCTTGTTATTTTCCCGTAGTTTGTCTATGGAATTACAAATGCGATTACAAAAAAAGTTTCATGTGAACATAATTAATAAAATAATTTTACCTGTGCACCCAGATAAATAAATTCTGATAGTAATCTGGCGATTCAGTAGTCGTGATTTTGTGGCTTTGAATTGATAATGTTTAGCAAGGGACTAATTCAATAGTATTACACACTAGTTGTTTCCAGCGAACTGCGGTTTCCCTCGTAATATAATATAACTTTTAAATGTAAGTAGGTATTAATCCGGATAAATGTAGTAAGTATCCCATTTGCGTGCCTTTCGTCTAACATTGATTATCATGAAAGAGTTGCACTGTGCTTTTAAAACTAGCGCTTTAAACAGAAGTTCAGAATCCCTCTTATTTTATTTGTCGCTGTCGGTTTCTGTCTAATGTAACTAGCCTGTCACTGCAGGGCAAAGGCCTCCCTATCCCTATTTTACACAAGTCTGTCTATTGCTAATGCCAGCCAGTCTTTTCGGTAATCAGTAGGAGTCGAGCTCGTCGTGCCATCTTCTTCTCAACCTGCCGCGATGGCGTCGTGCGTTTAGCGGGACCCAATCCATGGTCCTCTTAGCCCATTTGTCATCCATCTGACATGTTTAGTCCGAGCGGCTTTCTGGGTAACGTCCGTGATCTTGGTTTTGTAGCAGAGTGTAATGTTGTGTTCCGTATGCAGTTCGAAATTCGCGGTCATTTTCATGGTACTTATTTCATAGACAATTGACAAGACAGATGTCATTTTCAGCTGTTAAGGGAAAATAAAATATACCACTACTTTTTTCCGACTAGATCAACTAGATGGCGATGTTCTCAACTTATTTTGATCCGTCATTGGTCACGTAACGTAATTATAGCGGAGGAGTATATAATCATGTACTCTGTGAGCGGAGGGATCGGAGGGATCTAACATAATCCACACTATCTTTATAAAAATAAGAGGAGCTAGTTGATGAAATAATTTCCCTGTCCACTGATCCTAACCTGACCCCGGGCACTTTGTTTCGGGAGGTTCCTGTGTCGCATAGGGCGGTAGGCGGGATTTACTAGAGAATGGGCCAGCAGCGTTCTCTACGCATTTGACCACCATACTGTGATCGCCAACTAGTCTACCAAGCGTGGCGATTATGGCAAATCCCCCCCTTTTGGGGGAAGCTTATGTCCAGCAGTGGACGTCTTTCGGCTGATATGATGATAGGACGGGAGGAAACGCCCGGGTGTTTCCACTGCGTAGCGTAGATCGCCCGGAGGGCACGGTGGAGGTCTACCCGGCTTGGGCGGCGCACCGCCGTGTCTTCGTGGAAGCGATCCCTCGCGTCCGGCCGGTCCAGGCCATGGTATGGAACGAGAGTGCATGGGTAGACGTGACCTCCTTCTGCGAAAGAGTAATGCTCGCGAAGAGGGAGGCGGCGCACGTGAGGGAGAGGCAGTGTATGCGCCCTCACGGCCCTAGTCGCCGCAGTAGACGCCCTGGGCGTCGGGAATCCCAGGCTGATTCCCTGGCACCGTAGGCGCGGGCTTGCGAACGGCGAGTAATGGGTAGCTCGCTGTCCGGTAAGGACCAAACCCGAGTTGACGGCGCGTTGTTCCACGCGCGCCTCAAAGAGATATCAGCACCAACTGGTGGGGTCCGCAAAGGCCGATGCCTGCCGGGGGTGCGAGTTGTTCGAAAGAGATACCGTGGCCTTTGAGCACACAGGCAACTGAAGGAACACGGGTGGGTTTTAGTCAGTCAAAGTCTGACACGTCCCCTGCGGTCGTCCGCCGTCCTGCTCCACCCAGAGCGGCAGAAGTTATTTGATGATTTCCCACCCAAAAAAAACCCAGGCACTTCCCTAGCTGCTTCTTCAAGACGAAAATTCCATAGATAAATACACTTGCATTATTTTTACCCATTGACTAGATCTCAACAGCTGTATCGTGTAAACACACATGCATAAATAAACTAACGCCTCATTCTTATGGGTGTAGGTAAAACCTTCGAATGCCCTGCCGTAGGTGGTATAGGTACATTTACTAGATGACACTAATAAATATTGTTTATCAATCATACATATAATCTTAGTTGACCTCTTCCATCGCATTCCACCAGGTGTGATCAGAGGTCAAGAGCAGGTCCATTCAGCAATAAAGAAATGGCAGCCTACTCTGCTTGGGGCAAAACATCAACAGAAACACAAGAATACTTATAACATAAGTTTATTAGAACTTCTTGAAGGATTTTTTGGAGCCCTTGCCCTTCGTGACTTTGAGTACGTTGAAACGGATAGTCTTGGAGAGCGGCCGGCACTCGCCGATGGTTACAATGTCTCCCAGCTCCACGTCCCTGGAAATATAAAGGTGGAAGTTCTAGAGAAATGTTCTTTACACATTTATTGAGTTTGTGAGTGAGAGGGAATCAGAGTTTGGGTTAACAAACACGTCTTTCGTCAATAGGTTGTTCGGAAGACCGTCGTGTGGGTATCATCATTTAAATCCTAGATATACTGGGGCGTTTCTATGCACTATAACCTTTTAATCGACATTTAGGCAAACTCGGGTTCGCAATTATTTTAGTACTGTGACCAATTTACAAGTGGGTCAATCAAAACTTAGCTGTGAATTGTTTCTAGTTCTGGAAACTAGAAACAATTGACAGTTAAGTTTTGAGACATATGAAATTTTTCTTCCAAATAAAAGCTCGTCTTTTGTAAGTTTTCTTACATATATGCTTGTCTACAAATGCCTGCATCTGACAGTTACAAGCTTCATAGAGGTAAAGATTTTAGAAATGGGTGCACCACACAAATGTACCTACAAACGGGGTGAATAAGGATGCAGGGGTAAATAGAGACAAAACTTTAAAATGGAAGTTGAAATAATAAAGTTTGTTGCCAACAAGGCACAATCGTTAATTTTAATTGTACAGAAACACATTGAGTCGTTTTTGGCAACAAGCTATGTGATTTCATTGTTAAAATACCTTTTAAAGTTTCGTTCCGATTCACCCCTGCATCCCTATCCACCCCGTTTGACGGTAGACTCTCACCTCTTTACATTAAAAAAAAACATATAAAAACCCTTACCTAAAGCACGGCGATAAGTGCACAGACATATTCCTGTGACGCTTCTCGAATCTGTTGTACTTAGGCAGGTAGTGCAGATAATCGCGGCGGATGACGATAGTCCTCTGCATCTTCATCTTCTGGACTACTCCAGTGAGGATGCGACCACGGATCGACACGTTGCCAGTGAAGGGACACTTCTTGTCGATGTATGTGCCTTCGATCGCCTGTTTTGGAAAGTGAGTGTAAGTATTTTTGGTAGCGGTGATTGGAAAAGTTAGTGATGTTTTGTGAAGCTGTTTAAGTCCTTCGCCCGTTTGTATGGTATGATGATTTGCCCTTAATATGGATGATTTGGTTTGGAAAGTAATGTAGCAGTGAAGCTGGGCCTAAATCTATTTTACAAATGTTGCAATAGTTCGCTATTTTGAGTTTTTGGCAGATTTTATGTGGCAAAAGTTAATCAGTCAAAAACACAATGGAGAAACCATTAAAACGTTAGTAAAAGTTTTGGCCCCTGCAAAGACAACTATTTCGATCGGAGATAAATTAACATAATTTGTGTTATTCGGCCCATAGGTACGAAGTAAACTTAATAGAGTTATTTAGGGTATACTTTGTACTGTCCCTACTTCAGTAAATAACCTAGCTTCATGTAGCAACATCACCACCAGTGATAAGCATTTAAGGAAGCTCACTTGTTCAACTGTAATCAGATTTTGGGTTAGAACACGTTCTTCGTCACTTGGTTGTCGGAAGACCGTCGTGTGGGTATCATCATGTTAGCAGTCTTTACAAGTGTATGATACTTCCATTAGAACACAAGCAATAATGATTTTTTGTTGCAATTCTTCCACCATAATGTTAGGTAGGTACAGTCAACAGTACTGTAATTCTTGCCCAGAAAAACATGCCAGTGAAACGGCCCAGACAATATTAGCTCTTATTTATAATAATAATAGAGATTAAAGCCGCATGAATCGGCCGGGTCACATGTGGACTGCTGGGGCTCAGTACAAAAGCAGCTCAATTTCAGTGCACCAGTCCACTAGAAAGTTTACTTCTGCAGCCAATTTAGCATTATGGGAAGACGAATTCTGGATTTTTTTGCAAACTATTAGAACTTGACTCTCTGAGTGTGGAAGCACTCATGGAATGACAACATGCCGCATTATTTCACTGCTGTGGTGACAGAATGCAAGATTTAATCTTGAATTGGCAGGAAGTGGCGTTAAATGAAAAGGTCAACAGTTTATTTTACAGGCTGATTTTTCCCCTTTTCCCAACTATTATAATATGCAGTTTAATGATATTGATTTATTCTATGATATGATTGAAGCCCTAGGGTAGCCCGCAAAATTCAATTTTTCTTTGCAATTTGCAGGTCAATAGGCTTTACATTATTATAATCATTAAAATCAAATAGAGAGATCAAATATCTTCAAGCTTTTTGACACATACGCATCAGCTAATTAGCTGCTACTGTGTCTGACCAAATAATAATTAATACAATCCTCTCGGTTTATTTAATTTCTTTGAAAGGCTTTTTCATGAAATAGGTAGTTATGTAAAGCCATATTTGCTACGGTAGCGAAGCGTTTGGTCAACATAAAGCCCGACACTCCAAATTGCAAAAAAAAAAAAAACCTTCTGCAATAAGTACACCTTAAATTATGATTTAAGATTAGTACACAATGATCTTACATCTAAATATTAACATTGTTACATTGAGAGCAGCATGCATACAATACCTTCTTCCAAAATGGGCAGATAGCACCTAGCTTGATATGTTAACACAATGTTGACCATAACCTGATGATACTGGAGCAGATAATTTTGATACTTAGCATGCAGGATGAAGGTTCAATTTGCATTGAAGTTGAAGGGAGTTTTTATGCCAATTGATGAATTATTCTTTAACGTTTTAATTGAGGAATAGAGTTGGACAACTTTATTAATGTGAATATTGAGTTCATTTCTAAAGCTGTAGGATGAATTACAAAGATTTAAGAAAACGAAATTCTTACCTCAATCATATCTGCAGAATAGGTAACTGATTTCATCTGTTATACCAACATTGTAAGAGACTGTATGTGTTGGCAGTAAATTTAAAGCCACATTGAATATAACTTCATTGACATAAGATTCAAATTGCAATGACTTGACTGCTTTCAAGAAACGCAACTACTATCTTAGTCACAGTTTATAGCATAAAGTATCAAAATGATCTGTTCCAATGTTTGTTGAATTTACTGGAAGACTCCAGTCATGCACATGTTAAAGCAAGCTCTTCGTCTGACCGACATGAAACAGTTTTATGAACAATGGACTATTTTGAAATTTGGAACACCTCTTCTAGGTCTTTGAGAATATCTTATCTTTCAGACAATACCTATTTCTAGTTTTAACAATTAAATTGGTGAAAGTACTTTTGAAAAAAATAAAAATAATAATTATGAAACTCTTTTGAATGCTATGTTGATCTTTCTATCTCAAAATTATAAAAAAATATGTTTATATTTGGATGAAACAATAATTTATCTATTATTATCCCACCAACAGGTTATAATAATCCATCCATAGGTAAAAAGAGAAAAGATCTGATAAGGTTTTGAAAATCGAATGTATAAAGTCCATTGCACATAAAACAAACAACGTAGTAGCCACCACCGTTGCAAGCCTGGATCCCATCGACCATAACTAAAAGTACCACACCTCAAGGGGAGTCTTGAAACCAAGACCAACATTCTTAGAATGCCTCAAGTCTTTCCTCTTCATCACCCCCTTCCGGTTGAGGAACACCGTCGCCTGCTTCTGAAACGCTTTCTCTGTCTACGGAAAAATAAACACGTTAGTTCACACATCATGCGTTACCTCACGAGGAGTTTTGAAACCGAGTCCCACATCTTTGTGGTACCTCAGTGGTTTCCTGCTACGCTTCACGCCAATACCCTTTTTACGGTTCAAGAAAACCGTTGGTTGCTTTTGGAATGAACGTTCCGTCTGTAATTTTATCAATGCATTAGTTTTGTTATTGATAAAAAAAAGATTAAGGTTTTCTAACTACGGAAAGCGTGAAGGTAAAAGAAGAATGAAGAGGATAGAAAAGAAAACTAATAAACTTAATTTTAAAGCAAAACTACAAAAAACTACAGCTGGAAAATAAAAACACACTTTAAGAAATAAATAAAGCTTTGAAAACTAATAATGGCCTCAGTAACCCAAAATTTTGTGCATTTAGAACTAAGTATTGGGTTTGCCATAAAATAATGCTTCATTGTTTATGATTTAAAAATGTAATATGCGGAACAGTCTTCAGAAAAGGTACAATTATAAACCACAGTTTAACTACTTGATCTGATATCAATGATATTATTGTTTATTTTTTTTAAAATTTCAGGGTATTTATTGAGATTTAAAGTATGTTGTTGAAGATCACTTGTTTGACCATAATCAGAGTTTGGGTTAGAACACGTTCTTCGTCACTTGGTTATCGGAAGACCGTCGTGTGGGTATCATCATTTTAGAGTCTGCAAGTGTCTTAGATCACCCAAGAAGTTAAAATTAACTGATAGGTTGAGTTGAACTGTTTTAAAAGTACCTAGTAAGTAATTTTTGGATCTGAAATATACAACTTTTTATTAAGTATTCTTTGTATTTTATGGGTAGATCAGTCAAGCTGGTGTCAGGTAATATTTATTTGCTGCAGAAGTATAATTTGTGATAGTATGCTTTGTGGTAAATCTATTCAGAGCTTTTTATTTTTATAGTTTGGTAGGTAAAATATAAAAATAAAAACGACCTAGTTACTTGATATGTAAAACCAGTGGAATAATATTTTTTATAAATAGAGCGAAATACTAGACGCTAAAAAAGGCAAGTACAGATGTAAACATAACCTATACAGAGTATAATTTTTAGTTTTACTGTAAATATATCTTGGGCAATTACTTATTTAGTGCGAATCTCGTGTGCTTGTGAGATTTTTTAAATGATTTTGACCAAACTGATGTACTGAACGCATTTTTACAACGGAACTAACCTATCGATCGTACATGTCCATGTTGTATTTGATCGAGTTCTAACTTGACGATTTTAAAGATACTGGAGATAACTCATTTTAAGGCACCGTATAGATCAGAAAACTATAATTTAGAACACATTTTGGCAGGGTTTCTAATGGGAAAGCCGATTCCCACGTGCACCAACTTCGGAACCACATTTTCACAATAACACTTGTTTTACACTTGAAAAATGTTAGTCTGATGAAGCTTGAAGTATTTATCGTCACTTTTGGAACAAATTCTTAATGATTTGGTCAAAATTATAATTATTTTAGCCAAAAAACCAACACGTACCTGATCCGCCATCTTGCTTGACAACGAAAAGAAGGTGATGTTGCAAATTAATAAAGACTACAATCTCCTGCGAAATAATAAAGAATGTTGCCAAATAATTTTAGCATATCATTTTCATAAAATAAATATTTCCAGCTTTTTTCCTTCAGACTAACTTCTGCCCGCGACTTCCTCTGCGTAAAACTTGTTGTAACATAAAATATATCCTATTGCATAGCGTTCTTTCTTCCTTTTTTTTCTTTTTAATCGGAGTCGTAACGTGATGTTGACCTTCCTCAAGAGTTGACCTATCAAATGAAAAATGATTTTTTTTAGTCCAGAGATTACCTTCTACCTTTAAACTTACAAACAAACCATTTTTTTATTACCTATTTTCATAAAAGCTTCTTAATTTTTAGTTCATCACATTTTAAGATAATTGAAATAATATTGATTCTGTGTATTATTGGTCAGTTCCCTCCACGGAGCAAATACAAAGAGGAGATGGTGTAATTAGATTTCCCTAAGGAACAACGCGTGACAATTTGCGGGGTGAGGGGGTGTTAGATCCCGCCCACTTCTTTAATTTCCATCTACCGGTCAATGGCAAAACTACTCGCTCGTTCTGTAGATTTTACTTTGTAGTGACGTAAGTATCTCACACTAGATGTCACTAAGTGCAGGATGCAACAGGGTCGTACTCAGAATTTTCGTACCAGGGAGTAAGTTACTAACTCCGTTTTTTATATTAACTTTGCGGACCAGCTAGGTACGTATTTTTTAAATTGAAATAGTGATATAAATTTTTGTAATACATTGCTGTCTTAGATTATCTTCGGAAAAAAATCTAGTACATCATTTAGTACAAAATTTAACTAAATAAACTAGATAAGCTTTAAGTACTTTTAATTAAGTAAACAACAACTACCATACAGTATGGTAGTTGTTTTTTACTTTCCCTCCGTGAGACAACTAGTATGCACCATAATAGTTGTCTCACGGAGGGAAAGTACTTTAAATAAATTATTTTAGATGGAATATTTAATTTATAGGAGATTGTATTTTTTATGAGTATTTCCATTTATGAGACAGCTGCGGGATATTCAGTACAATAATTGGATTCCATTACGGCCCTGTGTTTTTGTTACTTGTCAGGACGAACGCCAACAATACACTGACAAGGCCACGCCTACTTGATGACGTCAGGACTTAGTCGAGAATCACAGTGCACAGTTGTTTAGGCCGTCTCCTCTTTGTATTTACTCCGTGGTTCCCTCAATTGTCAGGCACGTCAGGTTATTTAATTCACGTTCAGTTTTATTGATTTTTCAGTTTAGTCCATTAGTCAGTTTTGTGCATATGTTAGATAATTGCAACAACTCGACAGTCAAGTTTCCAGTGTGCGCCAGTTTCATTGATGCGTCAGTTTGGTACACTGAAGGAAAACATAATCATGTTTACGTCAACACAGCTACACATTAAGCTTTAATTTTCCAGTATAAGCTGATCTCGCATTGTATAGAATTTCCGTACAGTGCGAGATCAGCGTAAACTGGAAATGTACAGCTTGATGTGTAGCCGTGTGTACAAAGGCCAGCACACCAAGCTTCCCCAATCTGTCAAATTTCTTTGGAAGTTTTTCAACTTTATTGCAAAAGGTAGGATCATGTTCAATTGGGAAAATTTTACAGTTTGGAATAGCTTGATGTGCTGGTCTGTACAAACAAAAGCTATCAAAATGATAAGAATACTATAGGCGATTACTTGTCAAGTTGTCAGTCAGTGAGTCAATATTGTAGAAGAATGGTTTAATGTTCAAAATCTAGTATTAAAGGAGGCTGCCCTGAAGGGGATGTCCGTTAGGGTAGTTTTCAGTTTTTCTTATTTTCTAACGTCAATAAACCCATTTTATTCTAAACTAGCTTTTGCCAGCGGCTTCGCTCGCGTGGAGGTTGGTATATTATATATATAAACCTTCCTCTTGAATCACTCTATCCATTAAAAAAACCCGCATCAAAATCCGTTGCGTATTGCGCGCGATTTAAGCATACAAAGAGATATAGGGACAGAGAAAGCGACTTTGTTTTATACTATGTAGTGATAGTGATATTATTTTATACTGAATCCTTTGCATCTGAAACTTTTAGTAGATTTTACTTTTTATTGTTAGTAATTTAATAAAATCTTGTTGCAATTGAACTGGTAACATTTGTAAACGGAACTGTCAGAACGCGAGTTGTTATGAAAATATTCGCTAAATTATTTTTCGCATTCGCGCTATTTGTTAACGTATAAACTGTTGAATTTTGATTTATTGCATTTTTTACTTAACATTTATAATATTTTGCTTCCAAAGTGCATTCAGATGTTCAAATAGTGACTAGTATCCGTGCGTGATGTATCGAGTTTTTCCTTTTTGTTTTGTCCAGAAAAAATAAATTTCTGGTTGATTTGCGATGGAGGAAGTGAGGCAGCTGGTGCAAGAAGAAGGCCGGGAGGCGCGCAACCTCGTTGCATTCCATGTGGCCGTCGACACACCAAGTAAATGCATTTTATTTAATTAGGTACTAATATAAGCAAGTCCAAATCTCTCGTCCGTGGGCGGCAGTACTTGTTTGTTTCGGACAGCGGCTATGGAGGAGTGCCCGCCAGGTAATAAACCGTGGTTTAAAGCGTAAACATTGTTCAGTAGTCATGTCGTCTTTGTGTGTTCATTTTGAATATGAATAACAGGCAGAATGAGAGGAGACCTTTGTGTGATTGTTACTTGAGATGTTTGTTTCATTTTATTTTGAAGATTAAATGTTTTGGGTACAGACCGTGATTTAGTTACTTGTAAACAATAGATATGGTGAGTGGAGATCCAGATGGGAACATTCTGTTAAGTTTAGTTAAACCGTCATCATCTGTTGTTATTTGTTATACAGGATCAGTTTTTATCCAGTATTCCAGTGCGCAAAATGTATGGAACAGCTGATTTTTTTTGTACTACCAATGAAAAAATTCTGCACTGAGGGTCTGAATGATATGCTGAATTCATGGTTACAGTTTGCGCACTGGATAAATACTTACCCTGTATTTGTTTAAATTATTCAGGCAGAATAAAATACATGGTCTGCCCCCTTGTGCAATATGCAAGTCCAGGCAACATTATCCCTAATCCTGTTCAGCACCTCTCCAATTGCACTCCACTTACCTTGATCCAGCTCCAATTATCCAACTAAATGTTCAAGGCTCACTAGACAATAGTTTTTGTCGTCAATCTAACACTGCTATGTCCTTGGTATAATATCTGTGTGACAAATTTGTTCCAAATCCGTTCAGCCCTTTTATTGTGAAAGCGAAACAAAGAAACAAACTTACTTTTGCATTTAAAAAATATTAGTTAGGGTTAGGAAAATGCATTTCATTTCATTATTTAGCCTCGTAATAGAAAATATGAGACAAATAATCTAAAAATACCTGTTACATAAAGTTATTTTGTGCACATATTTTCCTGACATGCAATCTATTGAAATTTACTGTGAGCATTTCACAGTTTTGACTGTAAATTGAAATGAAATGAAATGAAATTTAGGAGAAAATAAAAAATAAATGAAAAGAAAAATTTATATTCTATCTTTTTTTCAAAAGATATTGTATCTTGCTTCAGTTGCATATACGTCTCAAGTTGGACCTGACACAACTTAGGAGAGGCATATGGTCATATGCCTAACTATGGACTGTTTTAGGTGCAGTTGGTTAATTGAGAGCATACACAGTTTCTTCAAATATTCTGTGTGGTTCTTTACTCAAAATATCATCTCAGACACTAATCTGCATAGCCTGCATAGTCCTTATATGACCTTACCAAGATTATGTGTAGACTTTAAAAGAGACTGTGACCTCTGAGTTTGTTAGTGTTTTCTCAGAGTAGCCAGACAGGAAACACAAACCTCATTGAGTTTAAACTTATTTCATTTTTGACGTTTCAAATTGTTTTTAAAACCAATTTACAGAAATAATCAAATAATTATCATTTATCAATCCTCCTTTATAATTAACAATTTTTGTTAAATAAAGGGGTCCAGATTTAATTTAATTTCTAAAAATTCACACTAAAGTAATAAAATCTAAGGAGGATTAAGAGCTAAATGTAGCTTTTGCTCGCTCCATTATACCATATAACCAGCAGTCTACAAATATGGCATTATGGACTAACATTTACATACTAATTCTTAGAATAATGTTGACTAATGAGACCCATTTAGACAGTTGTCTTTTATTTGTTATCAGCTCTATTGATTAGTCATCTCTCTGGAATTAGAGTAACTTACAATTCCCAAGCTTCTCTTCATTTACAATAGACAGTTAATTATTTTGATTTAAGTAACTTTTATTTGTTTGTATATTGCTAAATATATGTGACGCAAGATGAAATAATGAACACACATTCTCCAGTATAAATATTTCTGTATTTAAATTCTTACACAGTAGGAACTCAACATAATATCAAAGTATACTGTTTGAACGTTCTTCTCAGAGGACAGTATGTAACTGTCCTTTGAGAAGAATGTTAAAGATTAATCTGAAATTTCAAGTTAGTTGGTTGATGATGTTAGCTCATAAGAATTTTATCAAAGTCAAATGTCGACGCCATACTGTATTTCGGCCATGGCGGCTACTCTCAACATCTCAGACTAGACTTCAGCGCGGGAGATATTATAGTGTACCAGTATGTGCACAGACACAGGTGTACTGTCTCTTCCCCCACTCTCATAGTCCCATGGGACGGGTAAACCGACACAACCGGAGAGAGATCAGGCGCAGGACCAACGGCTACCGCGGACGGGCGGCTTATTATTTGCACACATAACATCACGCATGTAATCTCAGAAGGATTAGGCAGAGGTGTACCTTTGTGCATCCATATTTCGCCAGTTATGTTTTATGTCACAGAGGGGCTTGTGGCTAAGTAACAATAGCTGCACGGGTCGATCGATCAGGTTAAGCTACGCTTGCTGCGGTTGGTCCGTGGATGGGTGACCATCTTTACATACCAAGACCCCTCCGTGCCTCGGAAAGCACGTTAAGCCGTTGGTCCCGGCTGTCATTTGTGGATCTTTGACAGTCGTTACGGGTCGTCAGAAGCCCGAAAGTCTTGACAACCAGTCTTACCAAGGGGTATCGTATTACCCCAGTTACTGGGTTGTGAAGGTCAGATAGGCAGTCGCTCCATGTAAAATACTGGTATTCAACTGCATCCGGTTAGACTGGAAGCCGACCCCAACATAGTTGGGAAAAGGCTAGGCAGATGATGACGTTTTATGTCACTTATAATGGAGGCGAGCTTGTTGCCGTCATCCAGGCACCACTAGAGCGAGGCATTCAAATCATCTTAACCAACTTCATTTGAGACATGACCAGGTTTTGCCAGCGGCTTCGCCCGCGTGGAGGTCGAAAACTATCCCACGGCAACGTAGTACCGGGTTAAAAAGTATCCTATGTGTTATTCCAGGTTACAAATCACCTGTGTGCCAAATTTCATTCAAATCCGTTCAGCCGTTTTGGCGTGAAAGGGTAACAAACATCCATACATAAATCAATACTTACAAACTTTCACATTTTTAATATTAGTACGAATTGATTTTTAATATTTCTGGAAGTAGGTTTGTACAAATACTTTTACACGTCAATCAAATTTTTTAAACTAGATGAGATCGCCATTTCTTATCTGACTACTCTGAGAAGAAATGCCAAAGGTCAGATGTCACAGTTTCTTTTAAAGTCCAGACTGTGAGACAACTGTGAGATGACAATCTGACCACTGACTGTAATCAGTGGTCAGATTGTCATCTCACAGTTGACTATATTACTTTTCATCTTAGATTCTTGTTTCATTTAGGATTAATGTTCTTCAATGTAATCAAATAATTGCATTAGATCATCAATTAAAAGTTCGTAAACATACCTATTCCCCCGTTATGTTTTGCTTCTACAATCATCCTCTTCTAAGCGTGTCGATGGCTAAAGTAACACGAAAAAATGTATACTTACGTATCATCATCATGCAGCAGGCTTAGCACGAGAACCGTAGAGAAGCGTCAAGATGCACAAAATCTCCATCGGCTGAACTGCTCACGGGCGAAGCCGCTGGCATCAGCTAATAATAGATAATTCCGTAAAGCCATATTTGTTATGGTCGCGAACAACATACGACCAGACTTCATTACTCCGTGGACCTGACATTGACTCTGTAAAAACAATAACATTTGAATTTCGCGGGTTACCTTATAAAAGCTCTTAATAACATAATAAGAACAGTTTATTCATTCATACTTACCTTAAAACAACACAGAACAGAATGATTGCGAATATTCACAAGGGTAAGGTGATAGTTGATGAACCACAGAACCTAAAATATATAGCAACCTCGTGCGGGGCGGGTGCAAGCTGCGTCGCCATCCGGGCCCATCCTTTACCGAGAATTCGTGATTGATATTGCAGGGCTATATGCTAACTGTGAAATGCGTGGGCAGCTAGTTAGCGTATAGTCCCAGTCGCCCCCACATGAATTGCCACCAGGTGGCAATTGGGAGAAAAAAATCCCAGTTGCCACCGGGTGGCGACTGGGACCTTATTGCCCCCACTTCAAATCGCTGTACATTGCGGCGTGGATCGCCAAACCCCCTCATCACTATATTTCTTACGGCCGCGATGACGGGGTTGGCGGTCACTAGTCTAATGGAATTTGTACTTGATCAACTTCTTTACACTGTAGTCTATCTACACCAGCAACTTTATTGCGAAATCTATACAAAGAGGATTTCACACTACAATATTTTGGTAAATCACATAAAGTTTCTTCTGTGTTTTCGCACGAAGCAATCAGTGAATTAAATGTTTGAGGAACAGCAGGAAACTTTTTATTTATCAGCGCTTGCTTGACTTGATAAAGGCGCTCTTCGTTTTCATTTTTCTTAAAATCGGCTGCACATGTATGATTGAATTCGTGTACAATGTTGTTATCCTAAAAACAAGAACAAGGCATTATACTATTTTTTTAAATTAAATGATTACATAAATTGTTGCTAGTAAGTGTTACAATTTTTTTTCAATAGAGTATTTTTTATATTATAAGATAGATGCTCTGCAAGATTATAATAAGCTGGAAACGCACACACGCATCTACGTACTTATACAACAGAAGTTTATAAATAACAGCCGCGGCTGGAAGGTAGAATTGAAAAGTTCTTAGGAACGTGCATATATATTATTGCCTGTGAATATAATTACTCAAAAATAAGAATCATGCGGCTGCACGCTCTTAAGTGATAAATCATAGGCGTTAGTGACTTACTTTTATCTTTATAAATCCCTTGCATTTTTTTTTCCTTTGGGTGCACTCCCACGTTTCTACGTCACTTTTGTTTTTTCTTTTCAAATTATACTGATGTCCTGCACGAAGAATAATTGTCCCATGTCGTCTTTTTATATATAGTATACTTTGTCCGGAGCTGCAAGACGCACTTTGCTCTGACATGATTATAGATAGACTAAATTGCATTTCAATGTCATAGATGCAAAAGCCGGTAAAGGGTAGGGGAAGGGAATGACACATCTATTGTGATTTGTGTACTCCTTATCGCTGAGTCGGTTTTGGAGTGCTTCAAACAAAACAAATTAATACCGACTATAGGCGGCAAAAAATAGCAATAGGTAAACTAACGTTTTACAAGCTTTTACGATTGTTTACACAAAAATAAAAGGATTGTTATACCTACCACAATCACATTCATGAAGTTTTAACTAACTCCTTCATTTTGACGAAACACGTGTTTTATGACTTAATCCGTCGGGTAGTTTATTGTGTGCATTGTTTGTATTGGTGTGGTTTTATTGATAATATTTTGTGGTGTTCTTTAAATCTTGTTTGTATGTCCCTAAAAATATCACTTATCTACTAATAAAACCACATTGGAAATGTGACCGCCAACCCCGTCATCGCGGCCGTAAGAAATATAGTGATGAGGGGGTTTGGCGATCCACGCCGCAATGTACAGCGATTTGAAGTGGGGGCAATAAGGTCCCAGTCGCCACCCGGTGGCAACTGGGATTTTTTTCTCCCAATTGCCACCTGGTGGCAATCCATGTGGGGGCGACTGGGACTATACGCTAGTTAGCTGCCTGGTTTTATCACAGCCCAGATTGACGTATTTAGTGTATGAATAATAATATTTTAATTTTACGATATAACGCCTGTTTTCATATTTATCAAGTTAAGAGCGTTCATCCCGCGCGGGCTCGCAACGTCGCATTGTTAAAACCACTGCTTTTCGTGATTATTTCATTAAATATAAACAAAAGTACTATTTTTATTCAGCCAAGCACTACATCATTGGTATTTATAATTATTTTTAACATTTATGTACTCTTAAATCAAAACATTTAATCGTAATAAGTAATGCAAGTACAAAACAATTGACGGTATGTCGATTTATGTAATTAGTACCAAAATAACTGTCATACAAAAACATAGCATACTAACTTATAGCTCAAGTTATGGTTAAAAAAAATTGTACTTTGATTTAAACGTAATAAGATAATCACGAAAAACCACTTGAAATGCTATGAAGTGTGTCGGTAGCGGGAAGACAATCAAAACACGTGTGTACGCCACGAATGGTTTATTACGACTACTTTACAATACATGAATAATCGTACTTAGACTACACATTGATATTTAAACACTACAGCCACGTTGCCGGCCCACGGCGGATGAACGCTCTTAAGTTAAATTAACAACACGCCTATATATCCTGAAAGGATAGGCAGCGCCCAGAGGTGCATCTATCCCATCTAGAAGGTACACGCCCACATTTCGCCAGTTATGTATCAGTTGCAAGTAATATGGGGCGAGCTTATTGCCATCAACCGGGCACAAATCCAGATTCCGAGCTGCTACTGGGAAATTCCTGATGGTAAAACCCATAACACTTTGCCGAACCTGGGAATCGAAACCAGGACCTCATGCTCAGTACTAGCGCTTGCGACTATTAGACAAATGAGGCCGTTAAGGTCCACGTGCCATGTAATAGGAGGCGAGGACAACCGGGCACAAGACAAGACTGGGCTGCCACTGAGACATGGTTGATAGGAGAATCTTGACCCCCCCAATCGAACCCAAGACCTCACACTCAGCAGTAGCGTAACGACCACTAGACCAACGAGGCAGTCAACAGATTTTAATTTCCTATCCATAATAAAATAAAAAATACTATAAAAAAACAGCTCGCAACTTTCATTCCTTACGGAAGTTTATGTCAAAAACCGAAATTTTTCAAACTCGGTGCTTTTATTTTTCAGTTTTTAGTTGTATCAACTATGTTGTATATGTCATCGTAAAATTGTGAATACCTTTAGATATAATCTATCTCGCGAAATTGTAAACTGTCGATAAATTGTGAACTGCACCATACTGCTTACCCACCGAATAGGTTAGGTTAGAATAGCGACCAACCGCGGCAGCGGCCGGCGAGCGCTACTTCAAAGTTAGTGGTAGTTACTTTACTATTTAGCAATAGCGCAAGTTACTATCCGTCTTTATCCCAGTTCACAAATTGACGGTTTCACTTCGATAGATTATAATCTACCGAAAAATAATGCGTTAAATTGTAACCAGTATGTTACGGTTCACAATCTTTCGACAGTTCACAATCTCGCGAGATCGATTATAATCTAACGGTATTTACAATTTACTGGTGACATTACATAACTGGCAATATGAGGGTATACTGTACACATCTGTTCACCTCCTAAAACCGTACAGACGTGATGTTGTGTTATGGAATAGCGTAAACAATAGAAATACGATCGCAGCAATCGCGGGTCATTTGTTGTTTAGTTATTGAGGAGTTCGTTTGCCAAACTTAATATTTTTTTTTTATATTTGTGACTTCAGACCTTCGTCATTTTCTGCGATCTGTAAAATTCTTCTTTGGTTTGAAAGGGTTACGCTTACCGAGTGGTCCCATATTTTCGTCAAGTTCTGATTAGTTGTTTTTGAGTTCATCATAATCAGCCTATAATGTTTTCCTTTACCGTTTTGAGAGCAGGGGTGATGAAGTAATTTACACAAACTTAAGCGCATGTCTGGGTTAGAATTCGAACTCATTATCTACAGCTCGCAAGTCGGGCCCGATACCACAGGGCCACCACTGCTCCCCAGCCTGAATGCAATTTGTTTTCGACTACATGCCAGATATTTTGCAGCCGAAACATCGTCCTCCTGTCCTCTGACCTTTTATAGTTCTAGGGTTGGTTTGAAATCCATGCATTTTATACACACTAGTAGCGCTCCGCGGTTTCACCCGCGTAGTTCCCGATCCCGTAGGAATACGGAGATAAAATATAGCCTATGTTACTCGGTAAAGATGTAGCTTTCTAACGGTGAAAGAATTTTTAAAATCGGTCCAGTAGTTTTTAAGTTTATTCGTTACATACAAAAATACAAATCTTTCCTCTTTATAATAGTGTAGATGTCACCTAATTAACGCCTCATTACACCCCAATTAGAGTATTGTGTTAAAATCCTTATACAATGACCAGAACTATTTTTTTTAAACCTATCAATTATAATAAAGAAAATCGTGTTAACTCTAATAATACATTACGCATTAAAATGTAGTCTTATTGCATTTGAATAAGATTTAATTTTCTTTAAACCGGTGGTCAGTATGCCAAGATACCTAATGTTGGAAAAAAAATCCTCCTGTTACAACTTGTATATCGTCTCAGCAAATATAACGTTATAGAAAGCAAAATCCATCCTGCATCTAACTAGACAATTTCCGGAGGGTGACTGACACGTTACTGCCACGAGCGGCAAACACAAAAGGAACCTAGTAATTTGACCAGTAGCAACTTTCATGAGATCTATATGAGTGTGTGTGCGTGAAAATACGACGTACGAAGTGAATCTGAGTCCTCATTCATGATGTCCCAGGAAACTGAAATGAACTAAAAACCATTTTTTTTACAAAACATACTTCTTTTTGTTGAATCCCTTTTTAACGTAATACCTGTTCACGTCTACACAGATCGCATTTCGCGGAAGCCGCCTCGTCCTGGAGCCCCGCCGCCCCGTCGGGCTGCGCCCCGCGGCCCCACACGCCTAAGATCAGCTTCGGCCGGCAGAGACAAACGGTCGGAACTGCGTGCAAGATACTGGGCCTTGCTGTTCGGTGATCTGCAGCGAGCTGTGAGTATATCCTGCATAACTGTGTCTTTATCCTTCCAGCATTTTACTTTCTTCAAACTGTCTAGTCTCATTGCTGGACAAAGGGCACCACTTGGGTGTGCAGCGAGCTGTGAGACAAACAAAAATTAAACAATTCGTAGAGCGAAGGTCAATGCCCGTTAATCGGTCAGCGAACTGCGTCGGCCGGGTGCACGTAGATCGCTCAGCTGTTTTTATAATTTTTCGAGGAACTAAGATATTTTAACAGAATTGCTAAAAACCATTACTTATCAGTCGTTTGGTCCCCATAATGTACATGTCATGTCACACTATCACAGTGTAATTTAAAGTCTTGAACAAAGTTCGAATGATGATGTCCTTAGTCGTTTCAATATTGATACCCAATACGTGGGTAAAGTATTGCCAGCTAATTTATTTTGACCCTGTATATTGAGTCTTACCTGGGTTGAGTAACTGGATTGTGGAGGTCAGATAGGCAGTCTAAAATACTGGTATTCAGCTGCATCCGGTTAGACTGGAAGCCGACCCCAACATAGTTGGGAAAAGGCTAGCCAAAAGTTAGCTACAAGTTTGACACCGTCAAAGGGCACGTAGGGCACGATGCCAGGTGATTTCCGTATGTCCTTACCTCCCTCGATCTCTGTGGGGCCTGCGCAGCGCGTCTTCTTTATAAGCTTCGACCAGAATTCAGCCAATTCGATACCGTTATCGTTGCCCTCGCAACGGTCTTCCATATTGCAGGTGTTAGTGCAAAGAGAGCACGACAAATATGCTCCACCAGGGCATAGTTTGCGACGTGGCTCCACAGTCGCACTGCGTCTCATCGGAGTACCCCGAAGCTTATTTAAAACCAAGAAGTGGAATCATCGACACGACGAAGAAGAAGTCTTCTTTATCCATACATTTCTCGTAGCCACGCTCTTTTATCCATCACAGAATCCATACATCGTTGGAAACGAGACACAAAATTCGATCATTTAGGTATTTGTCCAAAACATGAGTATGGTATGCATAGTTTCTTTTATTTGGTTAAGTGGCAACTCTATGTGCATAAAGAAAAACAAGAAAAAAAAATGGTAACGGTTTTTGCGCACCATTGCAATGGCAAACAATTTCATTTTGACGTGTCCCCGGTTGCATGATGCTGTGTACTTTTATTTGGTATTTTTCCAAAATAATATAAATAAAATGATTTTCGCCGTTAACACAGTATATTCGTGGTCGGCTTTTAGCCTTAAAATGTACATAATATGTATCAATGTCATTCAAAACCATGTACCTGCCCCAACCGGTGCACCTCTGTACCAATACGCGAAGTACTTGTGCCTACTTATTATGCAAAGGGGTACTCACGTGTAAGTTACGACGCTGACGGGAGATAGTGGCAGGTGATTTTTTAGGCTTTTCAACGAATCTTTCAACCCCCAGTTTTTTCATAATTATAATCAGCCTATAATTCTACCTGCTGGGACACAAACCTCCTCTTGGTGAGAGGGAGTGGGCCATAATCCACTACGCGGGCCCAGTGCAGCTTGGTAGATGTCACCTGTCTTCGAATTTTTCGTTGTAGTACATGCCGATTTCCTCACGATGTTTTTCTTCAGCATTTTTAAGAGCAGCGGTGAACAAATAATTTACACAAAGTAAAGTCCCTGTCTGGTTTAAACCTACGACTAAGAACTCGTAAGTCGGGGCCGTTACTCCTAGGCCACCACTGCCCTCCAGTTTTTTAAATCTTGATAATTAAAGCGTATTCCTGTGATGGTTGACCCAAAAACAAATTATTAGCGACTAATCAAATTGACATGATATTTGATTTCCGATGAAACTAAAGGCTTTTGGAAATTAGACCTTAATCGCAGTCACGAGTTAAATTCACCTCTTTGTAGTTGAAAATCAATCGGATTTCCTACTGCACCTGTTCTCACATCATAAAATCAAAATCAAAAGTCATTTATTCAAATTAGGCTGAGAATCAGCACTTTTCGAACGTTAAAATTACATAAGACAGTCCCTCAAAACGCCCGCCCTTCACCACTTCCTAGTGCCTTAGCTGGGAAGAAGTGGCGCAACTAACTGTCCAGCAAGCACAGCTGTCTGTTTAGTTAGATGGACTTGATTCTATACATAGGTAGGCAAAGTAATCAACATTACGAGACACAGAACTTAAATAATTTGTCATGTCAGCTAGCCATGCACTTAACTCAAGTACAAAAAATAAAAAAGTAAACACAGCAAACTACCAAAATAAAAGCCTTCTGGTATAAATGGCGTGATAGCTTACATATGCAATGCTAGATTATGTTTACAAATGATAACCTAGGACCATCGACGCAAAATAAATAAACAGGTAATATAAGTAATTATTAGCAACAATAACAAAATCATGGTCAGCAAGACGACCAGTCACCACAAGCAGCACCCATTCACGAGCATAACGCAAAGATCAGCCATTGCCCCTCGCCATATTTGAGGGAAAGAGGTAACCCGATCCCCAACGCTACCGCAAGCAGTGACATCTTCGGGAGCATGACGAACTTGCCGATGTAAAATGTAATTAATGATGTAACCAATAATTTGTAACAAGTGTCCGTGGAGTTTCTTGCTCGTTCTAGTCCATAGGAACGTACTACGCTTTAGAATGGGCAACTATCTTCATCTTTCTGACTGACCGACTCCTTGACAATTCAAAAGTTCCTGTGAATATTTCAATTAAAATAAATAACAACACCGGAATAGAAAATTCTCCTTTCAGCGTTCGTGTATTTCCACTGCTTTTGCAACTGCCACATGTATCGATCGTGTTCTAGAAATATCTAGGTACAATGATACTAAATGACCTCCATAATGCCATGGCTTTTAAAAATCGATTTGCTATTGAACTTCGACGGCGGCATCACTAGTAAATATTTAATCATTTGTATGGTCTACCGTCACGACATCGTCTTGAAATTTTTATGGATTGTGCAAGTACAGCTTATGTTTCGGCAGGAAAACGTGGCTTTTAAAAATCATGTTGGTTTGCCAAGTCTTACTGTTCCACTCTAAATAGGGTTAGTTGCAAAACAGCGCACAACGTTCCCACTGCACATACGGCTTAGGTCTTCTCTTCGTGAGAAGGAGTGGGCCGTCCACCACGTAGACCTAGTATAACCAAAAACTTCGAAGAGGTAATATCTACCAACCCATGGTAGATATCACGTCTTCGAAGTTGTTGGTTGTAAGACATGCCGGTTTCCTCACGATGTTTCATTCACCGTTTTGAGAGCAGCGGTGATGAAATAATTTAAATAATTTACGCAAAGCAAAGCGCCTGTCTGGAATGGAAACTACGACCTACAACTCGTAAGTCGCTGCCGTTAGCACTGGGCCACGACTGCTCGCCACGACCTTCTTGTTAATCAAAGTATTTAAAATATTTCATAAGTTTTAAACTAATTGTCGATTGTTGACTGACTCTTTGGTCTTGTGGTGCGCTACTGTTGGCACTAGCGAGTGTCTACATTAAATAATTCAAAGGACAACTCTTGAAAGCTCTCGAATGCAATGCAACATAGGTAGATACAGCAAAGGCGGCTGAGCCCCGCTTCATTCTAGGAATAACATCCCCTTTGCGAGACTAAATCAATAATGCCCGGGCCCAGAACCACTGAATAGATAGATGCAGGAGGCCGGTTGGATATATCGAGCAGTAACAGGCTCACATAAATGATTTTATTTCTGTAATTAAGTTTGTACAAACACACATCAATCACATTTTTAAAATTATTTGAGGTCGGCTGAAAAGAAAGAGCGAAACAAACTCAGAGGTCACAGTCTCTTTTAAAGTCCAAATATAATTCTTGATCAGATCATGTAGATTGGTCTCTGAAATAGCGTTTTGAGGAATGAACCACACAGATTGAGTGGACCTGTCGTGGTGAACCTGACCTGACAGTCCCGAGTGCGCTTGTATTGTACGTAGACCCGTGTCTACAGGGTGTAAAAATACCAATCGCATTGTAGTTATCTACGTATTCTGTACATCAAACTAAGTAACATTAGAAAAGTATTGCTGGGTAATGTAATGACATTTATTTTTAACACGCTTTTATTAGCTTCACCTGTATGTTTGTAAGTGTGTTTGTTTGTATCCGACTCCTTTGGACTTGATTTTGACCCACTTCAAACGGTCAGATTTCATTTAAACTTTGTAGGCTTATCGAGGACCGATGGCAATTCAATAATTTCATAAATTTTTTCCATAATGCTGAAAACTGAAAACTCACGCTGTTGTAGTTAGCAGAACTAAAAAAATCATAATAAATAATAGATTTCAAAAAGTAAAAAACACGCTTTAAAAACCAAACTAAAAAAGCAGAAAATAATTTCAAAAGAGCGTAGGGTGTTTGGTATTAATTGATTATAAAAATACCTCAAAAATCACCCACACTTTTTTGAAATTATTTTATGCTTTTGTAGTTTGGTTTTAAAAGCGTGTTTTTTAATTTTTTTAATCTATTATTTTTGGTGTGAAAATTTGCTGCTATACTGGTACGCGCAATGTAATGCACGCAAAAGATTGTGCTTATTTCATTGCTTGCATGCAACCGGTACAGGAGTTTTGGTTAAATACCACTAATAACATTAAGACTTGTTTTCGTGACTGTGGGACTTTGACCTTCAATATCTCCGTAACCAGAAAGTTCCAAGGTACGATCCAGTACAAAAAATGGTCTCAAAGAACGTGGAGTAAAAATTACTCTCGGTTTCTATAACAAGCGGCAAACCCGTCATAATTCTCATATAAACGATCGTACGTGGTTATGGCTTTATAAAATTTTCCTCCAGATATTTTGAACACACAGGTATGTAGTGGTTTCTATGCAACAATTAAAAAAAATGAGATACAAGTTCAGTAAAGACGTCTGAAAATCAGTTTTTTGGCACAAATGTTATCTGAACTTTGGCCGTTTATAATGTACTCACACATTGAAATGTTAAAAAACCAGCTTGATAGAAACCTCTCACATGTAATGGAGAAAAAAAAACCATTAAGGCTTTTTCAAAAACACGTAGTTCCTGGAACAAATTTTGTAAAATTAATTTTCGTTCGATGTTATTGCGTTCTCGCTCGCTTGCATTGCGTTGAACGAAATAAAAAGCTTTGCAATCATGCTAGCGCTGACGATCGGTACAGACTAAGTAGGGCCCTCGTGAGTGTTCGTTCATTGCATGAAGCCAACCTTCTGCACGTCTGTCTATTTTGTGGCAGTGCTGTCGAACAATATGATGGGGTTGCATCGTATGTATGTATACCTTTAATTAAATTGGCTACGTCGGCTCTTTGAAGTTTTGGGGTAGCAATTTGGTTAATTGAAGAGCGTTTTTGTTCTGTTCTGTTTTGCAAGGGAAGTAAATTAAAATGTCAGTGCAATTGCCGATGTTAGTCGAAGTTTTACGAACTGCTGTTGAATACTGCTGTTACGTAATGTTTGAAATACGTGTAAATCCTTACCTTCTCAATTGTGTAGTGATGAATGTAGCGGTTTGATCAACTTTACATTTGCGACGATCAATTATTTAGCCAATTATATTTCGAGTATTAATCAATTTTGAGTATTGAAAAACCACCTGTTTTCAAAGCGATTTTTTTTAAAGGACTTTGCCTTCCGTAACTCTTCCATCGTATACGCGTGTTCTCAATGATATCCGCCTAATGCTTTGTATCTTTTTGACCTATGAATAAAATGAACTTATTTGTCCACAGATCGGCGAAATCTACAACACAGTTGAGGCTCACGAGAACCTAAACGAGTGCCAAGAAGTCATTCTAGTACTCGAGAACTACACCCGTGATTTCAAGGCGTTAGGCGAGTGGTTCCGCCTCAAATGGGAGTACGACAACACGGCTCCACCGCAAAGACCACAGAGTCTAGCATGGGAAATCAGAAAGACCGACTTTGTACGCCCAGAATCTCGAAAAGGGTATTCGGTAAAGAGTTCTCCGTCAGTGTCAGGCAAAAATAGCCCTCTGCTATCAGGATATAACACCCCAAGTGGCAAGAACAGCCCGAATCTTACTGGCAAAGCCAGTCCTGGAAGCGGAAAAGTCAGTCCAAGAGTTACAGGGCATAATAGTCCTAAAGCTAACATTGAGTTTTTCAGCAACAAAATCACTGCGAAAATCACTGCTAAGCCTGAAGCTAAGTCTGCTAAAGAGGCGTCAAGACTCTCTGATATAAACGAAAAGGATGTTAAGGATACAGCCGAAGAAAATGTGATAACGCCACCAGTTGAAGAAAAACCAGTGAAAGATATAATACCACCAGCTCTTGAGAAAGATAAACCAATCAAAGCACCTGTGGTCGAAATAGGTAAAGCTAAGGAATGTCCCAACACGAGCCCAAAAATGGTTGTTATAAAATCACCTAAACGCACAGTATTACAAGATGGAGCTAAGACTGTACCCAATGGAGACATTTCCAGCCAAGCTAAGGCAACCATTGCTAAACTAGATGCTATGGAAAACGAATTCTTAGACAAACAACTGACTGAAAATGCAGCTAAGAACGAGAATCAATTAAATCTAGACAAGGAAATTGAAACTGCAGTAAATAATTATGCCTTAAGAGTTGTAGATCAAATCAAAGCTATTGCCGAGAAAATAAAAACGGTCAGCGAAAATGTCGCTGTGAACGAAAAAGATGGCGAATCAATAGAGTCTTCAGTTAAATCTGAGGACAACTTTGGTGACGTATCCAACGAAAGCTCCTGCAAGTCGACTGACGACAAATCTACTCCAACTGAAGAAAAATTAGTTTCAGTAACTACAAAAGACGTAAAAATACTTGTTGTTTCACCAGAAATCAATAAATATGAAATCAAAGATCAAGAAAAGGGTCCCAAAAAGCAAGTAACACAGGAGATAAAAAACGATCGACTATTAAATGGTATAAAAGAATCTGAAATCACTAAGGTTGAAGAAACTACAGACAAAGAAACTTCACTCAGTGAAGTAAAAGAACCAAAGAAAGATCACGATTCAAAGAAGATTGAGCTCAAAGTTGCAGCTGAAAAGCTGAACTTAAGACCGGCTTACTCCCAGGCTGCGGCTAAGCCAAAACCTGTGACTACAACCAAAACTGAAGTTAAAACTCCGACCAGATTGATAGCTCGAAGCAAGACTGTTGTTGAAATACGTCCTAACTCCGCTTCCAAAGCCCAAAGGGCGTTTCCTAAACGAAATCAAACAAGTAAATGCAGCTACCCTTTCAACCTTACTACTGGAAGGACTAGTCTTTTCGATGCTCCTGCCAATAAAATAGTATCTAAGAAACCTCCTAATCCCAATCGTGCCCAAATGGGTTCAGGGGATAATAAGATTACACTTAAAGGTGATCTGAAGAAACGTCCTCCCAGACCAGCTACTCTGAAAATCAACGAAAAAGGAGATAAAATAGAGAAATTAAATCCGTCATTTGATAAAAAAGATGGAGAAGAATACAGCAGCTCTGATACTATTGTAACTCAAATTGATATGTCGAGAATCGAATCCAGCGAGAGTTTGAAAACTTTAGTACCAGAAGACGACTTCGCTAACTCAGTCGAAGTACTTAATGTTGATAATGTTAAGACAGATAACGATGGGTGGCTGACTGTGAAATCTCGACGACTAAGTCGCGAATCGAAGAAGCATTCAAAATCACACTGGGCTAACAGGTTCCACCAACCGTCAGCCACTACCAGCCTACCAACACTTAACATGATTGAATCTCCTAAACAAGAAGTCAAAGAGATAGTGTCCGCTTCAAAATTAGATCGCGCTAAGTCCGAACAGCCACAAAATACACCAGAAAAAGCGAAAATTGTAAAGCCAAAACCTCAAATCAAAGAGGTTAAGAAAGACCTGTCAATTATAAGACAGAAATCAGACGTGACAGGTTTGAAAACCCGTACGTCTAGAAGCAAGGCTTTGAAACGGGAGAAAAATAAGAATACTCCAAAAGAAGATGGTTCAGAGTTGACTAAAAACCGTCTACATTCATCCCTAGAAAGTCTAACAACAGGACTAGCTAGATCTCAAGAAAAAACCGAAGAAACTTTCGACTTCGACAAATGGAAGTCTGAATTCATGTCGACATTCAAATTTTTGGATGACGATGATCAAATGAATGATCACAACGAGATACTCAAATCAGCTGATCCGTCAGAAATGTCAGAGATAGCGGAGATGACGTCACAGATCGAGGAGAATGAGAGGAAGATCAGTTGGGCGTTGGATTTCCAATCGGAGGTTGATCAAAGGAAGTTGTGTGAGGAAGAGGATCTGTTGAATAGACAGATCATGGAGCTGCAACAAGTTTCTGATATCGATTTGGATACGGAAACGGATGAAACTGAGGTAAGCACTTTAACCTAAATATACAAGGTGTAACAGAATAGACGCAAGACCCGAAAGTAGTTTGTTCCTAATTGATTACTGAATCAATATCAGTAACTTTTAACTATGGGAAATTTTTCAAAATTTATGTATTTTGCCATACCTACCGCCGATTGAGCCAAAGAAAATTCAATCTTATTTCAAGGAAATAAGACTCAATTTTAAATGCATAAAGTAATGATAGGGTCAAAACTTTCTTCTTAATAATGCCAGCTAATTTGCAAAAAAAAAGTTTTGGTCAGCGTATTATGCTTTTAACTAAATACTTTAATTGGGGTATATGAGGTCTTGCGTTAATTATGTTACACGTTGTATAAAATCAGATATAAACCTTCCTCTTGAATCACTCTGTCTATTGATGAAAACCGCTTTAAAATCTGTTGCGTAGTTTAGAAGACCGAAGCGTACAAACACGAAAAGCGACTTAGTTTTATACTATGTAAAGATACATAACCTCACGCATTTTTCCCACGGGGGTAACAACAGAACGATACCTGCTACGATTCTTACATACACCGTGACATTTTAGTCGTCTTACAACGGCAGCCCACTTCATGTATCCAATGACTACTAATCATTTATAAAAAAAAAAAGATATTTTTGAACATTTGCATAGTTAAAAAAATGAAAATATCATTCACTAAGACGCATGACGTAGTTTAAAACACACTGTTATGGAGATGAAATTAATGATCGAATGTAATGGTAGGTAGGTTATTTATTTTTCTTTGTACCTATTATCTTAATTAACGGTAACAATGTTTTAATCGCGCCTAGAGGTATTTTAAGTATGACGGATACATTGAGTGGACCACCTTTGTAAGACGAGTAAAATGTCACAGTGTATACACCTTAAGCCTCGTTTTTCGTTCGTACATCTGAGGCCTTAGTGCGAGTTTCATTTAACCATCTCGATGAAACTCATCGAGCACGTTCGGCGCTCCGATTGGTAATGGATTGGTGAAGAACCAATCGGAGCACTGAACGAAGTCGATGCTTTAGACGAGATGGTTAAAACAAACTCGCACTAGGGCCACTAGTCATACATGTACGACGGTTGCTACTACGCACCTTCCCCAGGAATATTACAAATAAGTCAATTATGTCCTCCGAGGGCGTCTCCCTATGAAGTTTCCGCTCACACTCAATTTATACGTACACACTCACATACTCAGTTTATTTAAACTTGATTATGTTAAAGGGAATGGGCTAAGGTAGCTAGCGAAATTATTATTTTCTTATGTTTTTAGCAATATGCAGGTCAGTTAAAGGCGCGACCGCAGCAAATATGGCTTTAACAGAATTATAATAATGAAAATCAGCAATACAACTCCTTCCCCCTTATTACAAAACAAGGTTTTTCTTTACTATAGTTTAAAGTAGGGATGTACTCGATACCGATACTGATGCCGATATATCGGCGATACTCGGTGTATGCCGGCATCGTGCATATCGGCATCGGCGATATTTTTATGGCCGATTCAACGATACTTTTCAAATTTCGCACTTTAAATATGTAATGTAAACGTTGGTGTTCTCTCGTCTATTTTGTTGCAAACGAGGCACGAAGTTACCATGTTAAATATACTATTAACTAATTTCAACCTGTCTATAGTGATAAACGGTTTTATTTAGTTTGTCCTGTTATTTTTTCTTTTTATATTAATTTAAAAAAATAACCTGACTGAAAAAAATGACTTGTGTTTTATTTATTTTACCTTAATTTTTGAAATCAATAAGCGTATCGGTATCGCCGATATTTTATAAAAGAATCGGTATCGTATCGGAAAAAAGGCGTATCGAGGCATCCCTAGTTTAAACTATCGAAATTGTTTTTGAAATAAGAACCTAACTGCAATCGAAATACAGCTCCTTTCACAAAACTGACAACTTAGTCCAGTGCTAAATTACCATTTTTGAATTAAGAACTTTACCCAAATAGAAGAAGAGTTGGTAATGCAAAAATTGACAGAGGGCTGATTTTACCAAAGTCAGATATATTTTATCCGTGGAATGAAATTTACGTCAAACAGTTCCAGTATGAAAAAAATGTAAACAATTCAAAACTTATTCTTAGAATAAGGCCTATAATCTAGGTATAAAAGTTTGGTAAAGTTCGCCCTTAGAGTTTTAGGCTAGAATTAAAGTTAGATCGAGTTTTGTAATAAAAAGTTAGAATTGACCTCAAATGTCATGAGTTCATGAAACAGTCATTCTATAGGGAAATATGAGCTTAGAGAGATGTACTGATGATTTTATGATTATAATTGTATAAATCCATATTTTTTACGGCCTGCGAATCATATTTATATAAAACATAAGAAAATTTGAATTTTGTGGGTTACCCTGGCGGTGTTGGCGTACAATTATTTTATTACAACAATTACTTAATTGTAAGTAGGGGCTTATGACTCCGTAATAACAGCCGCGTGGGTCGATCGATCAGGTTAAGCAAAGCTTGACCCACTGTGGGTCCGTGGATCTTTACATAACAAGACACCTCCGTGCCTCGGAAAGCACGTTAACCCGTTGGTCTCGGCTGTCATTCGTAGATCTTTGACAGTCGTTACGGGTCGTCAGGAGCCCTATAGTCCGACAAGTAGTCTTACCAATGACAAATGTCATCTATGGACCGACCGCAGCAAGCGTAGCCTAACCTGTTATTACTTAGCCACGAGCCCCTCAAAAAGTTTAAATATAAATCTGTTAATTATAATGGTTGCTTTCCCATTATTTTGTGCCAATACAGAATTTCTTTCGATCACAGACTGACGCAGAAATTCTCTGTGAGGACACGTCAGTGGGCGTTTCGTGCCAATCCACGGAGAACCTGTCTTTAGCTGCGCGTCTTGAAGACCAGTACGAGACTGCACTAGCCGGCATGTCCTGGGCAGAAAGGGTGGATACCCTAGGAGCCTTGGAAGCGTTGGTCGCTAGGGACCCAGGTAAATCTATACTAGTATTAAAAAGAGGAAAGATTTCTAGGATTGTAACGAATACACTCAAAAATTACTGAACCAATTTAAAAAAATTCTTTGACTATTATTATTAATCCCCGAGTGTTATAGGCTATATTAATTAATAGAAAAAAATAGGGATCCCACCTGTGCGAAGCCGGGACGGGCCGCTAGTACCGTAGTTGAAAACTTGATAGAATTGTATAAAATGTTATTACTGGTTGTTGTAGGTTGAAATCGGGCTGGGGTTGTGTCTTACAATAATTTCGTTTTACAATTAGTTTTTAATTTTGTGTTGTTTTCATATTATTTGTTGTGGTAGCAGCGACACAGACTACTCGTAAGTGTCTCCATATCTACAAGTGACCACGACTTACTTTATGACCACAGCCCGACCATACAAAACCTCACTTTGACGACCATTCGCATAGACGATTGATTTTGGAACTAATATCAACATTGTTTGTCTTCTGATCGAAACTCATCATTCATCATTCTCCTGCACTAATCCCAATTTATTTGTGGTCGGCGCAACATGTCTTTTTTCACACTTCTCTATTAGTCGTCATCTCCGTAGTCACCCTTTCTAACCATATCATCATTCACACAGTCCATCCATAGTTTCTGTGGTCTCCCCCTACTCTTATAGCCATCGAGATTCATACTCAAAACTTTCCGTATCACATGCCCATACCATGACAATCGATTTCCACACAACTTTTCGGTTATCGGTGCCACATTCAGACCTTCTCTTATGTACTCATTTCTTATTTTATCCATTCGTGTAACACCACAAATCCCTCTTAACATTCGCATCTCAGCTGCATGCAATGGCTTGAAACTGACACATAAATGTTTTAATTAATATTGTCATTATAAAGTATGATTATTTGATAACGATAATGATTCGGTTCAATATCGAACAGCTCTGAATCCTCGTACCAATAAGAATAACAAAGCATCGCAAAACAAAATTCTAAGCAAACATTCCCCATCAGGTCGGGCCCAACAACTCCACGCCAAACTCTCCCAAGGCATCAAACGTCGCGGCAGCTTACAAGACGCGTTACGTCGTCTTCAACTAAAACAAGCGCGCGCAGAACGGCAGAGGATCGAGTACCAGACGGAACGCGCCAGGAAGATACACCAGCTTTTGGCGAGGGTCGAGGAAGTTAAGGTAGAGAGCTTAATCTAGATTAAATTGTCTAAATGATGGTGAAAGCCGGATCAAAATCCAATGTGAAGTAAAGAAGAGCCAAGTTATTGTGCTTATACACCAGCCAGGTCAAACACGGCCCTTCACGTGTTTGCCTGTGGCCCGATCCAATTTTAGGAACCGCATCTTGATGCGGCCCACGTGTGTCGTAAAAATATATCAAAAATCGCGCGCTGGAAGCTGGACCGAGTGGATGTCATAGGAATTCAGTGTCAGACCCATTTGAAACAAAAATTTGACAGTCTTGGTGCACTCGACAAAATATGTCCAATTTCCGGGAAAAGATTTTCACACATTTTTCTAGTAATTATGAAATAAATGCAAAGGTTTTTTTTTTTCGTTATGGTTGGATTTTGCGGCCCACTGATTCTATGGTCCTTACGCGTTTGACCCACCAGTGTCACTTTAGAGTTAGACATGCCTGTTATACAACGTATAGAGAGTTCCAATAACTCTGCAAAACCTAACTTACCTAGTTAGGTTTTGCAGAGCTTTTCTTCCAACCCTGGTGGAAATGGCTATCCATCAATAGTTAAGGATGCGTCCAAATCTTGCGTTGGTCTTAGTTATTCTTAGAAAGTATACATAGTGCAGACGTTGCGTCTTCGCGATGTCATTCGTAAATCTTTGACAGTCGTTACGGGTCGCCAGCAGCCAGAAAGTCTATCAACCAGTCTTACCAAGGGGTATCGTATTATCCAGTAATTGGGCTGTGGAGGTCAGATAGGCAGTCGCTCCATGTAAAATACTGGTATTTCATCTGCATCCAGTTAGATTGGACGCCACCTTCAACTCAATTGGGAAAAGTCTGGGCAGATGATGATAGTTTTGTGGTATCCTCACTTTATCGTTACTCTAGCACAGTCTACTACATTAATGCGGCGTATATTCGGCGTAAAAAAACCTCAATTTTAGCTTCATACTTTAATTAAGGAGGGTGCGCTAAGGTAGCCCGTGAAATTGCAATTTTTGTTTGTTTTTTTGCAATTTGCAGGTCACTGTTAAAGTTGTTTTCTTTTTTGGAATATCCACTACTTTTCATGAAATAGTCATTAGACTGACTATCATCATTAGACTGAGCTTAATGGGTTGTATTGATGTTTTAATGATTATAATTCTGTAAGTACATATGTGTTTCGATCGCGAATCATATTTTGTTCAATATACAGCCTGCAAATGGCAAAAAAAAAACGTAAGAAATTTTGAATTATGCAGGCTACCTTACCACTTTGGGATCTTAATTAAGTTTATTTTGAGCGACAGGATACAAACAATGTTTCCTTTGTGATTCATTGAATTTTGCAAACTAGTATTGTTGCTCCTTGATTAATAGAATAGAATAGAATAGAATAGAATAGAATAGAATAGTATTTATTTGCTGTAAAACTTATATTATTTATTTGCAGGTTGCTAAGAATGAGCTGATTGAAGAGAAGCGTCTTCGCATGGAGAGGCGGCTTCAGAAGGCAGCTGAGAACAGAGATCAACATCTCAAGGTACGGAATATAACGTTATACAGGATATATTTTTAACCAATGCGGAATCTGTAACCATTAATTCAGCATATCATTCTAGACCCCCTAGCGCAGAAATTTTTCGTAGGTTATAAAAAAAACAGCTGTTTTATAGAAAAGTGCAATACCTACGCGATCAAAATATATGGAGCAGAAGTTTTTTTTTTGATTACCGTCTATATATTTCTTCGCCAGGGTCTACAATAATATGCTGAATTCATGGTTACAGTTTGCGCACTGGTAAAAAATATATCCTGTATGACTTAATTTCCATGTGATGTTTTCTTTGTTCCTTCCGGTGTTTACAATTATTAACCGACTGCGCGACTGAAAGACGGATTTATATTTTCTTTGCTTTTAATAAGTTAACGATGGATGGCACGGAGCCCTATGCTAGCTATGTCGACTACTGGTTTTAATCGATTATTATTATTTTTACAGGACATAGTCCGCAAAGCACACGACGAAGAAGAGAAACTCCGTGAAATCGCGTTCATCAAACAGTTGGAGGCCGAGAACCGTCGGCACGAGTTCTTGGAGCAGTGCCGGTCGCACACCACGCGGCTGAGGCAGATGAGACGGGATCATCTGTCTAAACTGGTCAGTATATGCTGCTTTGATTCTGCCATACTCAGTATAAGCATACCCTTAGTTTAAAACTATAGATAGTGACTGCTCGCAAAGGGCACTCTCAGTGGGGTACCGACGTCGGCATAGGGCATCACTGGGGTCAGCAAGCGACGGGCTGGATCGGAATAATACCTATAGCCTATCCATAGCCTAACTTTTATTTGATTTTTTTTAAAGTTCGCGAAACGGAAGGTAAAAAGTAAGAAATAAAACGCAAAATTATTTTTCCGTTTCTATGTATTATCCCTTGAATCTAATATATTTATAAGATGTATCAATTTGTTTATTTATTCCTTCGAAAAAAAAAATGTTTTGTCTTTGTTGTCGAAATAGGGCGAAATTACGCTCTTCACTTCTTCATCACGGAAAAGTTCTTCCCTCGAACTTCTCTGGACAGATAATAATCGCTTGGGGCTAAATCTAGGCTATAGGGAGGATGTTCCAAGATTTCGAAGTCCATTCTTTTTACAGCAGCCACCGCAACTTGCGCCTTGTGCACAGGTGCATTGTCATGCAAAAGGAGTATCTGTTTGGTCAATTTCCCCCCCTTTTTCTCTCCTAACATCTCGCAGACGTTCTAGTAGTGCATCGTAGTACTCTCCAGTTATAGTGATACCCTATTCTTTGTGGTCAGTAAGAAGGATTCCCTCTGTATCCCAGAAAACAGTGGCCATGAGTTTTCCAGCCGCCGGAGACACTTTGAATTTCTTCAGAGGTAGTGTCCCCTTTTTGTGCCACTGCATGGAGTCCTGTTTGGACTCAGTCTCATAATGTCGAACCCAAGTTTCATCTCCAGTCACAATCCGGTCTAAAACTTCGTCCTAGTTTTAACCACCTGCTTCTGGTGTGACGTGAGCATTCTCGTCACCCACCTTGCGCACACCTTTGACATGCCAAGATGATCGTGTAGGATACTCAAACTGGTTGTAGCTGACACTCTGATCATTATTGCTAGCTGCTTTTTCTTTAAAAGGGCATCTTCCAATATGTTTTTTCAAGTTTGTCGACGTTTTCTGCCATGGTCGCTTCGACAGGCCGCCCCGGCCTCGGATCATTTTTAATGGAATCCCTGCCTTGTTTGAAGAGATTGTGCCACTTGAAAAACCATGGTTATACCAGGGCGAGAGTCCTTATAAACAAAAGAAATCTCTTCCAAGATAGTCTGAGGAGGTTTTCCTTGCTTGGTAAGTAACGTGATGACTGCACTAAACTCAATTTTCTCCATGTTTAGATTTTTTTTCCGGGAGACTTGTTTATGAACTGTATCTCAATGAATAATTTTCCTGATTTTTATGGAACTTCGTACTTTTGTCTTTTACCAAATTTATAAAATACATGGGTACCCATTTTTTTTAGTCAACAGCTGCGTAATGGGGTATATTAATTAATGATGCGTAAAAGAAGTCACTTGTTAATAAAAAAAAAATAGGATATTGACAGCTATCTAGTTGTCAAATTCTTGGACGTTGGCAGCAGCGACATCTGATGTGAGCAAGTGGCAGTTTTTATCCTCCTTGTGTTACATCTTCAATAATCATTATATCTAACACTTATATCTAAATGTCTTTTTCTAGGAACAAAAGGCAGCTCGTGAGGCAGCCGTGGGTGCCCGCAGACAAGCTCTGGAGGCAGCGCGGAAGTTACACGTGGAGACTCTACTGGAGAAGAGGAAGGAGAGAGACGCCAGGGTCGAGGAGTTGAAGGAGCTGAAGAAACAGGAGAGAGATGACGCTGCGAGAGAGAAGGTGAGATTACGAAGATTTCGTTTACTAGGTTAAATTAAATTAGGTAGCGGAACTCTTCAGACTTGAGCGATTTACGAAGTTTTACCAGTTGATTTTAACTTCTATTTAACAGGTTATTAGTAGAGATCGGATATTCGGATGTATATTCACCTAAAGTTGAGATGTTGGCTAATATGGAACGCGCCTTTGTATCGAATAAATCTTAATTTAATGTAAAAAAGTTTTAACTATCGCACAACACCTCTACTCTTACAGACTTACACCCTACATACACATATTTGCGTAGAGGTTAATTTAAAATAAATATGCGTCTATATCTAATATATAAAATTCTCGTGTCACAGTTTTCGTTGCCATACTCCTCCGAAACGGCTTGACCGATTTTGATGAAATTTTTTGTGCTTATCCGGTATCTATGAGAATCGGCCAACATCTATTTTTCATCCCCCTAAATGTTAGGGGTAGTCCACCCCTAAATAATTTATAAGGCAAAACAACGTTTGCTGGGTCAGCTACTTATATACAATATACTTATGCAATCCACCTGATTAGTTATGCATTCCTGGTGGTCCTGGTACGCCGGGATTTTTTTTACAAAAATATTCTTTAAGAACTCGCTTTTATATTTTCATAACTAAAAATTAACTTAAGGTTAATATGCATTCGATTATCCGATCTCAATTAGCTTTTTCTCTGCCTTTGCCTCTGCTTTTTTTTTTCGACAGTTATATAGTTATATAAAAATATCTTGAAGTAAGTACGTGGCTTACCGATTTGTCGTCTATTTTTGAAATCAATAATGCGTGCACTGGATAGGTCCACTCAATTTTATGTGATTCTTTCCTCAAAACACCATTCAGACACCAATCTACATGGTCATCACGTGATCTGACCAAGATTATGAGTGGACTTTAAAAGAGACTGTGACCTCTGAGTTTGTTCCGGCCTTTTTTCTCAGATTAGTCAGTAAAAACAAAGCACTTATTTCGTAAATGTAAAGAAGCCGCTAAACAACACGATTTTAAGTATGTTTGGGTTAAAAACTCAACAGTGCTTGTACGAGAACGCGACGGCATGGGTTCATTTGCAGTCCGCACACTGGATGATATCAGTAAAATTAAAAGCGGTGACAAAACCCTGCCTGCTGATACTCAAAATCACAGCGCCTAGTAACTGCTACGACATATCAAACTGCTCTGTGTTTCGACTCAGTATACTATGTCTGACGTTTGATGCTTATTGTATTATTAGAATTAAGATTCCTCATAGTTTGTACTCTTTAACATTTGGGTTACGCATTGAATTTTCTAGCTTTAACTTATTCACGCTTCAATTATATAATACTTCGTGGCGGCTGCTAATATTACTACTATCATTTTATAAAATATACTTAGATTTATCAAGTTTATACAAAATATCAAAATGTAGAACGGAGTTAGTTTGTCTACCTGATATGCGTTTGTACTGCTGGTTAATTGTATTTAAATCATTTTCTTATATTGTTTTAAAGTCACACTTACCAATTGTTTTGTTTAGCAACTGTTTTCTTGGCACACTCATTCATCAAAACCTAATACTAACACGCATATAAATTCTACCATTACCAATGACTGATAAAAACTTGACCTTTTATTACCAAAACTGTAGGGGTATCCGTACGAAACTGCAAACTTTGTTTTTGAACATCCTCACGAGAATATTTGATGTTATAATACGGACAGAAACATCATGGCTAGTGCTGGAAATGAATAACAACGATTTTATTGACCAACGTTACATGGTGCACAGGTGTGATCGGGATCGGAGCAGCACAAAAAAGTTAGACGGTGGCGGTGTACTAGTGGCAGTCTTAAAAACTCTCCGACCCATTGAAATTGACTTAAACACTTCCGCTAATGTCTCTCCGTTACATAACTACATTGAGCAAATTGCAGTCGCAATACCTAGAGGTAAAATCATAAGCGTCATATCGTGGCTGCTACATACATACCACCCAAGACTCCCTCCTTTGTTTATGAAAAACACTTCGAGTTATTCTGTGACGCTTTGGGTGATCCTAGCGTCGAATCCTTTTGCCTAGTTGGAGATTATAATCTGCCAGAAGCAACATGGAACATGCCACCTACACTAAGTACCCCAACTAGTTCTCCTTTGTGTTCTGGCTCAACTCTGCCTTGTGATCATCTGCCTCTCAACATAACAGCACACATAACACTAAAGGCAAAATATTAGACCTTCTAATATCCAACTGCCCCTGTAATGTACAGCTAGAGCAATCATCTCTGCTACCTGCTGACGTATATCACCCCCCATTTGTTTGGGACATAAATATATCAGTGTTAAATATCTCCCCCTGGACAGGCAATCACAGCAGAAATACAACTTTTACAAGGCAAACTACGAAAAAATAAACATCATGGTACAGAAAACTGATTGGCCGAAACTTCTTATGCATGAAAAATCTGAAGAAGCCCTATCTGTGTTCTACGACAAACTAGACGAGATTATTAAACCACACACTCCTCTGACTAGTTCTAAATCTTCCAATTTCCCAGTCTGGTTCTCACGCGCCCTGATAAGTACATTTAAAAAGAAACAGAAAGCCTGGATCAAGTGGAAGAAGTACAATAACATACGTGATTATGAAACATTCACTTCACATAGGGCTAGTTTTAGGAATATGTGTGGCAAATGTTTTTCTACGTACATTAACTCAGTAGAAGATAGCCTGCACACAAATGTTAAACACTTCTGTGCTTACGTAGCAAACAAAAAGGACAAACCGTGTATCCCGGCAAAAGTCCACTATGAAGGCACCCAATCCAGTGAACCAGAAGTAATCTGTGACATGTTTTCAATTTTTTTTTCATTCGGTTTACGAACTTGCCTCACCACTCTTGTCCCAATGGCAACCGCCTGCAGCAACTTCCTCATCTAATGATATCATTTCCAACTTAAGCTTTGATGAACATAAGATCCTAAAAGAACAGAGATCTCTGGATCCTTCCAAAGGTCCAGGACCTGATGGCATACCTGCATATTTTTTACGGTACACTGCTGCTCACATCTGCAAACCGTTATCAATAATTTATAACAAGTGTGTTAACGAGGGAGTGTTTCCAAAGAGTGGAAACTAGTGTTGGGTAGGACACGACATGAAAAAGAGTTTGTAAGAGTAGCCTCTTTTTTGTACTGAGCCGGTACACGATGTCCTACTTCAAATGAGGTGAGGCCAATGAGGTTTGGAACTTGGGCGACGCGCACTGAAGCTCTGTGATACGTTTGAAGTTACCAGTACAAATGTCACATTTGTACTGGTACCTAGGTAGCTGGTAGCTTCAAACAGTACAATGATAGTCTGAACTCTGATTAAAGACATATTACTAACAAGTATCGCAAAGTAATATGAAACGATTATCATAGTAAATATTGTTTATAATTAAGTAAAAAATTATGAAACATATAATTTAAAGAATATAGTAAAAAGGTAATTAATAAAATTACAATGTAAAAGTAATATTTGCGCGATTTGTTGCCACTGCGCCGGTTCCTTCTTATTGGACTGGACTTCTTAAGGACCTGGCTCGCTTTGCTAGAAGTACGCTCCGAAGGCACAGATGTGACAACAATACAAAGCCATTTAAAAATAAATAGTTTAAAAAATAAAGCATCGTTAGGTTATTCAAAATACTTTAAATCAAAACTGTCGCTTCAATACGCGCCGCACGGTATGTAGTCATGTCAATCTCAACATATTTCCCTTTCGCTCGAGACTCGAAACGCAGTCACGTAATGTTCAGTGTAGAACGACGTAATTTGTAGCATGCGTCTTGCTCCGTCTCTGTCCCCATCCTACAGTTTTACGGAGATGGAAAGTAAGTAACGCGACCTCGCGACTGCCGCGACATAAAATTTAAAGTAGTACATTATAAAATGCCGAGCCGCTCTTACATTTTGACGTCATGTACGGGACAAATGTACCGCCTCTTGTATGTCCTACTCAACACTAGTGGAAACGTGCAAACATCACACCTGTACATAAAAGTGGCACAAATCCTAACGCAGAAAACTATCGTCCAATTTCTATTCTCTCCGCCCTGTCAAAGGTTTTCGAGAGACTCGTCCATAATGAAATATATCCAATGTTGCATAATTCCATTATCCAGCAACAACACGGTTTCGTGAAACAGCGATCTACTACCACAAACCTTCTGTCTTTCTCCAACTTTTTGTTTGACAGCCTCGATAATGGCCTGCAAGTAGACGCAGTTTACACAAATTTTTGCAAGGCCTTTGACAGGGTGGACCATGAAATGTTGCTGGACAAAATCGCCTTCAACGGGATTCGAGGTAACTTACGGCGTTGGTTCTCTTCATATATTTCAAACCGCAGCCAAAGTGTGGTAATCAACGGATTCAGATCGAACGCTATTGAAGTCACATCCGGTGTCCCGCAAGGTTCTATACTCGGGCCGTTATTATTCAACATATTTGTCAATGACTATAAGTTATTGCTTTCACAACACAAAGTTTTTATTGTATGCGGATGATCTGAAGATCTACAAAACCATTAAAACCATTAACGATTGCGTTCTATTACAGCAAGACCTGGACAGACTAACAGACTACTGTCATAGGAACAAACTTAAACTAAGCATACCTAAATGCAATTACCTTAACATCACCAAAAATAACCATATTGTTAGCTTCGCGTACACCTTATGTCACGTGCCTCTCAATAAATTGAATTCAATTCGCGATCTCAGCATTATACTCGATTCAAAACTATGCTTAGACTTACACATCAACAAAATAGTAAGTAAAGCTTACCAACTGTATGGCTTTATCATGCGATCTTCCCTTGACTTCAAAAGAACCGCATCATATATGTGCTTGTATAAAGCCCTAGTTCGCTCACAATTAGAGTATGCAGTGTCAATATGGAACCCCTTCTACAAAAAATATATTGAAATGGTTGAAAATGTTCAGTACAAATTTTTGCGTGCCATGCACCACAGATGCCATAAATCATACCTACCTTACTCTCTTTTACTCGGCAAGTACAAACTCCTGCCTCTGAGCTCTCGAAGAAAATACCTCGAAGCCATAGTCTTGTATAAAATTGTCAGAAATAAATTTAACTGTATAAACTTAAATAACATGATTTGTTACGCTTTGCCTAGAACCTTTCATAGGCGACATGTACGCGCAGGTACCCTTTTTGCAGTGAACTCTTGCCGAAGTAATTCCAGCCAGCGCTCACCTATTCGCCGTATGGTGGACTCATTTAATAGTAGTTTTGAAAATATTGTCATCTTCCATTGTCAAATGAGTACATTCAAAAGCCTCACCCGCTCCTCTTTATTACCTACATAAAACCCATGTTTAGTTCTAAAAACTTTCAAACTTAATAAGCTCATATTTTATTTTATATAATATAATATTGTGTAATTTTTTTTCTAAATTTTAACTTTATTTATACTCATATTAAAACAATTCACTGCATGTACTGCTACTAAAGCGATTATCTTTAATCTTTAACTTATAAACCATTATGTCTACCTGTGGACAGCGTTGTTGGTTACATTATTGCTTTATTGTTTTTGTTAACTTAGTTGTAAGTTCTGTAATGTAAATGTTTGCTGTTGCTCTCAATTAAAAAAAAAAGTCAGATATTGAACGCCGACCTCATTTAGTTTTAAAATTATGATTGACGTGTAAAGTGCTTGAACAAATTGGCCTACATAAATCAAAATCATTTAAAACGTGTGAGACCTACGCTGCTGCACATGGATTAAAATATAATGTAAAAAAATGGGAATACATGTCTTTGAAGTCAGAGGCAAACGTCGTGGAGAAGGACCCGAGTTGATTTTTGATTTTTACTAACACTAGGCAATAAGTTATTTTCTTGTATGCTACTAACACTATATGGATATTTGTGTCCAAAATAAAGTTATTCTATTCTTCTATTGATCACACATTTTTACTTTGTATTCCCATCTCAACCTGTGCGAATAACAATATGCTTTATCTCCGCAGGCGGAGGGCGTGAAGTCGCGCCTGTCGGCGCTGGCGGCGGCGGCCGAGCAGGAGGCGCACGCGCTGCGCTCGCGCATCCGCCACAAGCAGGACGCCAGCCAGCAGCGCCTGGAGAGCCACCTGCAGGCCATACGGGAGAAGGCCACGGGGCCGCGCCAGGCGGTATGACTCATTATTTAACTAATGTTCTTAGTCTCGTAATGTTAATTACTTTGCATACCTACTACTGTACAGAATCAAGTTTATATAACTAAACAGACAGCTGTGCTACTGCACAGGCAGTAGCACCACTTATGACACACTGCAACACTGGGGAATGGTGAAGGGTGGGTGTGGCTCCAGACTGACTTATATGATTATGATGTTCGAAAACTGCTGATTCTCAGCTTAATTTGAATAAATTACTTTTGATTTTAATTGATTTAAATTTTGAATAAAAATAATTTTATTTCACATAAAAAACACTTATGAAACGTCAGAAGCTAGGTACATAGTTCCTATTGGTTGTTTTCCATAAAAAAAGTCAGCAAGAAACTCCACAAAGTTCCAGGAGCTCTGTTCCATAAGTCAACCATATTGGAGTTGACTTCAGTCTTACCAAATGCAACTAAGTACCAGTATTATACATAAAGTTACCGTCTGTCTGATCTCGACAACCCAGTCACTCGATAATACGATACCCTTTGGTTGTCAGACTCTGACTTCTGACGACCCGTAACGACTGTCAAAGATCTACTAGTCGACAGTCGGAACCTACGGCTTAGCGTGGTTTCCGAGGCACGGAACGGTTTTGGTTTGTAAAGATGGTCACCCATCAAAATCAAAATCAAAATCTTTTATTTCACATAAACCTGCAAGGGCACTTATGAAACGTCAGAAGCTAGGTGCACGGTTCCAATTTGTCGCTTCCTATGGAGAAGAGCCGGCAAGAAACTCCACGGTTACTCTTTTAAAAATAATTGGGTTTTACAATGTTTTCAAATTACAGTGATAATAGGTATGGGAGGACAGTGCAGGCCTGTCAATAAGTACCAAGTACTTAGAGGAATGAAAATAAAGAATAGAAAATCGTCTATAAATCTAGTCTGTAAGGCCTGCAATGTTCTCCCATTCACAATATGTAAAAGAATCTACATTAGTAAGATCAACCTATTTAAACAAAGTGACATGATATATGAATAGTTGATATTTGAAGCGATGTATAATGTCAAAAATGACGAGAATATGTCAGAAAGTGTAAAAAAAAAAAAAAAAAATTAACATTCTAATTTGGAAGCAGTTAATAGACTCTCACAAAGTTATGCTGTTAATGAGGTACCAGGGAAGCCACATGTGCAGAAGGAATTAATGCCAAACTTCCCTGTCTTCAACGTAGTCTTTTATCTTATAATATGCTTTTTTGATAAGGACACGTTTGATGTGAGTTTTAAACTTTCCATCGCTAAGTTCTGTAACCGACTTTGGCAACTTGTTATAGAAGCGGATACTGTTTATTAGAAATGACTTGCTAGTTTTAGTTAATCTAAATTTTGGAATCACAATTTCATCTTTACTACGTGTATTTAGATTATGGAAGTCGCATCTTTTTTTGAAAAGACCTAAGTTTTTGCGAACATACAAGATATTTTCTAGGATATAAAGAGAAGGCAGAGTTAGTATATCAATTTCATTGAATTTGTTTCTAAGAGACTCGCGAGGCCCCATTTTATAGATTGCGCGGATTGCCCTCTTTTGTAAAATAAAAACTGAATCTACGTCAGCTGCCGATCCCCACAGCAGAACGCCATAAGACATAATACTGTGAAAATAAGCAAAGTATACTAACCTAGCTGTGGCTACATCAGTCAACTGCCTTATTTTTCTTACTGCGTAAGCAGCTGAACTTAATCTACTTGAGAGAGCTCTAATGTGGGCACCCCATTGCAATTTTGAATCTAAAGTAATTCCCAGAAATACAGTTTCGGAAATAGCATCTAGTTTCTTGCCATCAAGTTTTAAATTTAGACCTAATTGGGGTACATTTGGTAATGAGAACTTAAGACATTTAGTTTTGTTTGCATTGAGTAAAAGATTATTAGCCGCAAACCATTTCGAGAGAACAGCTAGACTATCGTTGACATGTAAGACATCCGTATCTTTTCTATCTATTCTAAAAATAAGAGAGGTGTCATCAGCGAATAAAATTATATCCGAGAAGTTTGCCATTAGGTAAGGAAGGTCATTAATATAAACTAGAAATAAAAAAGGGCCAAGAATTGAACCTTGAGGCACGCCCATCTTAACTAGAGACCCCGAGGACGTTGCCCCGTTAACATTTACTTTTTGCTGCCTGTTTGATAAATAGGAAAGTACAAGATCAGCAGCTCGTCCACGAATTCCGTAGTGGTGTAGTTTACAGATGAGTGTGTTGTGGTCAACGCAGTCAAACGCTTTTGAGAGGTCACAGAAAATGCCAATTGCATCCTGGGACTTCTCCCAGGATTCCAAAATGTGACTGACGAGTTTTACTCCCGCGTCAGTCGTCGACCTACCTTTCGTGAAACCAAACTGTCGACTATGTAAAATCCCATTTGAGTTAAAATGTGACAACATCTGGTCTAGCATGACTTTTTCATAAATTTTGCTCATTGCTGGAAGCACAGATATAGGTCTATAATTAGAGGGATCACTCTTACTACCCGATTTAAAAACTGGTACTACTTTACTATGTTTCATTAAGTCAGGAAACGTACCGCTGTCTAAACATTGATTAAATATGCCTGTTAGGACAGGGGCAATTGTGTCAATGATACCTTCATCCACGGACCAACCGCGGCAAGCATAGCTTAACCTGATCGATCGACCCTTACACCTTTTTTTTGTATCTATATGTCTTAGCCACAAGTATTTCAAGCTCTGTTCTAAGAGGATCTTATGAAAATGATAACAAATGGATCAGAAAACATAGCCTGTCGATGTCAATTTGTACTTTTTAAACTGCCACTCACGAATTGTTTGGGTTGGTTTCATATTATTTGAATACAACATCACGCCTTGCTTCCCAGAAGAGTTGAGCAGAGGCGTACCTATAGTACACCCACATTTCACCAGCTATGTTTTTAAATCCGATGTAATAGCGGTGAGCCTATTGCCATCAACCGAGAAAAAATCCAGGCACCGCGCTGCTACTGAGTAATTCCAGATAGAAACACCCAAGGTCACGATGAGTCGACCAACCGCTAGGCATAAGCATAGCATAATCAGCCTAAAATGTTCCCAGTGCTGGGACACAGGCCTTCTCTCTGTGAGAGGGAGTGGGCCGTAGATAAAATAAGTTTTTTTTTTTTTTGTTTAAACATGGTGTACATGATACGTTTACACACAAGATAACTATGAGATACAGAAAGTTCTAACATGTTCAGCCGCATATAGTGGCGTACAATTTGGTAGGAAGAGATGGTGCATAAACTGTGTTAATATTAATCCAAAATTACATTGAAGACATTGTGTAGGTACTTATCAAATCATCATTATTAATTAAAGATTACGTATCATTGCAATTAAAAAAGCAATTTTTTTAGATACAATACAATGTCAAAGTAGTCATTAAATTAATTAGTCAGTAAAAATATGAATTAATGTCATTAAAATATCCATTCCAAACAACAACAAAAAAAAAACACAATACATTACAATAAAATGTCAAAAATACAACATTCTCATCTCAAAAACGAAGAAAATTATCCTCTTTCATAAACTCTGCTATACGGTAATATTCTCTTTCAGTTAGTAAATCAGCCACAGGGGCCCAGTGCGGCTTGGTAGATGTCACATGTCTTAGATTTTTTTGTTCTAGGACATACCGGTTTCCTCATAATGCTTCCTTTCACCGTTTTGTGAGCAGTGGCGAAGAAATAATTTTACAAAAAGTAAAGCACCCTACCGCTAGGCTATCACCTCGAAAATCGAAAACCTAAGTAGGCACTCGGAACCCATGGCCCATGATTCATGTGAAAGTGTCACAAATATCACTTTACATATACATGAAATTATGACTGTGATCTAATAGAATCGACCCTGACTATTTAAACTTTGTCATTTTTCAAAGACAACCTCGGAGAGCCAAGACCAGTCAGCTAAAGACGACGAGATACAAGATGAAGCTGAACGACTCGAACAAGAGAGGAAAGAGAGGGAGAAAGTTAAAGCTGTCAAGAAGAAGGCGCGGAAATTGAAACAGAAGCTGTTGAGCACGTGAGTATTTCGAGAAAATATGTTTAAGAAACGAAGAAAAAAAAATTCTTTAATTCAGTCCTTGATCCATATGGTGTTAGTAATGCAAACTACTTATAAGCTATGTTAGTAAAAAAAAAGGATACGAAATTTTGTACTAGCTTTTGTTAGCGGCTTCGCCCGCGTGGAGGTCAGAATTTATCCTGCGGGAACGTACTACTGAGATAAAAAGTATCCGTTCAAGATTCCGATTCAGTGCCAAACATCCAAACATGTAAAAATCCATGCATCTAAACAGTCATCTAAAACTATAGTATCTTCGTTTCTTTCGTTAAGTGTAAACTTAAATTTGTTCTAAATAAACTTAAAATATTATTTTCTCTGTAACTTAAAATTTAATCGTTTCTGTAGTAAGTTTGTTTAATAGACATAAAATAATATTAATAATATGCACATAGTATATAGCATAGCAAAATCAGACTATACTGTCCCCACTGCTGGTACACAGGCCTCCTCTCTGTGAGAGGGAGTGGGCCGTAATCCACCACGCGGGCCCAGTGCGGGTTGGTAGATGTCACATGTCTTAGAATTTTTGGTTCTAGGACGTGCCGGTTTCCTCACGATGTAGTCCTTCACCGTTTTGAGAGCAGTGGGGATGAAATAATTTAAAGAAAGAGAAAGAAAGAAAAAATGTTTATTCTGCATAAACAAAACGCACATTATAAAAAATAAAAATAAACTAAGAAACATTAAATGCACACATACAATGTGGACAAAAGCCCCTTATTTAAGTCGAAAAAGTTACACAATATTCTCCATTGACTGTTAATGTCAGTCAAAGCTTGGGACCATAGACAATATAAATAAATTTAAACTAAGTAATACGCCTGTCTGGGTATGAACCTACGACTTACAACTCGGGTAAGTCGCGGCTGTTGCCACAGGGCTACCACTGCTCCTTATGTATATAATATGTACGTGTATGTAGAAAAAGAGAACAAAACTCACAGGGCATCAACAAATTGTTACTTCTAGTTTTTCAATGTTTGCAATCCGAACATGATCACTTGTATATTTAACTTACAGAGTCAACGAAACGATAGTTATAGACGAATGCCAGTATGTGATAGACGCCCTATCTCCGGCTGCAGCGAAGACTTGCAAAGTGATCCACAACATAGCGCACATGATGTCGCCATTCCTAGAACATCCCATCGGCATGGGCTCATGGGACGTCGAACGCAAAACATTCGAAATCACCGGATACAACGACGACACAGGCAAGAAAACTAACAAAACGAAAAATAAAGTTATTATCAATGGAAATTTGGATAGAAAACCAAGCAAAGACAAAATAGAAAATAATAACAACAAAGCTACACAGATAAATGGTGACGTAGAAACCACTACGACTACTACTACAATAACAATTACTACAAACAACAAAAAAAAGAAGAATAAAAAGAATGCAGATAAAGATAAGCCGAAGCTTAGTAAGACTAATTCGGTTTGTTCGTCGCTCAGTGATATGAGCTTTGGGTCGGGCAAGCTCGAGAAGACGAAGAGTGTCATAGACATACAGGCTTTTGAGAAGCAGCTGAATGAACTGCATCGGATGGCTGAGAAGACGGTATGTTGCGTTTAATAATCTTCGTTCATGACAAAAATATGTAAGTAGGTCATAGTATCGTGTATTTCAGGAACCAATTTGTGTTTTTATCTTTTGTTTGTTGCCCTTTCTTATTTTGGAACGAAGTTGTTTAAGCAGCTTGCGGTAGGAGTAAACTTGTAGACCATTTTAGAAACCGGCACGTAACGAAAATTTACAAATCGTTACGTAACGAAAATTGTAGAAGTCGTCACGTAAGGAACATTTTAGAAATAGTCACTTAGGAAAATTTTAGAAATCGTCACGTAAGGAAAATTTTAGAAATCGTCAATTAAGGAAAATTTAAGAACCCGCCTGCCAAGCGTCCTGTGTGAGGCCTATGTCCAGCAGTGGACGCTTTACGGCCGAAATGATGATGATGATGAAGAAATCGTCCCGTGACGAAAATTTTAGAAATCATCACGTAACGAAAATTTTAGAATTCGTCACGTCTGGATTTTTTTTTTTGTAATCGTCAAAAAAAGTCCCGTAACGAAAATTTTAGAAATCGTCACGTAACTAATATTTTAGGAATTGCCTCGTTACGAGAAAGCGACCATGCGACTTTTTATTTTTAGAGAAAGAGAGAGACATCGTTTCCAAGATTTTTCGAAGGTATTGAAGCCAATTTGGCGGTTAAAATGAAAATCCAAGATAGCGTCTAAACACATTATTTACATTTATTATTTATTTTTTATGTTCTTTTTATTTATTGCGTGTATGTATGTAGTGCGCAACCCAACAGCGAGCCAAGCTCGGCGGTCTGGGACGAGTGCTTGCTCCCGGGTGCGGACTGCGACACGCTACTGTGGTAAGATGGAATGCTATACAATAGGTACTTAACTAACTACCTACCATACACGACTATTACTAATTTATTTACTTCATTAAAGTGGCTTTCTTTTTTATCGTGAGCCGAACAAAACTGGCACGGGTGTTCTATTCTTATCCTCAAAGCAACGAAAGACACACTATGTTATGACACCCAAAAAATGTCGATCGTTTTCAGCTACAAACCGACGTCATAAAACTCCATTTCAGTTTCCATTTCTGTACGTACGCAATTTATAGTACTGTCGACCCTTGAAAAGCAGTACCCTTCCCTCTTTACGGTGAATGTATTTTATATCTAAATCCATATTTTATTCAAATAATTACAAAATGCAAATCGCAATAAAACAACAAAGAACACGATAATAATTTGAGTGGTCATGTGGCATGTGTAGAGATGGGACTATACCCGGTAAAAACCCAGACTTTGGGTAAATACCCATTTATACCCATTTTTACCTACCCATTTTTAATTTATACCTGGTAAAAATTAAAATCAGTTTAATTTAAACTAATTATTGTATTTTTAATAGATACTTTGACATACAGAATTTTATCATTTATTTTTATTTGAGACCGTCGTTAGCACAACATACGTGGCCATAGTTTTGTCATTAGAACAAGAGAAGAGCATAGCACTGTAACTGTCCAATGAGGGACGACGAGGAGGGGAGGGTGCATTTGGTTAACTGGCTAGAGCTCCGCCATTTTATTGTGCATGCGCAGCGAAGTTGCGCTTCGTTACTGTTTTCGTGTGTTACGTCTGAGTTATATTTTACGATTTATATTCAGTTTTTTCAACGGTATTGTGTGAAGTTTTATTCATTTAATACTATTAAAGAAGGTAAGTCAATTTTAATTCATAGTACAATATTATATTGTAGATATTATAAAATATAGAACGCACACTGCCTGCTAAAGTATCGTAATATAATCACATTTCAACATTCACGAAATATAAATAAAATATCAGTTTACTTTAAATAATATAATATTTTGTGGACTTAGTCTAGATGAACTTGGCCCACGTGTTATTTTCTAACGTTTATTTTGATTTGAATTTTTTTACATCGGGATTCGGGATCAAATTAACAACCGTCAAGACATACTGTCAAAAACTAATATTTAATAATACTGTGTAAACTCCATTTAACGCCAATCGATTTAACGACAAACTCCCTTAACTTGACTCTAGTTGGTTACCTTGTTGTCCATATAATGATACACTCTATTTAGCATCACACCCACTCTAAATAACGACAATACGGCAATAAACAGTTCTTTCTAAGTTGCTGACATTAATAAGAACTGCAGCTGTGTACGTTCTTTTGCTTATTTTTTTGTTGATTTATTGTCTAGCCCGTATTAACCTCGACTGTCGGCATCATACGCACCGAATATTCTAAGAAATTCGTTAAATACAATTAAATAATGGTGCAGCAAAAACGTCAGACGCAGATTACAGACTATACACAATAAATAATGTTAAATGTGTTTTGTTCTTATTATTAACTTCATTAAATTTACTATTGTTTGTTTAGATAATGGGAAAAGGCAGAAAGAAACGAGATGAAATTTGGAAACACTATCGTGTGGGTCCTGATAAATCAGTAATTTGCAAGTATTGTGATCATAAGTATAAAAAAGCAAATGTCAACAAAATGGGAGGTCATTTAGTCAAATGTGATAAGTGTTCAGCTATTGTTAAAAATGAGCTGAAGAATCAAACTGAAGTAAATATCACCGATACTAGTAACACTCCTGTTATAACAACGACATCCCATATTGGTTCGCTGGATTCAGAAATTAATAATCAAAGTCTGAATCAGCCATCGTCGTCATCACAAAGGCAGTCAACGATAGAGGAAGACATCGAAAGGCTGACAATAAAATTTGCAAAGGCAGTATTCATTTCTGGATCACTTTTGAGCCTGGTGGAACATACATTGTGGATAGACTTTTTTAAAGATCATTATTTCAATTACCATCACGGAAGAACCTATCAACTACGCTTCTGGATAAAGTGTACACTGAAATTAGAAAGAGGTAATTGAATGTTAAAACAACAAGTTATTTGCATTTGCAGTGTGACGGATGGACCTATGTCAATAACGAAGGAGTAATAAACTTTATTATTTCAAATCCTGAACCTTATTTTGTAAAAAGTTTATCCACAGAAGATAACAGGCATACCAGTTTGTACCTAAGCGAAGAAATTATAAAAGTAATGCGTGCCTATGGCGAATCAAAATTTGTAGCTTGGATTGGAGATAACGCCAGAAATATCCAAAGAGCTTTCCAATTAGTAAAATATAACATTCCACAAGTAGTGCCTCTTAATTGTGCAGCTCATACATTGAGCTTACTAATTCACGACGTCATTAAATGTGAAGTTATTAAAGGATTTATTGAATTAGCTACGGATGTTGTAAAAACAATAAAAAAGAGCCAGCTTTCGAACTCACTACTAAATAAAATTATAAAAGAAAATAAAACCGGAGAGACATTGAAATTACCAGGAAAAACACGATGGGGTAGTCATGTAGCTTCCTTAAAAAGTTTAAACAAAACAAAAGCAGCCCTACTGGCCCTGTCCATTCATGAAGCCACAGTGATTCCTTCAGAGACCAAATCTACTCTTCAAGGTGATAGTTTTTGGAGTATGATAGAAGATTGCATTGTGATTTTGGAACCAGTTACTGAGCCCATTTTCAAACTAGAAGCTAATGAATGTAATATACATGAGGTCTACCCCATATTCAAAGACGTGAAGTCAAAATTGAAGTTCATGTTACCCAACATAACAATGATAAGCAATAAAGACAAACAAACCATTTTGAATTCAATAGAAAAAAATTGGTTGCCTGTAAAGTCGGTATACGGGCGAAAGTTTTACGTGACAACGACTTTGAGTGGTAAAATAATTTTAATGTGAATATTCATTCGTATAGTAGGAAGAAGGATGAAATAATAGTAACAATTTAAAACATTTATTTATGCAAAGAATTATATTTAAAACATTAATTTATACAAAGAATCTCGCACTGAATTTCATATTAACAAAATTTTATTTTTACCTTTACACATACATACGTATTTATATACAAATATACATACAATAACTTGCACTTTTTATGTCTGTCTCTCTCGCTCTTAGGCGGGCTAACCATGCCCGAGTGGAAGGGACGCGTGCCTCTCACTCGCTCTCATTGTGAGCGCATAACGTGAGCGGAGCGTAACGCAGTTTCTTGAAGTGTCACCCGGCAAACCAATTTATAAGACGTTGTCACGTCAAAAGAACCAAAGACTTATAAAACCAATATATTTAGCGGCCTATCTTTTAGACCCCAAAACACAAGGATTGACATTAAACGAAAATGAAGATCTGGAGGCAATGGAATTTATTGAAATAATGGCTCAAAATCATAATTCTGATGTAGTCACAGATTTAGCTAATTACGAAGCCAGGGACGGATTTTGGAGCAAGCGCTTCATTTGGGAAAAAGTTGAAGATATAAGTCCCGTAACATGGTGGAAGGGACTTTGCTCGTCTAAAAACCTTAGCAAAATAGCAGTACGCATTTTTACTGCCCCGTACACGTCTGCAACAACAGAGCGATCGTTCAGCAAGCATGGCCACATACATTCAAAGAAACGAAACCGTTTGACATCCGAAAGGGCAGCTAAACTTGCTTTTTCGTCTTATAACTGGGATCTGCTCCACAAGTACAATCAAATTGTAGGATCTGAAGATAGTGTATCTCCTGAAGATAGGATGACTCCAGATCATGTTCAAAACATTGAACAGTCTGGAGAAAACCAATCTAGTGAAGATGAAAGTCGGGACGATGGTCGAAATGACCTCACTACAGAAGAAAATATCTTAGCAAGAAGATCACCAGGGCATGATATAGAATTTTTGGACTGTGGTAGTAATAGTAGCAGTAATGAGGACTGAAATTAATATTAAGAGTACTAAAGTACGACTGTGAATTTATACGAATTATAATTTTTGTTTTGTGTAATATCCCCAATATTACACATGTTGCATGTTGTGTATAAAAAAATATATATTTATTTAACTTTAAAACATATGTAACCAATACAGTACTCAATATTTGTTTTTATTCTAAAGAGTTTATTTTATTTGAAAATTTATGTTGATTAAATAAAGATTTAAAAGATTAACTTCGTTTTATTTAAAATCAATATTTTATCTTCAATTGTCAAGGTCAAATTTAACATGGTAGATCGTAGTATTGATGACGAAGCCAATTAAGTAATCTATAGACAGTACTCATTTTTTACCCGGTATTTTTTATTAATACCCGGTAAAAAAGGGTATTTTTAGTTTTTTACCTTTTTTACCCTTTCTTTCCAATTTTTACCTTCCCATTTTTTACCCACCCGCCCATCTCTAGGCATGTGTCATCAAATTGACAGAATGTTTTATTTGTAATTGTACATTATGACTGCAATGTATACAGTTTGATAAAAAGTTTAAATAGCCACTCAGTATGACTATCCGGAACAGAATTCCTCGTGGTCAAATCAGTTTGACCACTAAGTTTGACCACGAGGAAGGAACGAGATTAAGTATGCACTTCAAAAGAGACTGTGACATCTGATTTTGTTTCGGCCTTTCTTTTCAAAGTAGTCAGATAGGAAACGCCGACCTCATCTAGTTTGAAAATATGATTGTCGTGTAAAAGTGATTGTACAAACCTACTTCCAGAAATAAAATCATTAAGATAATAGGTACTAAGAAAAATAAATATATATATATAATATTATCGGGCAAAAGACATCCACTGCTGGCCATAAGCCTCCCCCAAAAGGCGGGGATTTGCCATAATCACCACGCTTGGCAGGCGGGTTGGCGATCGCAGTATGGTGGTCAAATGCATAGAGAACGAAAAATAACTAATGCTTTAGAATTATGAAACACTCTCCCTGTTAATAATGTTTAAGTATCAAACGGTAGAAGATTTCTACCTACCTACCATCATACCATTACATTTCATGATTCATTCCATCTCCATAACAGGGTGTTCAAAACTACATCATGCGTCTTAGTGAATGATATTTTTTATTTTATTACTATTCATATGTCCAAAAATATCTTTTTTTTACTTTTATAAATGATTGGTGGTCATCGGATACATGAAGTGGGCTGCCCTTGTAAAACGACTGAAGGAAGTGTATATGCTAGTTGCGCGGTAAACTCTGCTTGCGCGATGCAGGATTTTGCGTGACGTCACAATATACAATTTTGTCATACCAGAGGGTGGTCCAGTGATATCGGCACCGAAATGCGTGTCGTTGTTCATGGGTTCGGACTCAGGCAAGCACATTGCTTGGTGTAATTTATTTCATCACCACTGCTCTCAAAACGGTGAAGGAAAACATCATGGAGGAAACCGGCACGTCCTAGAACCAAAAATTCGAAGACATGTGACATCCATTAACTGAGCACTGGGTCCGCGTGATGGATTATGGCCCACTCCGTCTCACAAAGAGGATGCTTGTGCCCCAGTAATGGGAACGTTATCTAATAGGCTGATTAATTTTGTCATTGTTACAGGCACCTTATGAGAAGACGTCCATACACAAAATTCACACAATCAAGGTGATAGGAGAGCTTCTGGCAATGGCTTGTGACCGCGACGATCTGGCATCGCAGTTCACTACCAAGTAAGTATACAAAGAGGTTCCAAACTAAGATTTGCAAAAAAAAAAAAATGTTTTGTATAAACATTTAGAGTTCGTTTCACGAAGGATTTCCTTCGCCGTAATGTTGGTAGTACGGAAATTCATTCTTTTAAGGTAGCCTAAATTCAAATCTAACGTTTCTTCTAAACCATTGAATTACTTTTTACCCGACTGCGCCAGAAGCGAGAGCTACCTTGGAGCTTCCACAACAGCTATCCTAACTCTACAGGCAGGGGAACCAACGTTACGGCGAAGGAAATTATTTCGTGAAACAACTATAGTTGTTATTCCGCAATAATTAGATCCAGGCTTGCAAGCAGACTGGAACAGTGGTTGGCCAGTGATAAGGGCCACCACTATTTTCCTGGGTTCGAACTCACGACATAAAACTCGTAAGTCGGGGTCGTTACCACTGGTCTCAATTGACTCTTATTCAAACCAAATTAATACAATGATCAAGGCGCGTAGTACTCGCAGCTGGTGCGCGTGGATGATCATATGTATGGACGTGGCTTTCTATAATATCCCCATAGGAAAACAGCGTGAGTTTATGTATATATGTATTTATTTATTTATTTAATACTTTAAGCCCACACATGTACAGAGGCCTACTTAATGCCATTGGCCTTTTCTACCAGTCGATCTTTGGGTGATGCAGAGACAAACAGTGGTAGGTGCAATAAATTAGAGGAATAAATATAAGTGCATAAAACTATTTAAACTATTAATATAATATATATACCTAACTATATACACCGTGACATTTTAGTCGTCTTACAAAGGTGGTCCACTCAATGTATCCATCATAAAATACCTCTAGGCGCGATTAAAACATTGTTACCATTAATTAAGATAATAGGTACAAAGAAAAATAAATAATGCTTTAGAATTATGAAACACCCTCCCTGTTAATAATGTTTACGTATCAAACGGTAGAAGATATCTCCTACCTATCATTACATTCTATCACTAATTCCACCTCCATAAAAGGGTGTTTCAAACTACGTCATGCGTCTTAGTGAACGATATTTGCATTTTTTGAATTATGCATATATTCAAAAATATCATTTTTTTTTTAATAATTGATTAGTAGTCATTGGATACATGAAGTGGGCTGCCGTTGTAAGACGACTAAAATGTCATGGTGTATAAATATAAGCACAAATAAATATACATAAATAAACGAATTTACTACAAACAAATGAGAGAAACAATGAGAAAACATTACCGTTGTAAATGTTGTAATTTGTATTACATGCTATGCATGATAAATGCGTGCATTGATTGGACAGGTCCACGTAATCTGTGTGGTTCTTTCCTCAAAAGACTATTTCAGACTACATGGTCTTCACATGATCTGACTAAGATTATGTCTGGACTTTTAAAAGAGACTGATCAGATAGTCAGATAGGAAACGAAAAGGAAGGATTGGCGTGTAAAAGTGTTTGTACATACAAACCAGCGCACTATGGAAAATATAGGTCGGTATCGGATCAAAAATCTGTAACTTCATGATTTTTTGTTGTATCGTGATGAAATTTGGCACACATATGCAGCAAGGTTCGGAGATTCGAACGATGTGTAGTTTATAGGGTTTTCTTGTATATCTATGTATGTTTTTTTGCATAGAATGAAAAAAATGGGAAAAAATCACGAAAAAAATAGTTAAAAATTTATTTCAAGTGGAATACAAGTTTATAATGACTAAAAAGATTAAACCATGGTTAATTACAACAAGCAAAGTAAACAAAATATATATATATGAAAAAAAAATACTAAATTAAAATCATATTACTAATAGGTACATCCTATACTCTGGCTTCAGGAAATGATGTAGCTAGGTACAAATATAAGTAATAACTAAATATAAATATTATTTTTAACTTATACCACTTCAGGATCAGGGTCAGTAAATGTGGGTTCACTTTCAGGTGCCACGTTTAAAAGACTTAGTGCCTCTTCTTCAAGTTCTTTCACATTTCTTACGTACGGTTTTCTCAAACTTGTTATATATGGATCTGACGTGTATAAAAGCGTTTTAAAGACATCTTCATTTGTAGCAGATCGGGAACATTTTCTGGCATGATGAAGTCGTATGTTTCTGTAGTCTTTGTTGCGAGACTCTTGTGCGTCTTCCGATAGCTGTCCAATAGGAAGCACCGCAAAATGTTTGATAACGTTTTGCCCGTGTATGAGTATTTTATGAACGGAGGATGGCATATAATACCAATCGTAATTACTTACATAGATTCTTGCAGTTTCTATTGCATATTCCCCAAATTTTTCAGGGTCGATCATCATTCCAGAAGAAAGAACTTGCAAGATAATGTATAGGCGTTTAATCAATGCCTCATCTACACCTGTTATTTCCGATGAGCAAGTGCTATTATAGAAGAATCTTCGTGCGGTATTGCCATCGTTCGTATTCCCGCTAACTTGCCGTGGTTTGTCGACGATTAATCCCAACTCCTCCCTGAAACGTTTTTGAACAACTTCTTTCTTTTCTTTTTTTAATCTCTTATTTTCCTCAGTTGAAGCAGACCAAGTCTTAAACGAAAGATTATAGGAAATATGCAATATCATTTCCATGCAGCGAATCCAGGCGTGTAAGGTGGACAATCCGTATTGGTAGGCGTTTTCGTTTTCGGGTCTGGCAGTTACTTTCGATAGGTCATTCATTAGCCGTGGAGTAGCCCCACATATCGTGCATGTGGAACCAGATGGAGTATCTGTAAGGACCTGAGCCACCTTTCCATCGATCATCGTTAGAAATAGTTCATGCTTCACATTTACTACAACACCATCTTTGTTTATAAGTGATGCTTGTGCAGCCCTAATTTGTTTTTTAATATCATCAACAACTGCCTTGGTTTTTTCTGGAGTTTCCTTACAAAACTCAATAGAAATGGGTCTGCAAAAACGGACAGATGAAGGTACCGGATTTTGCCAAACAACGGATCCCGATTGCACATCAACTAATCTGATGGGGACTAATGAAGTGATGAACAAATTGGCATCTGAAATTGTTTCTGACTCTTCTGCAAGTATTTGCTTGTATTGGCTTTGACCAGATGAACCATCACATCCCCATTTAGAATAAAGGATCAATGTTCTATGTTGTTTTTGGAAAACAGAATCGATTTTTAAAATTCTAGCAGCAGTATGATCCAATAAATCTTGTATATTAATCACTTTAGCATAAGTATTCGTGATTTCGATTGTAGAAGATGGTGGATAACAGGATCTTTTTATTTCTTGTATTTTGTAGTAAGGCGGGAATATACAACACTTTCGTTCGTTGGTTAAGTTTTTCAGGTACATATATTGTGCTTTTGTTAGATCTAAATCTATAAAAGCACTCAATGCTTCCGTATCGGAAAGAATCTTCATCTGGTCTGAGTCGTTCCACTTACTTGAGATATCTAATTTCTTTTGAGTGTCAGCGGTTCTTAATTCTTCGACAAGATGAGCTTCTGTGTACTCACGTAAAGCCCGTAGTCCCTGCAGATAGGCGTTTTTTATATGCTCGAAGCCATAGTCTTGGAGTAGAAGAGTGTTTTTCCTCTTCTTGGTAGATTCTGAGGAGTCTCCATAAGCCACGCATGCTCGTCCTCGTTGGCCAGATGTTGATGGCGTAGAATATTGTTCAGAATCCGGTAAATTTAACGAATACCTTGAGTCCAACCAAATACAATACTTCTGTAAAAATGTTTCTTTTTTCCGAGATGCCAGGGCCCAGCGTTTGTTGAAAATAGGAAGAATGTGCCTTTGTATGTCACTAATTATAAAACACAAGTTGTTTTCAGAAACATTCAGCTTTTCCACTAAAACTTTGGATAATGATTCCATGGTCTTGCCGCCCTCTATATAGGGGATTATGAAGTCTCGTTTGGTACAGCTGAAGGAAGACATTTTAACACTTCACAATCTGCAGAAATAATAGGCGTAGATGAGATTTGCTTCACTTGAAGTTACACTGATGTAGATGGTTCGAATAGTTTTTGCTTCCCTTTAAATACTCATTTTACAATATCGAATTGGTACCTACATCATTATTATCTTGTAATTTCCCACGCAAACCGAGTGCAAATTTGATAAGGTCCCTTTGTTATCACGAAATAATGAAGAAAATATCCAAAAAGTTCTATATTGTTCATGTGAATGGTGTCAGTGGTAAACCGCAAAAGATTCTAATTTTCGGGTTCTGACTTTTATCAGTTTTTTTCTCATATCTTCTAAAACCGCAAATATCCGCAGCTGATTTTTTTTGCATTCTATTTATGAATAGTTAGACTACTAGTCGACGCAAAAAGTAGCGCTTGGGCAAACGTGGGTAATACTGAAAACCTTCAACGAAAAAACATACAAGTGAAAAAAAAGGTATGTCACTTTTTAAGTAATTACTGAAATATTTTTCTTTACTTTTAAAATCATTAAGCTGTATCGCAAAAAGCATAAAATAACCTTTCTAAAAATGTATAATACTGCATATCTGTACCAAGTATTTTTTTCACAATATGGTATTGAAACATGTATACGCAAAGACTTGAGTTTGGCACTTCTGTTTTCTATGTATTTCTATCTAAGAAAAAAAAAAATAATTTCGCGTATTAAGAAAAAAAATCGTAATGAATATTATAATTTGACTATTAGAAAACCTAAAAGAATAGCCATATTAGCCAAATTATGATATTCGTAAAAAGCATTTTTGATATGCGCTTGTTCTACCATTTTCCATAGTGCAGCGTTGCTAAATTTTTTTTTTTGCCAAGTCGGGATTTTGGAACTTTTTGAGTGAAAAAAGCGGGAATCTTTCGTCGAAAGCGGGACATAGTAAAAAACCTATAAAATCAGAAGTTTTTAAATATTTATCTTTTTATTTGAGTTCAAATGACGTTTACGTGACAATAGATAGCAAAAATAGCCATAGAAAATAAAAATATTTTAATTACCCTATCGTTAAATAGTTAAGTCTTATTCATCTTTATAATCCAGTGATGAGCAGAAAACTACGGGTTTTGGTGTTCCTCAGGGAAGTATTCTGGGCCCTACGCTATTCCTGATTTATATTAACGACATGTGCAACCTTAATATTAAAGACGGGAAAATTATATCATATGCCGACGACACGGCGCTAATTTTTACCGCTAAAACCAGTACTGAACTGTTCGAAATCGCACAACTAGGTTTTGATACTGTGACTAAATTGGCTTCAAACAAATTTACTAACATTAAATGCGGACAAGACAAAATACATTCGCTTCTCCATGCGCAAGCCTCAAGTTAACGTTACTAACCCTCAACTATATGCCCATCAATGTGGAAACCGTTCAGTCATCATGTGTAATTGTCCTTTTATCCTCAAAACGAGCAACATAAAATACCTCGGTGTAATAATGGACGACACTCTGTCTTTCAGAAATCACATTGAAAGTCTCGTTAAAAGAGTGCGCAAATTAATATTTGTTTTTAAAAAATTGCGATCATTTGCAGACTCAAAATTAATGAAACAAGTTTATTTAGCCCTATGTCAATCATTAATTCAATACTGCATCACATCATGGGGTGGCGCACCAAAAACTAATCTGCTTCCTCTTGAAAGAGCTCAGAGAGCAATTTTAAAGGTAGCAAACTTCCATCCCCTTTTCTTTCCCACAGATCTGCTATATAAATCCTGCAACGTGATGACTGTTCGCCAAATTTTAATTTTGCACTTAGTATTAAAACAGCACACAATGCTTACCTACACTGCTGACAATACTAACAAAAGACGGAATGATATAGTATGCACATCTAATGCAACCTCGAAACATGTCTTTGTAAAGATTTTTTACATTCTTAGGCCCATTTCTGTACAATAGGCTGAATAGAAAACTAAGTATCTATAAATTGAATTACTTCAGTTGTAAGAAAATTATTATTACATATTTACTAACCATCGCTTATGCACAGACAGAAGATCTACTTGTTGTCTGCAAATAGAACGTCTAACATTCTATTTTTATTTTACTTTTTTTCCTAATTTTAATTTAGTTATTACATTATACACTCTGTTAATTTATTACATTAAGTATTTAAGCACTTCCTAGCCTGAAGCACAGGTTCAACCTAGTTCAGGCAATAAGCATCTGTGCCCTATGTTAAATTGTTATGATAATCTGTAAATGTGTCCCCTTTTATAAATAAACGATTATTATTATATTATTATTATTATTATAATAAAAAAAATAGAAATCGAAATCAAAAAGCTTTATTCTTCAGAATAATATGCTTCACAAGATTGGAAAAACTGCTGTGAACATGTAAAATTTTTTTGAGAAAGAGTACTATGATAAGAATTACTTATTCATGATATTTCTGTGAAGATTTAACTTCTTTTAAAATAACCCTTTTTCTCTTTAACAAAGATGAAGAACTCTTCACAGGATAGCCGTAGATTAAACTGGATGAGTTATCCGCGAAAAGCGGGACATTTAATTTTGATTTAAAAATCGAGACGTCGGGTGTGGCGGCCAACAATTCCACATACAAAAAACTACAAACCAACAAATGTGGAAAACACAAAAACGTGAAGTGGCGCCATCTACAACGCCATATGCGAACTACACAAGACTTGACGTCACAACGCAACTACATCACGCAAGCAGAGTTTACCACGCTATCCACATTTATACAAGATCCCGACATCAATTGTCGGGCAGTGGCCCACCAGACACAACACCCGTCTGGTCGGAGGATCCTTCCTTTACCAATAGAGTATGAGTGAACTTTACACCCTGTTCCTCATACCTCTATACGGGCAACGCTGGTACAAACCTACTTACAGAAATAAAGTCATTTATCATTAACTAGCTTTTGCCAGCGGCTTCGCCCGCGTGGAGGTCGGTGTATGAACCTTCCTCTTGAATCACTCTATCTATAAAAAAAACCCGCATCAAAATCCGTTGCGTAGTTTTAAAGATTTAAGTATACATAGGGATATAGGGACAGAGAAAGCGACTTTGTTTCAAAATCAAAATCAAAAGTAATTAATTCAAACTAGGCTGAGGGCTATTTTTAACCGACTTCCAAAAGGAGGAGGTTCTCAATTCGTCGGAACCTTTTTTTTTATTATGTATGTTCCCCGATTACTCGAAGATGGCTGGACCGATTTGGATAATTTTTTTTTTGTTTGAAATGGTATACTTCCCAGGTGGTCCCATGATCATCAAGTCAGGATCTGATGATGGGATCCTGGAGAAATAGAGAGAACTCTTCAAATTTTATAGGCACACTTGAAGCAATTTGTGTAGTTTTTGGAAGAGTACTTTCTCGGAGTGGTTCCACTTAAATTTGGTGAAGATATGATGAAGAACTTCGGAGATAGGCAACGGAACTCCTCAATAAATGATAGCAAATGACAGGGATTGCTGAAATCTCATGTCTGTCAATTGTTTACACCAGTTAATAACATAACATCACGCCGGTACGCTGTGAAGGGGTAAGCACATGTGAACCACTAAAAAGTGAAAAATAAAAAAAAACTTTTTTCAAAAAAATAAACAACCGACTTCCAAAAAAACACTAAAAAGTGAAAAATAACTTTAATTTCGGAAGTCGGTGACTTTGGATATGTATTTTAATTTTTTGTCACCGCCTTCCGAAATTAAAGTTATTTTTCACTTTTTAGTGTTTTTTTGGAAGTCGGTTGTTTTATGCTATGTAGTGATTTATTTATCATTTATTTACAATGTATTTCATTCCCCAGGGCCCTGCACACATCGGTGATGATTATCTCCCGCACGATAGCCGCGTGCCTCGTTAGTGCGGCATACTTCATGAGCACGTGCGCCTGCGTCTACGTCGTCAAATTGCTTAGTACACAGTTGGTAAGTTCTTGCATTGATTTTTTAAAATTTAAGTAGCCAGTTATGTAGTTTAGGTAGCTATGTGATACCAGCCGCACGGGTCGATCGACCAGGTTAAACGCTGCCGAGGTTGGTCCGTGGACGAGTGACCATCTTTACATACCAAGACCCCGCCGTACCTCGGAAAGCACGTTAAGCTATTGGTCCCGGTTGTTATTTGTGGATATTTGACAGTCGTTACGGGTCGTCAGAAGCCCGAAAGTTTGACAACCAGTCTTGCCAAGGGGTATCGTATTACCCAGTTACCGGGCTGTGGAGGTCAGATAGGCAGTCGTTCCATGTAAAATACTGGTATTCAGCTGTATCCGGTGAGACTGGAAGCCGACCCCAACATCGTTAGGAAAGGCTAGACAGATGATGAGGTAGCCCGCGAAATTCCATACGTTTTTTTTTCAATTTGCAGGTTGTATGCTGATTAAAATATGATATAATTTCGAAGGCTACACTGAAGCTTCCATCTCAAGTAGCTTTTGCCCGCACCTTCGAACCGACCCTAAATAAATTGCACAGACAAAATCAAAAATCAAAAGTCATTTATTCAAATTAGGCTGAGAATCTGCACTTTTCGAACGTCAAAGTACATGAGACAGTCCCCCAAAACGCCCACCCTTCACCACTTCCTAGTGCTTTAGCTGGGAAGAAGAAGGGGCGCAACAAACTCCCCAGCAGCACAGCTGTGTGTTTAGTCGGATAGACTTGATTCTATACATACATAGGCAAAGTAATCAACGTTACGAGACACAGAACTTAAAAAATTGTCATTTATGTCAGCTAGCCATGCCAATATACCAACAAATAAAATGAAAAATTAACTCAAGCACAAAAAATAAAAAGTAAACAAAGCATATACCAAAATAAAAGTCTCCTGGTATAAATGGCGTGATAGCTTACATAAGCAATGCTGGATTATGTTTACAAATGATAATCTAGGACCATCGACGTAAAATAAATCAACAAGTAGGTAATTATTAGCAACAATAACAAAATCCTGGTCAGCAAGACGACCTGTCACCACAAGCAGCACCCGTTCACGAGCATAATTGGACAGGAGAATGAGAAATACTAGCTTTTGCCAGCGGCTTCGCCCGCGTGGAGATCGAAAATTATCCCACGAGAACGTACTACCGCGATAAAAAGTATCCTATGTGTTAATCCAGATTAAAAACTATTTGTTTACGTAATTGCATCCAAATCTGTTCGGCCGTTTTTGCGTGATTGAGTAATAACATCCAAACTTTGATATTTTATAATATTACTAGCTGACCCGACAGATGTTGTCCTGTCTTGACTATGAATATTGAATTCACATAATACAAGATAAGTTTTTATCCAGTGCGCAAACTGTAACCATGAATTCAGCATATCATTCTAGACCCGCCAGCGTAGACATTTTTCGTCGGTAATACAAAAAAATCAGCTGTTCCATACATTTTGACCCCGTAGGTATTGCACTTTTCTATGAACCAGCTGTTTTTTTTTTTGTAAAACCGACGTAAAATTTCTACTCTGGGGGTCTAAAATGATATGCTGAATTCATGGTTACAGTTTGCGCACTTGATAAAAACTTATCCTGTATGTGTTACGCGCAACTTTCTTATTTTTTTTCCTTAATGAGAATCTTCTCCTGAAAATAACAAACACAACAAGAAAAGAATTAGCAAAATTGGTCCAGCCGTTCACATCTGATGCCGTGACCAAGGGAAATAGGGATTCATTTTTATATAAAAAATATAGAAAGATATAGATAGTATGAAGTACGATTTCAGTCAGTGAGAAAAGCCTTTTGCTTGTAATAGCCTGTTCCATTCCCTCCAGATCATTTCCAAGTACTTAAATATTTGACATTAATAATATTAGTAGGATTACTATTGATTCTCCTTACAACTGCATATCTTTACTGGTCTTCAACCTAATGCGATGGTGTGGTTGTTAAATAATTTATTTTCTACATATCTGGTTCTTATATTTGACGGACTAGCAATAGTTGTATTTGTATCAGTCGTAAAGACATACCCTCTCTACCTACCTCATGTAGTCTTGATGATACGAAAACATCGGAAATACGCCATCTATGAATTGTAACTATAAACTGGAACACGAACTTAATACGGCGCCACTTAGCGATGCGTTCTAATTTTCTGTTACAAATGTTAAATGTTTACGACTGATGAAGACTAGATGGCGTAACTTGGCATCACTTGGGAAATTATTAAAACTAGTGGTTGCTCAATGGTCGAAATTCGACCATAATTCAGTTGAGAAACTTACACTCCTTTTCACATAAACTTAAACTGTGATAAATTTCATGCTCCTCCGTTCGCGTAATTTTCGTAAAATGGTGTACAAATATAGTTTTTGCTTCACGTATTAATCTTAACAAATTTACTACTAGAAAAACACTAAATACTTTCACAATCATTAGTAGTCTTTATATTTAAACAGAAATATACTTGTACTATTATACAGTAATCAACAGCACACCACCGTATTTAAATGAAAGATCAAATTAGTGCAACTTCTAGTATCTGGTATTAAGGTCACGTGATAAAGAATAGAATCATGTGAAGGTACGGTTTCTGAAAGTAACGACTCAGGCTTAAGAAGATGACCTTACCATACCCCTGTCATACTGAACTTACCATGTGAGATAGGCTGTCGTGTCTAAATTATTTTGTTACTTGCTACCAAAGGCACGCTTGCCATTGGTTCGCTATCCCTGTTATAGGTAAATGTGAAAGATTTGAGTGAAATTTTGCATACAGTTAGTTTATAACCTGGATTAACACATATGTTACTTTTCAACCCGATTGTAAGTTCAATTCCCGACTTTCACGCTGGCGAAGCCGCTGGCAAAAGCTAGTATTCTAAATAATCTCTTCGCTCATGTCTTTTTGTCAAAAAACATCAGTACCCCTTCAAATTTAAGTACAAAGATACAAAAAAAAAACTTCAGTCCCAAATCGTTTACTGCCAAAGTTAATCAAAACCGGTACGCAGATTGAAACACATCAAAATTAACTAGGCAGAAAACGTTACCCTTTACTCGCACGGCGACATAGCAAGGGTTGGTATTTTATGTGCATGTCCGAACTTTTTGTTGTAATCTCAGAAAGTGCTCGGCTGATTTTGTCTTTTATTGGTAGTTTTTTTATAGAAAATTGGTAGAAATTTGGATAATTTGGGGATGTTCTAGGATCCTCCCTTATTGGATGGGTTTTTATGGTCTTTGTTAGTGAAGTAGTAGAAGAAGTGTTTTTTTTTTGTTATTGAAATGAAAGGTTATTATTAGTCTTCTAGTGAAATACGTTGGGGTTGGCGCAATCAGATATTTTAGGCTGTGTCGTATTTACCGAACCCATGAGTAAATGCAAAGAATTTTCCAGAAAAACGGTTTTTACCATCCTTATAAACTTTCAGAAACCTAGCTTACTTTCAACGAACATGGAATTTGGGTTCTTATGCATCCTAATACTATAGGGTAGCAGGGACATCGACCCCATGATTCTGAACCCTGTGTTAAAAGTATTGCACTTGTCTGTGAAGCAGCAGATTGTTTTGTCGACAACCGACGAAAATTTCTACTCTAGGGGGTCTAGAATCTTGTGCTGAATTCCATCTAAAAAGTATATGCATCGACGTCCCTGCTATCCTGTATAATAAATGTAAAAGTTTAATTGTTAGGTACTCAATCCCCAGACGGTTCAAAGGATTAGAATTCAATTTGGCACACGAATAGTTTATAACCTGGATTTAACAACCATACGATACTTTATCAACGGGGGTGAAGCCACGGGCGAAGCTAGAGTAAATAAATCTGACTGACGTCTATGATTGTTGGTCTGAGCCTTTCACACAAATTTTAGTCGGTCTATGCCAGCCTAAAATATACCTCATTATCGTGCTAGACAAAACTATTATATTCCTTACTGGTTCTAAGAACACTCAAACTCACGATCTCCAATCACTACCTTTCCGTTAGTTCAACCACGCTGTAACTCAGCTCGCCCCTTACAGAGAGAAGTCGTGACGTTTCTATACATTTCTGTATTATATACGTACGTGTTTATGTGTATAGTGTAGGTAGGTAGACGTTAGACGCCGCTAGACGCCGCACCATGAGACGTATGACGAACGTGGCTTTAAAGGGTTGTCGCGTGGGAGAAAATGTTTTATGTTTTATTTCAGACTAGATTTCTGCTCGCGACTTCCTCCGCGTGACATTTCTTGGTCCCTCCCCGTCGCATCGCATCGCTAATCTATCATCATCATCATCATCGACCTACCCTTTTTTCCAACTACATTTGTTGGGGTCATTTAAATCTAAATACCAGTAGGATTGTTCATGAATCTTCATATCAGACCTCCACAACCCATTTAAGTACTGTGAGTAACCCGATACCTCAAGGTTTGTTAAGAATATCTAAAGCCTGAGTTTTCAAACGCCAAATATCTTTCATTTATAACAATGCACAAATGTAAATAAAGTATCACCCTTCGCGCCAGCCCTGTGCTCTACCGCCAGTAGCCGTTGAGTGGGTGGGCGCCCTAAAAGCGCCGCTAATGCATCTCACGAGACCGTTCCCGTTGTCCTTTATTACTTGCCTAGCGAGTAGCTACTTGCGCTAGTAGCTATCATTGTGGATAGATAGTAAGTGTGATTTGGAAATATAAAAAGATATCATCTTTAGGCAGAAACAGTAGTTTAAACATTTATAATTTTATATGCGTTTGTCTAGCTAGTAGACTAGCTAGTAGCTACTTGCGCTAATAGGTGTCATTGTATTTTGTAGATAGTAATAATTGCGATTGTAGAAATATGAAGATGATAAATGATTTTATTACTGTATGTAGGTTTGAACAGGAGGGGCTTGTGGCTAAGTAACAATAGCTGCACGGGTCGATCGATCAGGTTAAGCTACGCTTGCCGCGGTTGGTCCGTGGATGGGTGACCATCTTTACATACCAAGACCCCTCCGTGCCTCGGAAAGCACGTTAAGCCGTTGGTCCCGGCTGTCATTTGTGGATCTTTGACAGTCGTTACGGGTCGTCAGAAGCCCGAAAGTCTGACAACCAGTCTTACCAAGGGGTATTGTATTACCCAGTTACTGGGTTGTGGAGGACAGATAGGCAGTCGCTCCATGTAAAATACTGGTATTCAGCTGCATCCGGTTAGACTGAAAGCCGACCCCAACGTAGTTGGGAAAAGGCTAGGCAGATGATGATGTAGGTTTGAACAAACACATTCAAACGTCAATCATATTTAAAAAAACTGGATACTAAATAATAATAACAATAAAACGTTTATTTTCAAGTAGGTATTCAGGACTAATAATATTAGTAACAATTTTCATACAAGCTATGTTAGTAATATTTAAAAAAACTATGTCTAAGGGTGTGTCCATACCTGGCGAATGCGCCGCGAATCGTATCGATACCGTAGCCTACGAACATGAAATGCACGCGCAGTTCGCAAGCGGCTCGCAAGCAGCTCACGAGCGGCGCATTCGCCAGTCTGGACACACCCTTAATAATTATATTAGCAGGTACATGTAGCTGGCTTAAAAAGTGTAAAGTGTCAGATAAGGTCGGCGGTTACTATCTGACTACCCTAAGAAAAAAGGCTGAAACAAACTCAGAGGTCACAGTCTATATAATCTTGGTCAGACCATGTGAAGACCTTGTAGATTTGAGTCTGTAATGGCCTTTTGCGGAAAGAACCACACTGAGTAGGCCTGTCCAGTCAGTGCATGCATTTTTCAGTAATCATGTAGCTCAACTCTTAACATAACGAGCTCAACGATTTGACGAACAAATACATAATGGACATTTGGATAAATTATTCAAACTTGGACAAAGGTTCAACCCGGACCATAATTAAAACTAACTGATAAAACAATCAGAGATATTCAATAACATCTTTGGATAGTAAATACTAGTGTTCATAATTTTATTTGCCTTTGATTAGTATCTTAAGGTGAACCTAGTCCACATTTTTCCCATACAAACTTCGGGAGTGTATTACTCCACTTTTCGACAATGTACATCAAAAATTAAACCTGGTATGGTTTTGTCTCATTATTAATATTGTCTGTACGGAAACAGAATACTAAAATAAAAATCCATTAAAAAGTTAGGAGCCAACAAAGATTAGTTTTTCTTGCTAATTTAACCTAACTTTGGGCGTGTATAAGTAATAAAAGGAGTGTAAAATCTGAAAAACCGAGTCGGTACCGACAACGCTCAAATATCGAAAAGTTCAATAAACTTTATTGGTCATTGATTTATGCAGTGGTTTTTTCATAAAACCCGATCTTCCGAAGGACTGTTCTTAATTTTTTACGCGCCTCTTGTACTATAAATGATCCTGCATCTCACTCAATAATGTTGTGCGTGTAGACTAGCGTCTAACTGCTCATCACTGATACTACCTCTGTCGGACACGATGCCTGGTGAGACAGCGTGCTTTTTAGCTAAGGCCACCAGTGAGTTCGAGCTCGCGACTAGGTTCCCCTTAACTTATGATTGTAGCTATAAAGTCGTAGATAGTAAGTGTGACTGTGGAATTATGATAGATTTCGTAGAGAGATCTCTAAGTAGTAATCGTTGTCGTGTGAACGTTCATAATTTTATTTGAGTTTGACTGACTAGTAGCTACTTGCGCTAGTAGCTCTCATTGTAAGTTGTAGTTAAGTAGTTGTAACTGTGGAAACGTCAAGAGATTGAGAGGGTAGTTAGTGTCTTTTTTTGTTTTTTGGGTGGGAAATCATCAAATAACTTCTCCCGCTCTGGGTGGAGTGGGAGGGCGTGTCAGACTTTTACTGACTAAAACCCACCCGTGTTCCCTCAGTTGCCTGTATGCCAGGGGCCGCGGTATCTCTTTCGAACAACCCGCACCCCTGGCAGGCATCGGCCCTTGCGTGCCCCATCTGTTGCTGCTGACATCTCTTTGAGGCGCGCGTGGAACAAAACGCGCCGTCGACCCGGGCTTGGTCCTTACCGGACAGCGAGCTACCCATTACTCGCCGTCCGCAAGCCCGCGCCTACGGTGGCCGGGAATCAGCCTGGGATTCCCGACGCCCAGGGCGTCTCCTGCGAAGGCCACGGCTGTGAGGGCGCATGTACTGCATCTCCCTCACGTGCGCCGCTTCCCTTTTTGCGAGCATAACTGCTTCACTGAAGGAGGCGACTGCTAGCCATGCACTCTCGCTCCGTAGCATGGCCTGGACCAGGGTCGGACGCGAGAGATCGCCGCCGCCGATCACCTCCACGAGGACACGGCGGTGCTCCGCCCAAGCCGGGCAGACCTCCACTGTATGCTCCACCGTGTCCTCAGGGCGATCTTCGCAATGGAAACACCCGGGCGTTTCCTCCCGCCCTATCCGAAACAGGAACCTCCCGAAACAACCGTGTCCGGTGAGGACCTGTGTCAGGCGGAAGGTGAGGACGCCATGCCGCCTCTCAAACCACTCCTCAAAGAGGGGATAGTGTCTTTGGATAGTAATAGTTTTGTGAGTTTGTAATTTGATTTGCTTTTGTCTTGTATCACAGTTTATAAATGTGTGTGAAGCGATAATGTGATCAACTTTCCTCGTATCGAAAGTAGTCGAATGAGAAAATTGTCATGTTAATTACTTATTCACACTTTATCCTCTTACTGTTCCGGGATTATCACAGATTCGTAGATGATAGGTAAATAACTTAGAAGAAAATACTTTAAAAAAAAAACACAGTTTTATTTTGGAAAATTTTCATCTATGTTTTGGGTGCGTTTACACTGCCATAGAACTCGTCTCAATACTTGCTCGAGTATCTTGCTTCATGCCTGCAACTGCCGTAAAATGAATATTTCTCGTTTATATAACTTTTTATAACAATATTTTGGTCACTTTTATTTCAGGATTCGCGTTTATTACCTAACCCACCTTTCATACCAATCATTTAAAATTTAACTGTCTTATAATAATTTTAAACCGTTGAGAATTGCACTCATGTACATTGAGGCGCCAACCAGCACGCCGGTTGAAGGCGGCCCATAGGGTCATGGCCATCCGGATGATCCGGGGATACCGCACGATCTCCGGTGAGGCGGCGGGCCTCCTTGCCGGATTGCCGCCATGGGATCTGGAGGCAAAGGTCCTCGCGCACACTTGGGAGTGGCGGCACGCCCTCCCGCTCCACCCAGAGCGGGAGAAGTTATTTTATGATTCCCACCCAAAAAAAAAACCACCTTGCATTTCAAATTTAACTGTCTTTTAATAATTTAAAACCGTTGAGAATTGCATTCATGTTTGTCTATACAGCTTTAAGGAACCACAGACATTGACACATACAATACAATCTCCGCAAAACTATAAAGATTTTATCTGAATTCGCTACCGTGTACAGAAATAAAAATCCCGGAATATTCTTACCGTAAGCTTTTACAGTTTGTTATAAAATAAAATAAAAAAATAAAACTCGGACCTCTAATTAGGCAGTTACCGACTCTTTGATACAAATTCTGTGGTCGTTATATAAATAAAAAAGGTAATTTTTTTCGCTTTTTACGTTTGGTTATCTTTAGGGACGGGTCTAAGATATTGAGGGAACATGGACGAATAAATTTGAGGTTTTAGATGATTGGGAATGTTGTTGTTCAGGTATTTCGAGAGCTTTTGGTATTCCGAATTAAAGTGCTGTCGATCCATCACTGTTTTAGATCAGAAATTCGATTTCATCATGTTCATCTGCCTAGCCTGTGACAACCAGTTTTACCAAGGGGTATGATGTATTTTAAATTCTTTGTTGATACTTTTTTATAGACCCTAAGACATTAAAAGAGGGTCAGCCAAATGTCATCCCTACCTGTGGTTAATAAAGCTACTGATGTAACACATGCCTGAGAACATAATATTTTGAAATGGAGATTGGATTTTAACCACAGAATAGATAAAAGAGGTTAGAAGGGTCTTGTGGGCGGGGCAGGCGCGCCGCACTTATGAGCAAACGCTCATAAGTCAACCGAAACTTGGTTCACCGGCCAACAGTCGTGCTCATATTGTGACAACGAGCGAAGCTCCGTGAAAAAAATTGAATTATGCCGTCTTGCGCTATCAGAACGTGTCGGAACAGAAGCCAGGTGTGTAGTGCAGCCCGGGAAGGGTAAGTCCAAAAACCTTCAAATGCAAGTGATATTTGTAATTATTAAAATGTATTATAAGTTTGTAGACAAACACGATACAATCGCAAACAGATGCAAAATTATACATTGCTTGCAATGCATCGGTACCATCTTGTACTAGATGAGTGATCGCGCAATGTATTACATTCACTGCGAACGTCGCGTGCGCCGAGCCAAATCTGAAATTCTGCGAATTCCATGCGTATCGATAGTGTTGCGTTAGCGTGACAACCAATAGCAAACTCGCGAATTAAGTGCGTGTGGTTTATTTGTGTGCGTAATGCGCGTACGTATTGGTCTCTTGCTTGAAGTGGAGTTAAAGAGTGGGAAATAAGCGGCGACACTCGTTCTAATACAAATCAGGAGCTATTTCCTTTCTAACCTCTTTTATTTATTCTGTGATTTTAACATTGGGCGTGATGTCAAAATCCGATTTTCATTTATTTCTTTTCGTGGCTGCTTTTGAGATAATACCTAACATAACATCACGCCTTGTTTCCCCGAAGAGTTAGGCAGAGGTGTACCTATAGTATACCTACCTTTCGCCAGTTTTGTTAAAGTCGGGAACGAATCCAGACTACGGGCCGCTACTGTTAATTTCCAGATTGAAAAACCCAATAACACTTTGTCCGACTTGGCAATCGAACCCAAGCCCCCTCATGTTCAGCAGTACCGCTTGCGACCACTAGACCAACGATGCAGTCAAGAGATATTCTCATACAGAATCACGCTAGTGCCCTTACTTTCAAATTACTTAAAACACTAATTATTACTTCGCATTGTTTCACAAAGAGCTTATTAACGGATTAATTTTGGAACGTCCATCCTTATGACTTCCCACCGCAATAAAAAACGTTGTTAAAAACTCGCCAAAAAGTATAATAATTGTAATAAAAATAAAATTGGGAATTTTAATCTTATGCAGTTCCGCAGAGAATTGCTTTACAGATAAAACGCGGCTCGGTCTACTGCAGAATGTTCTGTTAATAAAATAAATAAGAAACGAGTATATTGTGTTTAATGTTAATGTTGCACGTTTTCTTTTGTCGCTAGGCTGTGTCAGTTTTTTGAGCGTCAAACGTAAAAGAAAGGTGCAAGTGCTTTATGATTCTGTAATGTGGGATCCAGCTGTTTGTTGGGTGTTTAAAGATGAATCTAAAGACTCACACTCATCATCTGCCTAGCCTGTTCCCAATATGTTGGGTTCGGCTTCCAGTCTAACCGGTTGCAGCTGAATACCAGTATTTTACATGGAGTGACTGCCTATCTGACCTCCACAACCCATTTACTGGGTAACACGATATCCCTCGGTATGAATGTTTGTCAGACTTTCGGGCTTCTGACGACCCGTAACGACTGTCATCCACAAATAACAGCCTAGACCAACGGCTTAGCGTGCTTTCCGAGGCACGGAGAGGTCCTGGTGTGTACCTAAAGATGGTCACCCATCCACGGACTAACCGCGGCAAGCGTAGCTTAACCTGGTCGATCGACCCTTGTGGCTGTTATTACTTAGCCACAAGCCCCTCAAAACTCATAATAATAAAAGTAATTATCGGCGGTTATTTTAACGCGCTGGAATGTAACATCTACTGGACTGCATTTTTAGCTGATTTAGGGCGGATTTCACCAAGGCCTTCAATAAAGCCTTGTCCCAGTCACGGCGTGCAGGTGCCGGACTATTTATGTTCTATGTGCCTATGTTGTTTTCATGATTTTTTTATGTGATCTCATATTTTTGCACGTGCTTCTGTGAAAATATAAATCTATTTTTATTTATTTCTTCCAACGAAACTGACAGAAAACTAGTTTTAACTACTGAAATACTAGTATTACTATTTTTAGTCGACGTCTGGTCATCAAATTACTCGCTTGAACTTTTTAGTACTTTCTAGATAGTCGTCAGTCGTCGACAAAATAGAGCCTGCTTAACAAGTGCCCGTAACCAGATTGACTAAATCTGCGCCATTTACATAACTTACTGGACCCGAAAATATTTATTTTATTAGTCGCAATTAAAACCAGCTTATTGAATCGTACACTCGCGGCAATGTTAATTGGTCGTTATCGCTCACGCCATCTTGGATTTTTTTTCGAAATTCGAAGTGTATTCCTTTTTTTTTCTCGTAAATCTAGTTGTTTATTAGGGTCGATTGACATTGTGTTGATAACATCTTTGGCCGACATTTCGGTTGCGATTTTTTTTTGTAACTTTGGTTATTTACGATATTTAAGGTGTACGGGCGTAATACTGTGTCGTAAGGCGCCTGTTAGGTTTCTCGCGATGGTTTGATGCTGCATCCGAAACACGAAGCTGGTTTTTTGAGAACCCACATTGTTTCCCACTGTTAGACAAAGGCCTGTCTTTTTCCTTCCAGTTTTCTCTCTCTATGGTAATTTTTGGCCACGTCTGTTCGAACAGCTTACTTGGTCTTCATACAGCAGTGTTGGCAAAAAGGTAATCTGATTAACGATTAAAAATTACGATTACTAAATTAATCGTGGCTTATTCGATTACAATTGACTAATAATTTGCTGATTACGATTATTAATCGTAATTATTCATCGTTAATCACGATTTAAAATGTGTGATTAATATATTAGGAACAAGTTTGAAAAAAAAAATAGATAACCAGATTTTTTTATTTGAGTAATTATAAAATCTGGTTATCTATTTTTTTTTAATTTTATTTATAGAAATCACTGGAACCGAATAGTCATTAGAACAGGTGTATATATTTAGTAATTAAAACTTTAAAAGAAAATTATTTAGGTAAATTATTTAAGTTACATTTCTTCACTCTTTTCTTAAATAATTCCTCTGATATTTTGTGAGACCTAGGTAAATTTAGCATTGTTGCAAACGGAAACTTTCTTTCATCAGAACCGGAGGATGGCATGGGTGTATTATCGTACTAATATTATAAATGTGAAAATTTGGATGTTTGTTACTCAATCACGCAAAAACGGCTGAACGGATTTGGATGAAATTTGGCACACAGATAGTTTGTAACCTGGATTAACACATAGGATACTTGTTATCCCGGTTCCAGTGAGATAATTTTCGACCTCAACGCGGGCGAAGCCGCTGGCAAAAGCTAGTATTTAATGAATACTTCTTTTAAGGTCGAGTAGCGTTCTAAAAGATGTATTTCACGGCCGCCTTCGGCGAAAAAAATTGGAAATGATTAGATCCGCTTTTTTTCTTAAATTAATTTAAAATAAAAAGTCATCGTTTTTCTGTGAATTATTTCTACTAACAGATTGGTTTTAGCATTCAGCTCTGGACTTTCTAATAATTGCGCCTTGACTACTGATTTAAGTAAGTTAATAAATTTTGACTGATCAGCAGAACTCAGGCACACCAACCACTTATTTTAAACCGAGGGTAGGATAACGCTGCAATGACTGCATGTTTGCTATAGCGGCGCCATCTAGCATCTACTTTAGGTTATAATATATAGGCTACGTAATTTTTTTGCTTGTTATTAGAAATACTTTAATCTGTTCAATCAAATTAACGATTAATTATTAATTTTATTAATCGCGATTACGATTATTATTTTAATTGAAATTAATTTAGTTACGACTAAGTTTAATCCGATTAATATTAATCAAATTAAGTAATCGATTGAGAAATTAATCGATTAATGCCAACACTGTAATACAGTAGCAGGTATGTTATCCTCTTACATCTCCTTTATTTCATGGAATACATGTAAATTATATTTTTAACCGACTTCCAAAAGGAGGAGGTTCTCAATTCGTCGGAACTTTTTTTTTTTTTTATATGTATGTTCCCCGATTACTCGAAGATGGCTGGACCGATTTGGATAATTTTTTTTTGTTCGAAAGGGTATACTTCCCAGGTGGTCCCATAATCATAAAGTCAGGATCTGATGATGGGATCCTGGAGAAATAGAGAGAACTCTTCAAATTTTATAGGCACACTTGAAGCAATTTGTGTAGTTTTTGGAAGAGTACTTTCTCGGAGTGGTTCTATTTCAATTTGGTGAAGATCTGATGAAGAACTTCGGAGATAGGCAACGGAACTCCTCAATAAATGCAAATGGACAGGGATTGCTGAAATCTCATGTCTGTCAATTGTTTACACCAGTTAATAACATAACATCACGCCGGTACGCTGTGAAGGGGTAAGCACATGTGAACCACTAAAAAGTGAAAAATAAAAAACTTTTTTCAAAAAAATAAACAGACGACTTCCAAAAAAACACTAAAAAGTGAAAAATAACTTTAATTTCGGAAGGCGGTGACAAAAAATTAAAATACATATCCAAAGTCACCGACTTCCGAAATTAAAGTTATTTTTCACTTTTTAGTGTTTTTTTGGAAGTCGGTTGTTTATTTTTTTGAAAAAAGTTTTTTATTAAATATTAGAACAAAACATTTAAAGGTCTAAAAAATATTAGCCCACCGGGACAGGGTCCAAGCTACCGGTGGTCAGTGCTCGTGAGAGAGGAATGCTCCTAACAATGCGGGCAATGTGGGCTTGATTAAAAAAGTAGTACTTCTGGAAATCAAGCCCTTGATCCAGCTGCCTAAGGAGAGCATCCTCAGGTGTTGGTCGAGGCTCTTGGCTATCAAACCATTGGCTGTAACGACTATCGGCACAATGATCGCTGAGTCCACATCCCACGTATCGACAACCTCGCGAGCCAAGTCAAGATACTTGATTTACATTGTTCCTCCTTATTGTTAATTTAAAGGTAGGTTTTTTAAACAAATGGTATTCTTATGACAATATCCCGACCGACCATGGAGCAAAAAAGTATTTTTTATACTGTCTACTGAGCACAGACTGAGGCGAGCACACTCGCTTATCCAAACGCTTCATTGTAATGCCAGAGTGTAACGCCATGCAGTCGGTCAACGGAGGCGTTGATGTCTGTATATGCGTACGCAGAGTAATCTTACTACAGTTATGTGGCGCTCAAATAGCTACTATACGTCAGGTATGGTCGTGGTCTGCTTCATCACTGTGCTAGGATGGTCGTGGTCGACATGACACCACAATAGAAAGTAGAGGAAACTTGTTTTATTTTTCCGTCTTTCGGCTCCACATTTTTTTTTTTTCAAAACCTACAAAAGAATCTAATCGTTATGTTCTCTAATGTCAACGTACACTTTTTATTGAGATTTAAGTGTCCAATAATTTATATGGACAAGCTGCAATTATAGACTGCACTTAAGCGAAACAAAAAAAACAAGCATAAATACAGTCTATTCAAATACTTGTTTTCAATTACGTAAGTTCCAGTTAAATAACATCAACTTTATAACTGTTGCTCTTTTGAAAAAGTCACACAAATTTTTAATATTGGTACTCAAATAGTCATCTTTCCCTTCTAATATTTTTATGCTAAAAACACATAGAACAACATTCAGGTTTTTTTTTATTTTTTTTTGGGGTGGGAAATCATCAAATAACTTCTCCCGCTCTGGGTGGAGCGGGAGGGCGTGTCAGACTTTTACTGACTAAGACCCACCCGCGCTCCCTCAGTTCAGTTGGTTTTCGACCCAAAACCTATAGGGTACTTTCGGTTGACCTAGAATTGTCAATTTTGGTTAAAAGCAAGGTCTTATAGCACAAGTAAAGGGAAAAATCTGAAAAATAAAGAAAAGTTGAAAATTAAGGTAAATTTTGGTACTTACAAGTTTTCGCAAAAATCTAAATTTGCCCATATCTTTTTATCGTGTTGATTCAGGACCTTGATTTTTATACACCTAATAGGGACTGTAGACCTCAGTATCTGGTATCAATTTCAACTTGCTAGGTCCACCCGTTCCAGAGAAAATCGGTGATGACACACGGACAGACAGACGGACAAAAGACTGATCTTATAAGGGTTCCCTTTTTTACCTTTTGAGGTACAGAGCCCTAAAAATCAATTATTATTCTACTTATCGTTGGTTTGCTGTTCCTGAATGTAAGATATTAATTCAATAAAAATTACTTTGGTTACGAAAATATTAAGGTATAAAGTTGTTCAGTTGATTAATTAAAACACCGGTATGACGTAATAAAATGGTGGCTACTGTTTCATGGTTTTCAAAAACTGATTTAAAAAACTGAAATCTTAAAATTTATTTTGTTATTTCATGAACTAAAACCAACATTTTCCGACTGGTTTTTGCCTAAGCTATCTCAGTAATATATTTTTAGATTTTTTCTCATATATATTAAAATACTCTATTGTAGACTTACGTTGTAATATAAAAAAAGAGATTTTTCGTAAGAAAACAGATTTTTTATTTAACTTTACTTTTTGTGTACAAATTGTATTATGTCCTTTGTTTATATGTTTGGAAACTTAGCTGCAAACGCAGATTAGATGTATTTTTTCTAATCCATTTCCATTCCAACAGGAAAAAGACCTCCACACAGACCAGCGCGTCATGGATCTAGCGAGGCAGGCGAGCGACTGTCTGTCGGTAGGATTTGACTCCGTGCTCTGCAACACTCGCATGTACGAAGACCACGTGGAGATGAGCACCGACGAGGTGGAACAACTCACCGCTCTGCGAAACAGAGCGCATGTACTCATCAGGTAACGTGATAGAGAGAGATGGATGATAACATAATCCGCCTTTAATATTTCCACTGCTGGTACACAAACTTAGTGGAGGCCTGTGTCTTTAAGAGGGAGTGGGCTGTGCCGTACTACCGTCCACCACGCGGACCCAGTCGGGTTGCGAGATGTCACAAGTCTGCGAATGTTCGATTCTAAGACATTTTAAAGCCGGTTTTCTTAAGGCATTTTCCTATTCCGTTTTCGTGATAGATAGAAAGTACACCTAGTACTTAATTGAAATGTAAGTTGACGTCCACACATACGTAATAAAATTGCGGCGGGATTTTTTGACGCACTCGATCTTCAACACACAGCTTAGTGCCGAGGGTTGTAATTCGAACAGAGTGCATCCCAGCGCGACGAACATACTCACTGTTCGATTTTCAACTCTCGGCGTTGGTGGGCAATTGCCTGACAACTGATATCGGGACGTTGTATACAGGGTACATTTTTATCTAGTTCGCAAACTGTAAGCGAAGAAATTTTTCATCGGTTATACAAAAAAAAAAACAACTGTTTCATACAAAAGTGCAATACCTTTGCGGTTAAAAATGTATGGAACAGCTGATTTTTTTGATGATGATGATTTTGATGATCTCAAGTAGATAATGTTATGTTTCACTAACTCAAGTTTTACGTAAAGAAAACCTTTGTTGTATAAAACTGCCCTTCTTAATGGCGCCACATAAAACCTTGGAAACTTCATATCCTTTTTAGGGTTATAGGTATAGTGAACAACGACCCCTTATAATTTCGCCATATCCGTCCTGTTCGCAGCTTAACCGAGAGACTTAGCACTAGAAAGTAATTGTAATTAATAACTGTAATTTGGCATTATGGCATTTGGATATATATTATTCATACATTAGTCACGACGTGGATTATCAAAATCTTAAAAAAAAAATGCGTACCTCCTTTACACGTAAAGTGGGGATGTTTTTGTTCTCGTCTACCCCTCGGTGTGGGGTGTCGTAGTAAACGTAATTATATAATAATGCGGGTTTTTTAAAACAGTTTTTCGTTTTGTTACATGTTTTCAGGAGCTTATTCAAATGCTTCATGCTATTTATTTCACTACTCTAAAAAAACAATAAAAAATACTAACATTTTCATCTCAAACGCAAACACTCGAACTAGTTTATTTTTCCACATCAAAAATAGTAAAAAACGTACCCACTTCGTGTAGTACCCTCCAAATTACAGGGGAGGCGGCAACCCATTAGACAAATTAGATTATGCTCTAGTAAATGGATAGAGCGATCTTAAACTATGTATGCTGTAGAATGGCGGAGAGGGTTTTTTTTTTGTTATGACTAGTTTACTCTGGGTGTATGTTTTTAAGTTGAAATTAACATAACATTGGTGGTTCTGTTGTGCACTAAATAAACTTAGGCTATTGCTATCGTTTTCCTTCTAATGAAACAAGAAAGAGACAGAAATAATAAGAGCTGTTATTTGGTTGAACAATGATCTTCTTCGACGCAACTAAAAATCACGCAGTATCACGCCAGATTTAAGGCAATGCATATGTAATTTAGTTCGACAGTTCTAAAGCCTTACTTGTCTCTTTTTTTCACGGTCTGTTTGTAAGAGATAGCAATACTCTTTATCTTAGTTTAGGTGGTGAACAAAAGAATTGTCGAACTAAAAGAGGCGATTGCCGTAAATTTCTGTCGTTTTAATTGCTTAACTATCAATTCATATAAATAAATGGCCATAGAATAATTCGATTGCCAAAGTTAAAAAAAAAAAAACTATTTATTTAGTCGCATTGATTTGGAAAGTAAGCGGGATGCAAAAAAAGTTAGGCAATTGCTACATATTTGAAGGCATTTAAAGTAGGTATGGGGTTTTTCGTCACTCATTGTTTTTATCCATGCCTGTTTTTAGACAAAAAACTAGTTTTTTTTGTATCTATGTCTTGTTGATTTAAGAACACAAATGGTTTCGATAAGACCATTAAAAGATGTCGGATCAAGCAATCAATTTATGTAAAGCTATGCTAGGCTTTACATAAATTCATAATTATCCTAGAACGTTCCCACTGCTGCGACACAGGCTTCATCAATAGCAGAGAGAGTGGGCCATAATCCACTACGCGGGCCAGTGCGGGTTGGTCGATGTCACATTTCTACGAAGTTTGCTTCTACGACATGCTTCTTTCCTCACGCTGTTTACCTTCACCGTTTTGAGAGCATTTTAAATAATTTGTACCAAGTAAATTCCCTGCTTGTTGTGTTCGAGCCCACGACCTACTAATTCGTTAGTAGCTCCCGTTACCACTTACCATACCACCACCTGTCATTGCCCAAACATTCACCCAACATTCTCTCCCTGTCCAAAGTAATTCATAAAAATCTTTAATAAGTTAAAAAGCCGACACGTCACTATAAGAACAATAAACCTGCGCTGACGTCCTCTGTTGAATGTTGGCGTCAACGAGAGAAACCGGGGCCGTTTGGTGTATGTTTTAATTAAATGCGATGCTTATTGAATTCGTCCTGTAGATGTTGGTGCTTTTATAATAATGAAGTGTCTATTTGTAATGTTAAAATAACAACTTTTTATTAAACGAAATGTCAAAATCCCGAGGTCTGACAACCAGTCTTACAAAGGGGTATCGTCGTATACCCAGTAACTGGGTTGTGGAGGTCTGATAGGCAGTTACTCCATGTAAAATACTGGTATTAAGCTGCATCAGGTTAGACTGGAAGCCGACCCCAAGATTTCAAGTTCGGAAAACGTTAGGCAATAAGACCAGGCTGCCTGATAGTTTCGCATCTAGTATTAGCATTTTGTAAGCGAAGTCTACAGTGTCTGCAGAGTGTGTAGAACGGCTTGCTTGCAGTCGCATAGTTTTGCCCAGTTTACAATAGTCTGATTAATCGCTACTGGATAACTCGACTGGAGTTCGACGATGTTCAATTGTTTACTTGAGAAAATTACTTACAGTTTACTCAGCATTGTTTACATCTTCGTCTCTCGTATTGGTATGACATATAAAAGAATAGTTTGAACCAAAAATTAGCCAATCAGCAAGGTGTTAGCGGGGTTTGCTACCAAGGATGCTCTGGTACAGTGAAGTACCGCTAGTGTGGGGTAACATTATTATTAAAAAAGAAGCGTTTATTAATTCCTTACAATTATACCTATGTGGTTTTGTACAGTTAAAGTATCAAATCAAAAGTCATTTATTCAAATTAGGCTAGGAATCAGCACTTTTTGAACGTCAAAATACATAAGACAGTCCCCCAAAACGCCTGCCCTTCACTATACTAAACATAGCATACAAATATAATCAGCTTATAATGTTCTTCTTATTGCTGAGACACAGGTCTCCTCTCTGTGAGAGGGAGAAGTCAGTAAATCCACCGCGCGGGCCCAGTGCGGGTTCGTGTATGTCACATGTCATCGAATTTTTGGTTCTAGGTGTTTCTTTCACCGTCTTGTGAGCAGTGGTGACGAAATTACAAAAAAAAAAACTATCACAATATCACAACTACTTGCCTATCGCAGTGCACATCTGGACGTGCCCACTCCCAATTTGCGCCACGACAACTGTTTCTCCGCCTTCTGCATCCAATTTGCCGTCTTTTCAAGACTACAAGAAAGTTCTCTGAAATAATAATTCTACTTACCACTTCATTCATCCATACTTTAATTAAACACGAAGTCATTAATACACTTGACCTGTCGGTCCCTACATCACGACAGAACAACGCCGCAGTGCCTTCCAACAATAGCGCATGGCACTCCATTGTGTCCATATGTGCCGCAAATTCACTTGCTTTCTCCGTAGTAAGTAGTGGCACAGAGTAGGCAATGTTGTTGAGAGATGGCAGATAGGGACGTTGGTTTATCTGTCACAGAGTAGGGTTTCATGAATAAGTACTTCTTATATTTTGTTTGAATTGTTTTGTAGTGCTCTAAACTATATTCTTCTTGATCTTTGTGTCAAATATGTTGACTTATTTATTTATTTATATATGCTTTATTGTACACCAGAAAATACATGACAAAAAAAAATTACATTAAAAACACACAATGGGCGGCCTTATCGCTTTCTGCGATCTCTCCCAGGCAACCTTGGAATGGACATTTTTTGCTCGGGATAGGGATATTTATTCGATATTTTGTTTACGGTATTGAGATGTTTTGTAGCTGTCTAAACAATATACTTCTTGATCTCTGTGTTAACTGTGTATTTATTGTTGAGTCCTAATTGTATGATATTTTCCTGACATTCTACTGATGACGACATTGTTCTTTCTTAGCCGTTGTGTAACTGGAAACTGTAATAAGGCTTAAGTTTTAACTTCCATAGTCAAAGTGAGTTAAAATTATTATGGTGAAACACAAGCATCCAACATGTCAGTTTAAATAGCTTATGAAACCCAGGGGAAGACATCAGCTGGCCTTACCAAACAGCCACAGATCATATCAGATCAGTAAAATAATTAAATTAAACTAAAATTACTGCCACGTGCGGGCTCTGTCACACCACCCTATTCTGTGGCGCTAGGGTGCGACACCGATACTCGGTAGATTACAGACGATTATCGATTCAATCGGATACATTGATTATGTCAGTTGTTCAAGTTGTATGTGGAAGTAAATGCTGTTGTAGCTTGGAGATTCGGTCGAAAGATTTAGACTTTAGTTGAATTTTATTGGTGTTGCCCGTCTGTTCAAAAAATCTTTAAGATTTTATCTCTGTAAGTAGGTTTGTGCAAACATTTTTACACGTCAATCATATTTTAAAATACTAGATGAGGTCGGCGTGTACTGTCTAACTACTCTGAGAAAAAAATCGAAACAAACTCAGAGGTCACAGTCTCTTTTAAAGTCCAGCCATAATCGTGGTTAGATCATGTGAAGGCCATAATAATAAATATTCTTGTTGTGAATGGTCTTTTGAGGAAAAATCAGACGTATTAAGTGGACCTGTCTAGTCAGTGGCAGCATTTGTCAGTAATCATGCAGCTCAACTTAGAACTTAGGTACTGTTAATCTTACCAAAAGAAATCTTAAAGTTGCATTACCAACGAAAATACATCAGCTGGCCTATACAGAAATAACCACAGATCATAAGCAAATCAGTAAAATAATTAAATTAGACTAAAATTACTGCCACGTGCGCGCTCTGTCACACCACCCTACTCTGTGGCGCTAGGGTGCGACATCGATACTAGGTAGATTACAGATGATTATCGATTCAATTGGATACCGGCACTGTTAGGGTTGCAAGATGTAATAAATTAGCGGTGTTTGTTGCCATATGTGAGTATTGATAACGTTTGTTGGGTATCTTGTTGTGTGTTCTTTGGGATGAATTGTCTTTGTCGGTTAGGTTCAGAATATTAGACATGAGTTCTTCGCAAATCTGACTATAAAAATGATTAATTGAAACCTAGTTTTCTAAAAAATTAATTAAGGTTTATAATTATGAAAAGTAACTTTGTCTTTGAAAACCGAGGGCAAAGATTTGTGCGTGTAAGATTTTGACTAACGTAGGAATAATTCTAGCATGGTGTTAATTCCAAGAAAGAAAAAAAAATAGTTCGGAGCATCATGCATTTTTCGTTAGCAGTAATGTTAACATGACTCATAATTTCCCCTAATATGCCTTACAATATTTCACCTAATAGTGTCCCCCCTGGCTGAAATTCGACTATAATTAAAATATATTCGCTTTCTGCAGTCCTTCTTCATATAAACTATATCTGTGCCAAATTTCATACTCCTCCGTCCGCGTAATTTTCGTAAAAAGGGGTACAAACATAGTTTTTCCTTCACGTATTAATATATAGATGAGAGGGCTATGCTTGGAGTTTTCCTGCGTGATCGAATCAGGAATGCAGAGATCCGCAGAAGAACCAAAGTAACCGACATAGCCCGAAGAATTACCAAACTTATGTGGCAGCAGGCAGGGCACATTGCTCGCAGAACAGATGGCCGTTGGGGCCGAAAAATTCTGGAGTGACGACCGTGTACCGGAAGACTTAAAGTTGGTAGGCCTCCCACAAGGTGGACCGATGACCTTGTGAGGGGCGCAGGAGTCTGCTGGATGCGGGAAGCACAACCGGTCGTAGTGGCGGAGATTGGGGAGGCCTATGTCCAGCAGTGGACGTCTTTCGGTTGAAATGATGATGATTAATATGTAGATAACAAACCCTCTACTTCCATTGGGCTAAGTAACCTACTTCAAAGGAACACTACCCCTAAACACCAACTTGCCCTATGCACCAACTTACCCTATAGTTACCTACCAATGCCAGCCCTAAATAAAAGGGTTTCCTCGTTCAATCAAAGGGCTACTCGTTACAAGTATCGAGAACGGTTGTAAGCGAACAGAATCGAATTAAACTCTTCAGAGCACTCGATAACGTTGTTATGTTCTTCATTGGAATGCTGAGATTTTGATTTGATGGTGATGGTGCCTTTTCCATTTTTAATGGATCCGTTGTTGGGGTGAAATTAGTGTGCTTTTGGGATATTGGGTGGACGACCTTGGTAAGACGACTAAAATGTCACGGTGTATAGGCCACTATAGATTACTAGAAACCAAAGCAACATTAAAATACCTTTAGGCGCGATTAAAACATTGTTACCATTTATTAAGATAATAGGTACAAAGAAAAATAAATATTGTTTTAGAATTATTAAACACCCTCCTTGTTAATAATGTTTACGTATCAAACGCTAGAGCATATCTAGCTACCACCTACCATTACATTCCATCATTAATTCCATCTCCATTACACGATGTTTCAAATTACGTCAAGCGTCTTAGTGAATGATATTTTTAATTTTTTAAATTTTGTATAATGTTCCAAAATATTTTTTTTAAATATAAATGATTAGTAGTCATTGGATACATGAACTGGGCTGCCGTTGTAAGACGACTAAAATGTCACGGTATATACCCAAGTAAGTCGCTGCAGACATAATTTGTTAAAGTAATTCCCCATTACTGACTCATCCAACAACCAGTACGGTGCTTCTGATCAGACCAAGCCCCACTTAATGGAGTGCCCTAAGTGCCCGTTCACCTGCACCTTGGATGATTAATGCCACTGATGCCGCAATAAACGTGGCCAGCTACTGGGTCCTAACTATATAAAATAAAGTGTACGAGTACCGTCGACGCGAAAAGAAGAAGGTTTCTAGTACCGGATTACCAGGCGTACCACAGGTTACCATCCACACTTGGTTGATATCCCGACTTGTCGTACCTACTCAGCGCTTCTTCTCCACGTTCATTATGCGCACAGCCAAAGTGTGGATCTCTCTGCCTGCGTCTGTGTTCCCTTACACATTTAACCCATTTCCCTTCAAAGCAAGAGTGAACAGGCATCTTCTGGGCACGCTTGTTCAATCATAGACCTCATCCATCGGTGAGAGGGAGTGGGCTGTAATCTATACCACGCGGACCTGGTGCCGATTGGTAGATGTCACATGTCTTCGACGTTTTGGTGCTAGGACCTGCTGGTTTCCTCTCGATGGTTTTCCTTCTCCGTTTTGAAAGCAGTGGCGATGAAATTATTTACACAAAGTAAAGAGCCTGCCTGGATTCGAATCCACGATCTGCAACTCGTAAGTCGGGGCCGTTACCACTGGGCTACAACTGCTCCTCCGCCAGTACTTAATCTGTACCCGTTTATAATTTTTATTCCACTCTGTCCCTAGACTACATTTTGCGAATTCCAATCAGCTACACATAGCTAGTGCGGAAATGAGAGAAGTAGTATGAAAAATTTCGTCGCAATTTTCGTTACGTTTTAACTAAGCAAAGTAAAAAAAGAAATTGAATGATCCAATAGGCCATTAAATGCGCCTTCCGAGTTCTTGGCAGAAACACTCTGAATCTTGTCAATACTCGATATTTCACTTTAAGATTGGGTATTCAAAAGTTCTGCTACAATTATTACTCCTCACTCAATAGTAATAACATTCTGACCTAATTTAATCCAAGTTAGCATCCAATTAACTAACGTAACGTATAAATTGGTGAGCCAAGGCTAAACCACTCATTATAATTACTGCCCAAATTAATTTGACGACAGTTTGCAAAAGAGAACGCGCTTCAATCTGGCGATCTGCCAATAAGCTGCTTTGTAATTAGACAGCATGTCGCCTGCGACCAATCACTGAACTCCGCCCACCAATTGGTATTAAAAAGTCGCCTTGTTAAGTAAATGAAAACAGCCCCGTGCCCCGTGGTGTTAGGTTGTGGAGGCAGTGATAGCGGGGTCATGAGCGGAGCGGGAATCTCATTAATTGAAGGGTCCATCTTTTCTCAGCCCCTATATCCTGATCTTGTATAGGCCTATTCTTTGAATGTGCATCTTGATAGGCACGGCTTTATTTGTACCTACATCATTGACAGTCGTTACGGAACTTGTTTGTTTTCCCGGATTTGTCATTTACAGTGATCTGATCATCCGATTCCTGGATCTTTGACAGTTTTTACTGGTCATCAGAAGCCCGAAAGTCTGATAACCAGTCTTACCAAGGGGTACCGTATTACCCAGTAACTGGGCTGTGAAGGCCAGATAGGCATTCGCTCCATGAAAAATAGTGAAATTCAGCTGCATCCGGTTAAAGGAAATCGAGCCCAACAGTTGGGAAAGGCTAGGTTTTTTTTTTTAAGTTGGGAAATCATCAAATAACTTCTCCCGCTCTGGGTGGAGCAGGAGGGCGTGTCAGACTTTTACTGACTAAAACCCTCCTGTCTTCCCTTAGTTGCCTGTGTGCCAGGGGCCGTGGTATCTCTTTTGAACAACCCGCACCCCTGGCAGGCATCGGCCCTTGCGGGCCCCATCAGTTCGTACTGACATCTCTTTGAGGAGCGCGTGGAACACAACGCGCCGTCGACGCGGGCTTGGTCCTTATCGGACAGCGAGCTACCCATTACTCGCCGTCCGCAAGCCCGCGCCTACGGTGGCCGGGAATCAGCCTGGGATTCCCGACGCCCAGGGCGTCTCCTGCGAAGGCTGCGGCCGTCTGGGCGCATGTACTGCCTCTCCCTCACGTGCGCCGCCTCCCTCTTTGCGAGCATTACCGCTTCCCTGAAGGAAGCGACGGCTACCCATGCACTCTCGTTCCGTACTATGGCCTGGACCAGGGGGCCTACTCCCTAAGCGAAATCCGTAGTAACGGCCGTCGTTACAAGCGCTTCGCTCTCTGTCTAACTTACGGTATGTCCGTGAGTGAGACGGAGAACGAAGCGCCCGTAACGATGGCCGATACTACGGATTTCGCTTAGGGAGTAGGCCTCCAGGGCCGGACGCGAGAGATCGCCGGCGCCGATCGCCTCCACGAGGACACGGTGGTGCTCCGCCCAAGCCGGGCAGACCTCCACCGTATGCGCCACCGTGTCCTCAGGGCGATCTTAGCAATGGAAACACCCGGGCGTTTCCTCCCGCCTTATCCGAAACAGGAACCTCCCGAAACAACCGAGTCCGGTGAGGACCTGCGTCAGGCGGAAGGTGACGCCATGCCGCCTCTCAAGCCACTCCTCCCTTAGATTTGAATTTGATTGATTGTGCATCTTTATAGAATTAGGCCCATTTGCACCACAAATCACAAAAAAATGTAATAGTTCTTTTTCTGAAATTTCAACCGATTGACGAACATAAAACAATGTATTAAATACTGTCTATTTCTAGCCGATTGTTAGTTCCACATAGAGAATTGTTTGAAGTGGCTTAACCTTTGTTCTCAAATATGCTATGGAAAGTATATCACTTTCCATTTAGCCCAAACATTGTTGTCAATCTGATTGAAATTACACCCGGAAGATATAGTAAGTTTTAGAGTTCTGTTCTTTCTCTAAAAAATGTTTTAGATAAAACATTCTGAAATAACCTACTATAACTTAATATGTTTGTAAATCGCTAGAAATGGAACCTCGCCCTCTGTCCTATAATTTCACAGGGACATTTTTAATTTATTAAAACGGAGCCCGATGATTATTTGATATTCAAAGTCAATATTTATTTTTTATTAGCGTCCATTCTGTTTGCATCTGGACGTCGAGTGTTTGTCCTGACTGATTGTTTTCGTGTAATATATTAGGTACTTATGTACTCCTAGTACTGTAGACGAATTTTGTTGATTAGTTTTATAACTAACTGACATTCCATATACTATTCTTGTCGCCTAGCTTCTCTTTGATATGAAATTAACAGGAATGGGTAGTAGGTATTTCTATCACAAATCTACAAATTTTCGGTGGTATGGAGCATGCCAGACTGGTCATGTTCATCATCTGCCTAGCTTTTTCCTAACTATACTGGGGTGGGCTTCCAGTCAAACCGGAGGGCAGCTGAATACCAATAGTTTACATGGAGCGACTGCCTATCGGCTCTCCACAACCCAGCTACTGGGTAGAACGTTACCCCGTTGTAAGATTGGTCGTAATCGGTCATTTTAAGCTACGCTTGCCGCGGTTGGTCCGTCGATAGATGACCATATTTGCATACCAAAACCCCTCCGTGCCTGGCAAAGCTCGTTAAGACGTTGGCCCCGGCTGTCATTCGTGGATCTTTGACAGTCGTTACGAAGCCCGAAAGTCTGACAACCAGACTTACCAAGGGGTATCGTATTACCCAATAACTGGTTGTGAAGGTCGGTTAGGCAGTCACTCCATGTAAAATACTGGTATTCATCTGCATTCGGTTAGACTGGAAGCCGACCCCAACATAGTTGGGAAAAGGCTAGGCGGATGATGATACAATCTGACACTGAGCTGCAAATTGCAAAAAAACACTTTCCTTTTCATGTTATTGGCTCTCAATATCTTTAATAACACCACCTCCCACAGAACATCTGCAAATGACCCAACCACCCAACTGTCACATCCTACAACTCAATATTGGGAACAATATTTATTCAATTTCTTGAATTTCGCGGGCTACTTTAGTGCATCGTCCTTAACACTATCCTTTTCATATTATTGGCTCTCAATATCTTTAACACGAACTCCTGCAGAACATCTGCAAATGACCCGACCATCCAACTGTCACATCCTACAACTCAATACTGGGAACAATATTTATTCAATAACTCGAAGGGGTGCAGGGGTGCTCAGCGATGGGGTCGCATTCAATTTGTGTGTTGTCAATGATGCGCGCTCGATTTAATGGCAGGTGACGTTTATAGTTTGTGTTTGTGCCCCCTGGTTTGTAATGGATGGGTGGTTGGTAGTAAGCGCATTGGGACTATAATCATCGGTTTCGATATCTTACTGCTGTTTTGATTTTAGTCATTTTTATTGGGTAAAACAAAAAAGGAAAGTACCTACTTGTGGTTTAAATTCTTGCTTCTTCTTCTCTATATTTCTGTTCTTTACAAGCGACTTTAAAAAAAGGAAGTTAGGCATTCGATGAGTTATGTTTCTTACTCTTTTTTATTTCCTGATTTTCTTTCCTTCTTTATTTTCTGTCTTTCTTTTTTCTTTATTGTTTCGCTATGCATACCCACGTTCCTTACAGTAGCATTACATACAACCGTTACATTCGGATTATCCTGTTTTTGTTCAACATTATTGTCTGTATCCAATGCCCGTACGTCACATACTGTCTATTAAGTTGTAATTAAAATATAACAGTCAGCATTACTTACCTTTTCAAGTGAGTAGCGCTAGTTTGTCCTTTAGCTGTATTCTTTCTTATGTTAATTTCTTTTTTCTTTTTTTTCTTTCTTTGCTTTATAACCGTTTACATTTGTAAACTTTATTAATTCTTTTGAATTTTTGCGTTTTATTTCTTCATCGCTACGCTATCAATGTCAACTCTCCTTACAGTAGCACTACATACAACCGTTACATCTGGATCACCCTGTGTTTGTTCAACATTATTATCTGTGTTCATTGTCCGTATGTCACATACTGTCTATTAAACTGTAATTCTGATGGGCAGAGGGCTGTTTTGCATTTACGGTGTTTTTGAATCCGTTTTGTAGTTTTTTTGATGGATCGGTTTTCTGTTTTGTGAGGGAGGTGTTTTGCATATAAAGTCGGGAAGACTTTAGCCACTTAATTATTTATGTTTTGTTTTTTATTTTGTATTTGTTACTAAAATAGGGCAAGAGGAAGTGGGTCATCTGGCTTTATTTTACTCTACGCTCCTTAGCTGTCCCTGATTTAAAAAACTTATGGATAAAAATAGTCATTTCTATGGTTATACCAACTAATAATAATTCTATATACTCACTTAAATAAAAATTAAATGTTCTTTGATAAGCACAATCACTTCAGTACGGCTAGACCGATTTGGCTAATTTTTGTTCTCTAAAATGGTCGTAATATTCCGAATAAGGTTTTATTTAGGGACAGAAAAATGGAAAATTTCCGGGAAAAACTGTCAATCCTATGCATGATTGAAATTTGGACAAGACAACGTAAGTCGGGTCAGCTAATCCTAATATCGTCCTATAATAATATTATAAATGTGAAAGTTTGTTTTGCTAAAACGGATGAACGGGTGTGAATAAAATTTGGCACACAGATAGCGTAAAACCTGGGCGGGCGAAGCCGCTGGTAAAAGCTAGTAATAAATTAAAAAAACAAAAACATTCTTGTTTTTGTTTTGCGATAAAGATTAGAGGGCGTTTTACATTGGCCCCAAACTAGGCCTGTATCTTGAGTAGGTACCAACAACTATTTATACAATGAAAGAAGGGGTTTACCCTATAATATCCCAGATAAATATCCCACAAATTTATACTGGGTAATCCGTTACAAAAGACATCTATTATTTATTTATCAGTTTGTGCACAATTTGTTACCTTAAGATACTGCTGACATTGCAATGTATACTAAAATCCGCCAGCAACAGTCATAATACCCCCCGTACTAGTTGATACTGTATCACAGTGAGGTATTAGTCATCATTCCTCATTATGGATCAATAACCATTGTGGTTACCCACAAAACTATTACCGCATTATATCTCTCACAACTTAATATAATTATACAAATTCACATAATTTTTTGACACGTGCCCGACCAATAACTAAAATTATTCGCTTCTACTGCTTATACTACACTTTTACAAAGCAAAACACCCTTATGCCTTTGAACACAAGGGTCTTTTGAAATGAAAAGGTAAACTTGTCGTTTGCAAAATCGACACCGTTCTTTTATTCACCAGAACACTGTAAAATCAAACTTAGGGCGTTAATGATAAGGTTCTTAAAAAATTGCAAATATGAAATTGCTCAAACTTCATCGGCACGTGTTTTAGTGACAATGTTTGCTCTAGGGATTGGACCGGGAATCGAACCTGTGACCCTAGAGGATAGACACGCGACTGATGTAGTGTGTGACTGTTATGCTAGTATGTCTTTATTGAAAAGATGGAGGGAAGAGTTTTTGTAAATGTTCTGAAACTGACGGAAAAAGTTTTGTAACGGTTTCGTCATGATTTATGACCATGACGAGGATGTAACGGTTTTCAGATTGCAATTCATTATATTAAACCTTTTCCATTGTTAACTACACTACCGAATTGAGGACACTGTAATACATAGTATCGTTAGTAGTGTATGTACGTAAATAAATAAATACATTTCATTATGAAAGGATTAGCTTTTGCCAGCGGCTTCGCCCGTGTGGAGTCAAAAATTATCTCACGATAACGCATTACCGGGATAAAAAGTATCCTAAGTGTTAATCCAGGTTATAATCTATCTGTTTGCCAAATTTCATCCGAATCCGTTCAGCCGTTTTTGCGTGATTGAGTAACACACACATTCAAAATATTAGTAAGTAGGAAGTAGGATAGAGGATTAAGTCGAAAAGAAGTACCACCGTACATTTAATAAAGACTTCTTGAAGATAACCTTTTTATTTCGTAGCTCCAAGATGCGCGATGCTCCAAACATCATGATTCCATTCCGTCTTGTTAAAAAAATCAGTACTTTTACTCAATGAGATACTTTTAGGGAACACTCAATACAAAAATTATTTGAGGCAAATCACAAGTTTTAAATTTTTACACTTAGTGTTTAAAATCACTACAAATCTTATAAATATTTGGAAGTCATGACAGAGTTAGTGCTAGGAAAGTCTACACGTAGGTACATTTCATCGGCCTATAATGTTCCCACTGCTGCGACACAGGCCTCTTGGCCTAGAAGGATTGGGTCATAATCCACCACGCGGAGCCCAGTGCGAGTTGGTACATGTCACATGTCTTCGATTTTTTGGTTCTAGGACATCCGGCCAGCCGGCTTCCTCACGATGTTTCCCTTCACGTTTTGAGAGCAGTGGGGATGAAATAATTTACACAAAGTATAGCGCCTATCTGGGTTCGAACCTACGACCTCGATCTCATACAAGCCGTTCCCTCTGGGCCACTGCTGCTCGTAGGTACATTTTGCCATATTCCAACATATTTTTAACACCCTCGTATAAAAACACCGACCACTTTCACTTGATTAAGCTTTTGATCCTAATAAAATTAATGTCCTTGTGTCGCCATATGCGCAAGCGTTGCCCGTGAAATTAAATCAAAACATCGGATGAAAGAAGTGCGTTCATTAATGTCGGTACATTGCGCTGCGCCCTTTAATTGAACTTGATGTTCATCGAGCTAGTCTTTATACCAATTTTGGGGTACACAGAGCCAAAAAGTTACAACTAAAACTAGGAAATGATGAGTATTTTTTAACATCGGCGCTGTGATGGTAAAACTACTTGTATTTCAACAAGGCATGATTTGTAACTCGTAGTCGGAAGCCCGAAAGTCTGACAACCTGTCTTACCCGTCGGCGTATTATCTAGTAACTCGGTTGTGAAGGTCAGAAAGGCTGTCGGTTCTAGAAGACTTGGCGATTTGAACTAAACTCGGAGTCAGCGCCCCTACTTAGTCGGGAAATGGCAGAGGATGATGAGCGCTGATAACTAATTTCAATCCACCTTCAAGTGTCAAGTAATTAACACAATTACTTTTCTATTATTATCAGACTCAGTGAGTCCGCCTAACAGCCGAGGGCTAATAGCTTCATCTTTCTAACTCACCGACCTTGACAATTCAAAAGTGCCTGTAATTGGTTTATTTGAAATAAATGCTTTGAGTTTGAAATGGGAAGAAGGATCGAACAGTCAAGTAATCCTTAAACCCAGCCATGAAATATGTCCTTATAATGTCATCACGCCATATGCGTAGGCGTTACCCGTGAAATGAAATCAAAACATCGGATGAAAGGAGTGCGTTCATTAATGTCGGTACATTGCGCTGCGCCCTTTAATTGGACTTGATGCTCATCGAGGCAGGTTCTTTTGTGATCGTAGCTATGCGTCCATGTGTACGTACATGGACATTTTCAAACATTGTCATAAATAATATTAGTCTTTTACTATCCTGTCTTAGGGATTACCTTAGGGGTTTATCGATAAAAATAGTGCCTTAGGCGACTTATCGTTCAAGGAAGGAACCGCTAATGTGATTCTAGTGTGAGTTTCTTTTAATCATATCAACTTAATGCATTACCCGCGTTTGGCGCTCCTATTGGCCCTTACCAATCCAAGGCCAATTCCCTTCTGATCACCTCGCTTGCTCACTGCACGTTAAATTTAAATTAAATAAGCACTTTATTCCCTGCAAATTAAGTTTTACAAAGCAATTAACGAAACCAAAATACTTTTTTTTCTTTCATTTTACTATATTTAAATGAGTTTTAGAAATATCTATTTATTCTTATATTTATTGATTTCATGCCTGGACCTCCCTAGATGAAGGCCTCCTCCAAAGAAGGATTTCAATTTGTCACATTTTTTAGCTATTTGCAACAAATGTAGTACCGCTATCTTTTTCCCGTGAGCTATATCTGATCATATGTCCTGATAATTTTTATTGTTATGTGGGTACCTAATATTGCCGAAAAGTACGTTGGATGGTATTCAAAAGTTACATTCGGGTCACAGTTTTACTTTACTGCGAGAGAGCATTATATTTTTTTCAAAGTCTCAATACTTAAAAAAATAAATATAAATGTGTGATCTCTTGGGTGGGATAGAAAACTTAGTGACTATTGTAGATGTTCGCCGCAACATTTAAAAGTACGTAATTTTTTATGTTCAGTCTCTCATGTACTACTAAAGTGCACTTTGCAAAACAAACTAAATATTACACAAAAATTACTCCCATACTCATAATCATAAAGCGTGCCACAAATGTGGTTTCTATGTATGCTCAAGGGAGTGAGTTGAAACTCGTGTCGTTGTTGCTCCCAAGTGAGGTCTGACAGTGACACCGTCCGAAGGGTCGTGTCACATGGGCCTTGTACTAAATATATGCAAAATTTTATAAATAGAAAGTTTATTAACAGATGGGAAATTCCTGAATTGTATAAAATTTGTGCGGTATTTTTAGAGATTATATTGCAATTTTTCTTTTTTGGGAAAGTGTATTAAGGGGAACCTAGTCGCGGGCTCGTACTCACTGATGGGCCTGGCTAAAAAGCGCACTGTCTCACCAGGCATCGTATCCGACAGAGGTAGTATCAGTGATGACCAGTTAGAAGCTAGTCTACTTGCACAACATTATTGAGTGAGATGCAGGATCATTTATAGTACAACAGGTACGTAAAAAATTAAGAACCAACCTTCGGAAGATTGGGTTTTATGAAAAAACCACTGCATAAATCAATGACCAATAAAGTTTATTGAACTTTTCGATATTTGAGCTTTGTCGGTACCGACTTGGTTTTTCAGATTTTACACTTCTTTTATTACTTAAACACGCCCAAAGTTAGGTTAAATTAGCAAGAAAAACTAATCTTTGTTGGCTCCTAACTCTTTAATGGCTTATTATTTTAGTATTCTGTTTCCGTACAGACTATATTAATAATTAGACAAAACCATAACATGTTTAATTTTGGATGTACATTGTCGAACAGTGGAGTAAAAAAAACACTCCCGAAGTTTGTATGTAAAATATGTGGACTAGTTTCACCTTAAACTGAAATAAGCAGAAACAATGGTGGCCCAGTGATAATGGCCCAAAGTTACGACTTGAAAGTAGTAGGTTCAAACCCAACCCGCACTGGGCCCGCCGCGTGGTGGATTACGGCCCACTCCCTCTCACAGAGGAGGCCCGTGCTTCTTGGCAATTTCGTGACTCAAAAGATCTATCTAATATAGGAAGAATTACGTGATTATACACCAAAAGACTAACAAACAAACAAATGCATGAATAATCAAAATCCTTCAGTTAGACAAATATTAGAAGTTAGTTACAATAATAGTCGTGTCTAACTAGTGCCGTTGTTGCACCCTAAGTGAGGAGTATCAAAATTTAAATATTTTATTTCACATAAACCTACAATGGGCACTTATGAAACGTCAGAAGCTAGGTGCACGGGTCCAATTGGTTGTTTCCTATGGATAAGAGCCGGCAAGAAACTCCACGGTTACTGTTTTAAAAGTAATTGGATTTTACAATGTTTTCAAATAACAGTTTTTGAGGACAGTGTTGGCCTGTCAACAAGTAACAGGTACTTATGATCTACAAATCTACTGTCTACAGGGCCTGCAACGTTCTCACATTCACAGAATATAAAAGAATCAACATAATAAAGATATCCAGTCATCTGACAGTGACACAGTCCAAAGGGTCGTGTCACATGATCGTTGTAATGCCAAATTGTAAAAATAGAAAGGTTATTAACAGATGGGATGTGGTTTGGGACTTTCTGTTCTATTTTGTGATGGGCTAAAAGAATTCGCACGTGCGTCCCGAGTTTGGTCGAAATCTGTCGAGATATCAGGTTTCCCTTTCTATTGATAGATTTTGCAGAGTTCCGATCACAGCAAGTCTATACGTAGTTGATAATCGTTTTTGCTATAGATACCTATGTATGTATGTTTTAAAATCAACATATATTACTTGGGCCCTAGATGTAATTTGTCGTGGACGGTTCCTTGAAGCATTTCTTTGGCCAACAGGTATCACTCTTCAAGAAGCTTCTATAATGCAGTCGCATCCAGGTTTAGATCTTCTTTATCATATGTATATATAAATGAAGCAACGAGAAGGTATGCTTGCGAACCAGAGCTCACCTAGCTAACCCAATTTTTATTTCAAAGAGCGTAAAGCTATATACACTTACCATAGTACACCCGATAGGCAGCCCATATCATTTCAAAAATCTTTCGCATTGACAGTGACTCCAAGGTCCCCAATGACGTCTGTCAGTCACATGACGCTGACACCGTGGGGCGTCACATGTTCGTCCTCACTAAATAATACGTCAAAATTGTAGAAATAGAAAGTTTATTAACATCTGGTCGTTTTAGGTGTGTTAAATTCCACTTCAGTTTTTTTAATACTGTGTCCTCAAATTCCCTATTGGATTGGCTTGGATTGGATCGTTCCATATTTTTTTATATACAATTTTTCTTTGTGATATACAGGGTAAGTTTTCAAAGACCTGCCTAAGTTAAGGGTGTGGTTACAGTCTACTAGATTGATAAATTTTCTTCATAGGTCCAACATCTGAATCGCGAAAAAAATTCAGGCGTCCCATATATTTAGGTCGAGTTGACGTTTTGTATGGTGCTGTTGATACATTTTTCGCTATTATGATATCGGTCTCATGGAGAAAGTTGTTCAATTTGACAGTCTGTAACACACCCTTAGATTTGGCAGGTCTTTGAATATTATCCCTGTATAGATAGGAGCGGCGAGGTGTCAATTTTTCTAAGAGGGAAGCCGAAGCGAAGTCGGCTTTAACTAACTGACTTTTCAATAAAGAATACTTACTATCATTCTAAAATTCATATAGGAATGTAAAGAAGTAAATATAATAAAATTTACCAGCTGAAAACCTAATAAAAATGAGCAATATTCCTTCATCTCGGTCTCGCTGAAGCATTTTTCTTTAATTTTCGCTGTCATAACCTGAGCAATATTCCTTCATCTCGGTCTCGCTGAAGCATTTTTCTTTAATTTTCGCTGTCATAACCCGTTGTACAGCGGCTTGTTCTCGTCCATACCAAGCGGTGCCACGTAACCTAAAGTGACATCATTACGGGATCGCCGTTGTATGATTTTTTTGTTTCCGATTATGATGTTTTGGAGCCGGGTTAAATTAGAATATTTTTTTTGTTGTTGTAATACAAAGCTAAAAATAACCGTTTTTGTTGTTTGAATGTTATGGATTGAATACTCGTAGTGTAAATTGACGTGCCATTTTTTAATAGCGATAGAGTTGCCGATGCGAAGCAAGGGAAGCCGGTAGGAATTGTGTTATATGGTGATTCCGCCACTGATAGATATATGATCATGATAATCATTCTGCTATGATAGAAGTGATTGATGATATATGACTAATTTGTATTATTTCGGCTGAATTTGAATCTAACCAACGTTTTGCTTGTTGCTTGCCATGTTAGCAAACTTCCAGGTTACTAAGCCCGAATGTTTTATAGGCAATCCATTGGTTTATGAAAAACAGTAGTCAGCCCATCTGCAATAGTTAAATAATAATTTAAAGAAATTTCGATACAGAGCCCATAGGCTGAATTTCTCTTCCATTTCACACAGCAGCATAAACTCTCCTCATTCTTCCAAATCTCTCAAATCTAACAAAGCGTAATCAACCAAAACACGCTAATAATACCATCGGCTAACATCTCAATTGACGCCCCGCGGCGTCGCCTGCTGCGCTGTTGTGCTTACGCCTACCGAACGCTTTTGATAGATCTCCCCGTGTGGCCGTGTTGGGGCAGCGAGTGTTCTGATCAATGGAGTTTTTATTGTTGTTGTGTTATTTAAATATGGCGGTGATTGGAGATGGAAATATTTATTTCTGTAAATGGGTAAAGAAGAACAAGTTTTAGTTAGTACTCACGAGGACATATCAAGCTATACATTTCCAGTATAAGCTGACTTCTCATTGTACGAAGAGCCTATACAATGTGCGGTCAGCTAAAACTGCTAAATGTATAAACGTCTAAAAGGTATGTTGTCATGTCGTTGTGTGTACTGTTTGTTTTTCTTTTCTGACTTTTACGTTTCAAGTTAGAATTGGCCGTAATAGAATCTGAAATTTTTATCCTCAATTTGATTTGTTCTGTCAAGTACCACGTCCTGTTACAATACTGTCGTACATTTTACAACAGGTATCCAGCTATAGACTAGGTCAGAGAAAACCGGTGCATCGTCAAACAAATAGTATTAATTTGCTGTTTACAAATTATTTACTAGTTTGATTTGCATTGCAGGTTCCTCTTGCTTTGCTTCCTTTCCATCTTGCATCAGCCCTATAGGGTTACAATTTTAATCAACCCTCCAAAATTCTTAGCATAGTCTTATCGACCGCGTTAAGTGCCGTGCGAATAGCCAGGTGTTCTTCTCGACCCCTGTGTCTCCAACGTGAGACATGTCACACTTGCGGGAGTAAATTGGGGGTAAAATGTGCACTGCTATTTTGATTTTAAGATTATTTCTTTGGGGGTCGGAGGGGGTACTGTGGTCAGTGATTTTCAATTGTTATTTTGATTTCTGTTGATTAGTTCTGTTTTGATTTGGATCTGTGGGTCGTAAAGTTGGGAGTGGAGTTAATAAATTAATCATGTTGTGTATTGTTTGATTCGCTAGAGGTGATTTTAATCTATTCGAATTCAAAAGGGATGGGATAGGGGTATAGAATACGAATTTGAATTAAAGTTGTAATGCTTCGGAAGCTAAAAATAATATCTTTTCATATAATATTTTTGAAGTTTTTACAGCTATCGAGCTCATTTTTACAAAAGTCAACGGGATGTGGACGGTCCGAAACAGTAAAAAATGGTTACCCAAGACGGTTTATTAGTTGATTCTCACGAATTTTCGCCCACAAATAATTTAACGTCGTGCGAGTCGCTCATTGAAAATAATATATTATTAAAAAGTAAGTAAGTATTCGCCCGATTCAAGCAAGTGAATTCCGTGCGAATCGACTAATAAGCCCACGTAACTTTTATTAATACACATACAGTTATTTTATTAGATCAGATTTTATTTATCAGTATCTTGAACCAAGTGAATGCAAATACATTCAAAATTACTTTTGATTGACAACTCTTCAAAACTTCATTCTTGTTTTTGTTCTATCTAACCTACAATTTTTCCTTTCCATCACAAACTATAACAATCAAAGCACGCCTCTAGTTTCAAAACGAAGTTTCTGTAATCAAATCACCGTAACTCGAGCCCGTTGTTTTTTTAACCGAATAATCGAATCGGACGGGACAATCCAATACATCGAAACAAGCGATTATCGCTCCGCCATCGCTAAGTAGTTGCGACAGCCGCGAATAGGGTATACTGCTGACTAGGGCGTGTGAATGAGATGGACATACTATTACCAACGTGTGTGAGGGAGGTGGGAGATGTGCTTGAAGTGCATTCGCGTAACAGCGACAGATTGGCGCGCACATGTCGAGTTGCGATGTTCTTTTTGCAAAGTGTGTTTTAGTGACGGATGAGGTATCGATAGTTGGGAATGATTGATGTCGAAAATATTTACTTATTGGTGTTCAAGGTTTGGATAGTGTTAAGTATGGTGGAAATATGGATGTGTAATGTATTAATTAATAATCGGTGGAAGGACTCTGAACGAGATACAATAGAAGCTTTATTGTTATTACGCCTGGGGGCGCTTGGTGTCGCTTTAAAGTGTTAACAGGAAGATATTCTTTAGCAGCGTTTAGTTAAGAACAAAAATCGAATGATTTATCATTTATAATTAATACTCATTAAAAAAAAAAACGATTTAAAATATAGTTTTTCTTTGTCACAGTTCTTAGAAGATTAAAAAAAAAAAGATTTAAAAATATAGTTTTTTTTTGTCACAGTTCTTAGAAGAAACCATGTGCAGTAACATGTATAAATGTCATAGATTCCTAACAGATCCATTTTGGGATAGTAATATTATCTTAAACAATGATTATCGATAAAACATCTTCTAAACTTATCACATCCCTACGCAAGCTTTCAAGAGGACACATGAAAGGGGAGCGCCGGGTCGTACGGCAACGCTTGTTTGTGCGATTTAATTTCATTTATCAACGCATTACTTACCGGGAGGGAATTACTTATCCGGATTACCCTGATACCCCGCTCTCCCCTCGACACTTTTTCTATGTAAATAAGCAACGAGGTCTGAATTTTTGAGTGGTATATGATTAGGCGGTACATGGACTTCTGTTGTCGTTGACTACTGAGGAACTGAACTTTCAATGGTGACTGGATATAAGAAGGATTTATATTGTGAATTATCAAGAGCTTTCTGGTTGATATTAATGATTTATGTTGTTTAAAACCAGAGGTAAATATGTGAGAGAACGGTATGTAGTTTGAACCTTATTCCCCTTATTATAAAACAAGAGGGGCTTGTGGCTAAGTCATAACAGCTGCACGGGTCGGTCGACCAGGTTAAGCTACGCTTACCGCGTTTGGTAAGTGGATGAGTGAGTGACCATCTTTACATACCCCGTGCCTCAGAAAGCACGCTGTTATTCGTAGATCTTTGATAGTCGTTACGAGTCGTCAAAAGCCCGAAAATCTGACAACCAGTCATACCAAGGGGTATCGTATTACCCAGTTACTGAGTTCTGGAGGTCAGATAGGCAGTCGCTCCATGTATAATACTAGTATTCAGCTGCATCCGGTTAGACTGGAAGCGGACCCCAACATAGTTGGGAAAAGGCTCGGCAGATGATAATGACATAAAACAAGGTTTTTATGTAGATCAATTTTTTGAATTAAGAACTCAATATGTATAGAATGTGCAGTTCTTTTTACAAACTTACAACTTAGTCCGGTGCTAAGTTGTAATTTTTGTACTTAGAACTTTACCCAAATCGAAAAGAAATGCAAAAACTGGCTCGAAACTACCCTAAGGGCTACAACTAAAGTTAGATCGTGTTTTGTAATAAGATAGCAGAGGTTTGTCAAAGATTTAAGTTATATATAACAAATCTTCTGGGCACGCTCGATCCATCATAGATCTCATCAATCGCTTTCCATTAGGCGAGGTCAAGAGCAGGCCCATTTATTAATAAATAATAATAAAATGCGAAACTATGCTACAAAAAATAAAAAATAAACAAGAGGAGAAAATTACAAGTCTTATGATTTCTTTTTAATGCGTCTTGGAAACCCAGCAAGGTGTTGGTCAGATAGTCAATCAAAAATAATTTATTCAAAATAAGCTGACTTTTTTTAACGTGAAAATTATATAAGACAGCCCCCATAACGCCCGCCATTCACCACTTTCTAGTGCTTTTTCCGCGTATCGGCAAACATAGTGTGGAACGCCCCCAGCTGGATGGACCGATGACCTTAAAAAGGTGGGTGGGACAGACTGGATGCGGAAGGCGGAGGTTAGTGTATTGTGGCTTGTGGCGCAGTCTGGAAGAGGCCTAAGTGCAGCGGTGGACTCTGATAGGCTGAGTTAATAGTGATAGTGCTTTAGCTGTAAAGAAGAAGTGGTGCTACAAACCCCCTAGGTACTATTAATAGTAAACCAAGGGATACGTTAATTGGGTACTTATACTAATTTACTCATCTGCAAACACCAAAACCTATTTTTCCATGATGATATAGGTACCAAACAAAAGAAAACACGAAAACAAAAAATCTCAAAACACAGACATGCATCACTCACAATTTGAACATTTGCCAAATTAGAATGCCATATCGTGCCCAAAAATTCGTTAAAAGCATATCTTTGGATCAAAACATTTACTCATTAGTTGTTAATTGTTAATAATCATTAGGAATAGACGATTATATAGTTTTAATACCAGGTGAATGGAGAATAAATTGTTTTAAAGAGTGGGAGAAAGAATTTGATGGGTTTAGTGACCACTTCGTCTTAGAATTTAATGGTAGCGGCTCGTTTAGCGTGTTTGGCATTTGATTGCCTGTTTTCTATGTGATTATGAGGAGTTAAATATCTTAAGTGGTGCGGGAAACTTCTGAAGGCTAATTCTCGTAATTAAAACCGTTCAAAATCTGGTCACAGTCTCATCTCGGCGACGTTCAAATGGCAAAAACTTGTCAAAAATGTCCCTACATTTTTACCTATCGCGGCTTCGCGTGTAGGTGAGAAAATATCCTACGGGATCGTACTATTGCAATAGAAATGTATCTTGTCCTAACCCATGATATGGTGTATCCATGTGCTAAATATCATGCGAATCCGTTCAGCCGTTAAGGTATGAAAGTTAACAGACAGATAAATACTTTCGCATTTCTGCCCCCCCCCCCCCTCAGAAATGCGAAAGTATTTAATTAAAAAGAAATAATTATTTATAATCTTATCGTATTACCCAGTATCTGGATTGTGGAGGTCAGATAGGCAGTCGCTGCAGTTAGACATCCGATTAGACTGGATGCCAACCCCGACGTAGTTGGGAAAAGGCTGGGCAGATGATTATGAGTAAGAAGTATGGCTTCAGAGATGAGGAAGAATTCTTTTAGCATTGTTATAGGCTAATTTAGGCAGCTTCCTATTGCTAGAGGTAGTGGCTTACCCAACACACGTGGAGAAATTGATGTCTTTGCTGGTGCTGTAGCCTCAGTTAGAACTAAAGTTGAGAGTCTTTAATTGTATAATTATTTTCTTTTATATCTTTTTTTATTTATTTATTTTACAAAACTTTTTCATATTCTATGCATACGTTCACATTTTTTTTTAGTTTAGCTTATGTTTAATTTTTATTAATTAGTGCGTAAGTATTTTATATAAAATATGCATGCTAGATTCACATCTAGTAAATGTCAATCAAAAGTATTGTAAGGTAACTCTTTTATTGTAACTGTGATTGTACATCAGCTACGTGAATTACAAAAAAAAAACACTCATGAAGAACTGGTAAACGTTGATAATAGTGACAACTTACATGTGGCAACATAGCTAGGCAATGAGTCTATGCCATATGTGCCATCGATACGATGAAAGCGGAAGTAAATCAGAAAGAGTCATAATAAATTGGCATGACTCCGAAGTAATCGAAAAATCTATTAAAATCCAGATGCATTCCTACAATCACATAACATCGCGCCTTGTTGTCCCGAAGGGTAGCGCAGAGGTTTATCTATAGTACACCCAGGCCAGTTATGTTTAAGTCCTGTGTAGGGGAAGGTACAAATTCAGCCTCTGGACTGCCACTGAGAAATTCTAGATAGAAAAATCCAATAAAATTTTGCTCGGCCCACCCTTGCACCACCATCTGAATCTGAATCATAAAATAATAAATTCTTTTTATTTTCTCCACTACATAACGAAAAAATCAGTACAATACATAATAGTGTTTACAAAAAATAAATACCTGTGTTACAGGTCTCCAGGCCTCCAAACTATCCGGACAAGCCACAGTAATACAGATATCTACTAATAGTATGATAATGTTGGGATGGAAAACAAAAAAAAAATCATAAAACAAAGAAGAATAAACATAAAAACAACAAATTATTAATTAGACAGGGAGGTAGAGTGTGTGGGTGTGTTGGGTGTGTGGGTGTGGGTGTGGGTGTGGGTGTGTTGGGTGTGTGGGTGTGGGTGTGTGTGATAATCAAAACTGGCCTTTTATTATGGCCTTTAATTGCTAATGCATTCTTAAATATGTTTGAACAAATCGTCTGCTTAGCAACGTAAGCAACGCCATGAATGTTGTGGAACTATCAATATAAAAGCGATTCCGACTGATAGTGTATAACGACCAGGACTTCATGCTAACACCTATCACGCTATTTCTAATAATGACAGTTACAATGCTCTTTTGAGGGGTACATAGAACGGCAATGATAATTACACTGTGGAGTACTTTAAGCCGCTCTCGACCCTATTTGTTCAATTGTGCGTGAGTGTAGTGTCAGGTGGCCCTTTAGCTGCGTTATGTCAAAGCGGAGAGGATGATAGCAGATTATTATCATCACATTATGTTATTTTTCCAAGGACATTGTGTTTTATCATAGACTGTTTTCTCAATGGTCTAGTGGTTGCAAGCGCACCTACTGAGCATTAGGAGATTTTAAGTCCCATGTAGGGAGCGAGTCTCTTGCCATCATCATAATCCTCATCATCATCATCATCAATGCCAATCTGCTAACAAATACAATGAAAACTATACTTAAGCATAAAATAAATGCTCATTACTAGCATGCTTTCGTGCTTAAATTGAACACGTGTATCAGTAATCTGCTTTAAACCTTTGAGAAACAGCTGATACACGTGTGTTTTACCTCCTTGATAAGATAAAATACATATTGACGACCACTTACATCTTTTTGACGCTTATATCAATCAATTGATCTAGTTCCTAACATCTGCAGTATAAGTGATCGTTTGCCATCCAATTTTGTCAACCTTTCCAAACTAAAATGCAGCAAATTGTCGATGATAAAACAGTAAACACTAATTCTAGAACAGTTATTTTACTGTCTAGCTTAAGATAAAGAATAAAAAAGTATGAAAATCCAAACTTGCATACCTTTCCAGAAGTGACCGAGGTAGAATTGAGAGTGGCGGTACGTAGGCTGAACGCCAGGAATACCGCCCCAGGACCCGACGTCTTGCCTGGAAAAGCCTGGGTCCTGGCGTTGGAGGCTCTCGGGCCTCGACTAAGAGGGCTCCTAAGCGCATGCTTGGAGGAGGGCCAGTTCCCACGTCACTGGAAGACGGGGAAACTGGTCCTCATCAAGAAGCAGGGGCGCCCCGCGGACTCTCCGTCCGCTTACCGGCCCATCGTGCTGCTCGACGAGGTGGGCAAGCTCTTTGAAAGAGTAATTGCAGACCGCCTCGTCGGGCGGCTGGTGCGGGTGGGGCCGGATTTGGCGGAGAGCCAGTTCGGTTTCCGCAGGGGGCGCTCCACGGTGGACGCCATCATGCGCGTGCGAGCCCTCACGACGGGGGATGCTGTGGCCCGGGGTGGGGTCGTCTTGGCGGTGTCTCTGGACATCGCCAATGCCTTCAACACCCTGCCCTGGAGTTGCATAAGGGAGGCACTCCGGTATCACCGGATGCCGACCTACCTCTGTCGTGTGGTCGAGGCCTATTTGACGGACAGGGCCGTCATCTACCCCGGTCACCAAGGAGAATGGAACCGGCGAGAGATGTCGTGCAATGTCCCACAGGGATCGGTCCTGAGGCCGCATCTGTGGGCCATCGGATACGACTGGGTGCTGCGCGCCGACCTCCCTAGCGGCGTCAGCGTAGTTTGCTACGCTGACGACACGCTGGTCCTGGCGCAAGGGAGGTCGTACCAGGCGGCGGCCGACTTAGGGACACACGGGGTTGCGACAATCGTGGATAGGATCCGGCAACTGGGACTCGAGGTGGCCTTGCACAAGTCCGAGGCCATGTGGTTTCATGGTCCTCGGAATGCGCCACTGACGGGTTCCCAGATACTACTACTCTACGCGGGGGTCGTGCGGGCCATGGCCCTATGCGGGGCGCCGGTGTGGGCGCCTACATTGAGGCGCCAACCAGCACGCCGGTTGAAGGCGACCCATAGGGTCATGGCCATCCGGATGATCCGGGGATACCGCACGATCTCCGGTGAGGCGGCGGGCCTCCTTGCCGGATTACCGCCATGGGATCTGGAGGCAAACGTCCTCGCGCTCACTTGGGAGTGGCGCGAGGAGGCCAAACGCCGGGGCGTAACTCCGCTGCCGCGGGAAATCGCGGCACGGCGGACAGAGCTCCGGCAGGATCTCATGGCGACGTGGAAAGTGCGATTGTCGCAACCCAGTGCTGGGCACGCCGCGATTGCGGCGGTAAGTCCCCTCTTTGAGGAGTGGCTTGAGAGGCGGCATGGCGTCCTCACCTTCCGCCTGACACAGGTCCTCACCGGACATGGCTGTTTCGGGAGGTTCCTGTTTCGGATAGGGCAGGAGGAAACGCCCGGGTGTTTCCATTGCGAAGATCGCCCAGAGGACACGGTGGAGCATACGGTGGAGGTCTGCCCGGCTTGTGCGGAGCACCGCCGTGTCCTCGTGGAGGTGATCGGCGGAGGCGATCTCTCGCGTCCGACCCTGGTCCAGGCCATGGTACGGAGCGAGAGGGCATGGCTGGCAGTCGCCTCCTTCAGCGAAGCAGTTATGCTCGCAAAGAGGCAGGCGAGATCGAGGCGGCGCACGTGAGGGAGATGCAGTACATGCGCCCTCACAGCCGTGGCCTTCGCAGGAGACGCCCTGGGCGTCGGGAATCCCAGGCTAATTCCCGGCCACCGTAGGCGCGGGCTTGCGGACGGCGAGTAATGGGTAGCTCGCTGTCCGGTAAGGACCAAGCCCGGGTCGACGGCGCGTTGTGTTCCACGCGCGCCTCAAAGAGATGTCATCAGCAACTGATGGGGCCCGCAAGGGCCGATGCCTGCCAGGGGTGCGGGTTGTTCGAAAGAGATACCGCTGCCCCTGGCACACAGGCAACTGAGGGAACACGGGTGGGTTTTAGTCAGTAAAAGTCTGACACGCCCTCCCGCTCCGCCCAGAGCGGGAGAAGTTATTTGATGATTTCCCAACCAAAAAAAAAAAAAAACTTGCATACCTTCTGTACTTATTTAAAAAAAAATATATATTGAGTTAAACACCAGAATCAGTAGACGATAGTCTTTGTTTGTACCCACACGAAAAACGAGATACAACAATTTTTTTAAATCTTCAAATGGCGCCAAAATTACAGAAAACAGTAGCAATATGGACTAAAACAGAAAACAGGGATGCCATTGAAAAAACAGTAGTTCAACTGTTAAAACAGAACTGTAGGGTTGGCATTGGCAACACTGCTCTAATTAAATGTAAAGTAGTGTGTAAGTTACAGCCGATTAATGTCGAACTGATTGTCACTCTAATTAGTAAGACGCGTATCTTCATCTAATTGGCATGTTGCATTTAAATACTGACATTCTTATCTGAATTTTCGTTAAGTACTAGAATCTTGTCTAGGCATAAAACTTTGTTTAGCGATTTTAATGATGATGGCATTTTGTTCTTTCATTAGATTTGTTATTTTGTTTGAGTTTTATTTAAGTTTATATTGAATTGGCATCTAGCCCCTGGAGGTTCAGTTTTTAAATAACCCCTAAGCTTTTTAATAGTATAAATCCGTTCAATCTGATTGCAGCTCATCTCTTAAAATAATATGTACCTTTCTCTCTTCTGTGGTATTGTTTCTTACATTATCCATATCGTTTTTAGGCATTCTGTGTTTCTTCTTTATTCAAATCAGTCTATTGTCTTTTGTTTTACAGTTCCTAGGGTTTTGTCAACTGCACCTTAGTTTCAGAATATCTTACTTAATCTGGCTCTTGCTTTTATTCGGTTTTGCAATAGTCTCACATTTATTCAATCTTGTCTAGAAATAAAAAATTGTTTAGCCTTGTTTATATATTTTGTACTTTCATTAAAATTGTTATTTTGTTTGAGTTGTATTTATGTTTGGCTTTTTTGCATGGTTGTTCATCAGTTTTCAAATAACCCCTAGCTTCCGAATAGTATAAATCCGTTCAATCCGATTGGAGCTCATCTCGCAAAAGAATATAAACCTTCCTCCCTTCTGTTGCATTTTTTCTAGCATTTTCCTTATCTTATTTAGGTATTCTGTTTCTACTTTATTCAAATTTCTCGGTTGTCTCTTATTTTCCGGTTCCTAAAGTTTTGTCCACTGCATCTTCGTTTCAGTATATCTTAATCTGACTCTATTTTTTCAACCTATATTCATCATTTGCGAAGTGTGTAGGCTTACTCTACTTTCTGCTTTTATTCGGTTTTGCAATAGTCTCACATTTATCCAATCTTGACTAGACATAAAAAGTTTAGCAATTTTAATGATGATTGCATTTTGTTCTTCCATAAGAACTGTTATATAGATTGAGTGTTATTTGCATGTTGCCCCTGGTTGAACAGTTTTTAAATAACCCCTAAGCTTTTGAATAATATAAATCCGTCCAATCCGATTGAAGCTCATCTCGTACAAGAATATAAAGCTTCTTCCCTTCTTTGCCATAGTTATTTACATTGTCCTTATCTATTTATGAATTATATGTTTCTTCTTTATTCAAATTGGTCTGTTGTCTCTTGTTGTCCGGTTCCTAGGCTTTTGTGAAGTGCACCTTGAATTCCACTATATCTCAATGTTGCTTTCTCTAAATCCACTTTTATCTAAACCGTAGCAAACTCTTCGCCTATTTATCAGATTTTGCAATGGGCATCTTAACTACATATAATAATATATAATAATATGTAGTTAAGATGCCCATTGCAAAATCTGATAAATAGGCGAAGAGTTTGCTACGGTTTAGATAAAAGTGGATTTAGAGAAAGCAACATTGAGATATATAGAATATTATAAATACGAAAGTAATTCTGTTACGCTTTCACACTAAAACGGCTGAAAGGTTTTGGATGAAATTTGGCACACAGATAGACCATGTCCTGGGTTAGGGGTAAAGGCTACTTTTCATCCGGGATTGCCATGAAGTCGGGGAAAACATTCGACATAATCTTTCGACTTTAGTACCAAGAGTAGCCGGTGCCATCTTGTTTTAGAATATTGACTAAATAATTGACTACTTAAAGGTTCATAAAATATCTATTCACAGCAATGTACACCATTTCCTCATAATTCTTTGTCATACATACTGCTAAGAGATCCATAGGCTGAAAACAGGTTTGGCCAGTAACAGTCTTCAGATGGCTACAAGTTATTGCGTAACAGCACTCCAAAATAAGAGTTGTGCTAAATCAGTCGAATGCTGACTTAATATTTTTATTAGCACACAGACCCTTTCAACTATTAATATCCATTCAAGCCCCACATTTCATTTCTATTCACGCACAACTAAACCAACATTCGTTGGGGGCGCGAATTTGTTTAAACTATATTTACATATTTATTTGCGTTTATTAAAGTGAAATAAATTTGATGTCTCAATGTGCCCCCTTGTACGTCAAATGGAACACATATGGATTTATGGGATTCTGGTTTATGTTGGCAACACCTGCTAGTGTTGTTTTTTAAAATATGCAGTTATTTTAATTGAGAATGAGGATTAATTTTTAGTGGTTTTTAAATTCGATGTAGCAAGAAGCTTCAGATTATTTTGAAATTGGAATCAATAAAATTAGGTAGGAATTTTTAATGCTCAATCCAGAGCTTCAAAATCGATCAAACATAAAAAATAAAGGATGATGCCACAAAATGTATGAAAGCCGGTACCCGCTCCAATAGGAATAAATTATATATTATGAGAAAGGTATTAAGGTTTAGTACAAGAATCCCAATGACCCTTGTCTTGATTCCTTGTCCGATCTGAACAATACAGGGTGGAAGTTGAGATGGAGCAGTAAGGGAAGCTACTTTAACTGTTGTAGCTACAGAAAAACGTTCTTAGGAGTCCTTATTTCTTGAGTAATTGCGACCTGCATTCACATATTTTGGAAAAATGGCACAGTCAGCTAGAAAAACGTTAAGTGATTTATTTATACATTTTGTATTTATGTTGCCAATCGATGCGGTTTCATGGGTTCAAATGTACTTTTGGACCAACTGACGTCAGAGTACTAGAAAAGTCTGAAATCGCATGAAACTTTTGCGCTACCTACATTTAGTAGTAGATCGATCATTTTATTGTGTAACAGGGGCTTATAGAGGTAAGGTAGGTATATGAGGGTCAGGGTGTAAAGTTCACTCATATTCTATTGGTAAACGAGGATCCTCGGACCAGACGATTGTTGTGTCTGGTGGGCAACTGCCCGACGAATGATGTCGGGATGTTTGTATATATGTAGATCGCTCGGTAAACTCTGCTTGCGCGATGTAATTGATGTAGTTGCGGTGTGTCGTCAAGTCTTGAGTAGTTCGCATATGGCATTGTAGATGGCGCCACTTTACTTTTTGTGTTTTCCACATTTGTTGATTTGAAGTTTCGTATGTGGGGCATTCTAGATGTCCGCCACAGGCTATTAGAAGGGAGTATCAAAACAGGCATAGTTCTTTAAGAAAGTTCTGAATGCTCTTAAAATTAAGATAAGAATGTCTTCAAATAGTCCTAGCTATCTTACGTAAGTCGTAAAAATAAATTAATGAGCTAGTAACCTGTGAGAAGTTATGTCAGTCCAAATTATAATTATGTGAGTATAATGCACTTCAATATTAGTTTCGCTCTTTGATAATATTTTTTCAGGTTTTCGTGATGTGATAAGTCTTGGTCTATCGTTTCATAAGTAATCTCGCATTATGAGGGATTGTTAAAAAAATTTCGCAAAGATTAAAGCTCAAAAAATTTCATCCACAATTTATCTCACGAAAAAGAATTATTACAAAATGTGCTTAAAGTCTTATCTTTCACACCAAATATTAGAACAATAATTCACACATCAAAACCAATCATAAATTCAACCAACCACTTGAAAATATACAAAATAATTTTCATACAAAAAACATTACAATAAAATACACAAACATATTGAAGCGGCTAACTGAAGCTTCCTTTCATTACCGACTTCCTTCAATTAAAATAAATCCACAAACAAAATTAACATACCTCACACACTTAAAATGCCACAGCAATTTTAATGCGTGTCCAAAAATCCTTGACACCCCCTGCCTCTTGCCTTCAAACAAAAATCACCAACAAATGAAGATGTTCGTCAAATCATACGGGTCTTTTTAGAATGGACGTTTTAAGTCTCGAAGAATATCAAAGGCGACATAGTGTCCTTAATGGGTATACGTATTTCACCTTGTTAAAGGCGCCGAAATGCGCCGGAGTCGTTTATCTAACTGAAATAAAGAACGAAAACATTCTAAACGAACCATAAATTTTTCTAAGGTGAGTGCTTTCTTTTGGTGTTGCCAGCTGTGGTGTTTAATTTGGCGGGTTTATTTTGTGATTGAATTTTTGGGTAAAAGTTATATTTGATATGTTGTAAATAAGATTTAAGAAAAGAAAAGTTGTATGAGAAAAAAAAGCTTACAAATCAACATCTTAATAAACAGAGTAAACAGTCCCAATACCAATGGTAATGGTATATTGGTTTGTAATCAATTAGAAAAAAACGAAGCTACTCTACCAACTTTAATAATTGCTTATCTATTATATTTAGGTATTTGGCCTCTTAAAGTGAAAAGTTAGAAAAAGTGTTATGGTTGGGTGTAAGTGACACTTGCATTATAAATTCATTTTAGGATAAAAACAATTGGATTTATCCCTAAAACTAATAAATCTACTACCACCTGGCAACACTGATCCGGATAGATGTGCAGGCGCCTTTCGTATGCTCGCCTTCCATTAGCGCGTTTGAATTTAGAACGCGCCGCGATTGGCCGGCGGAGGCAATGAATCATGGCGCCGGCGCTGAGACGATACACAGGATGCTGTATTTAGATGTTTGATTAAACTTTAATGTTAAATGTTTAATAATTGTTTTGGTCAATTAGTGGCTTACTATTTCAAAAGCAGTTCAGAAGAACGAGTCAGTAATTAAAGAAAAGTCTTTACTTGTTGATTATGTTACTTACTGATGACATTTTCAGGGCATTTCTGATACTGTAGCAATATCACTAAAACATTGTACAACCAAGTCCCCCCGCCGCGTCTGTCTGTCTGAACGTAATTTACTCAAAAACTACCGAATGGATTTTCATACGGCTTTCACCAATGGGCAGAGTGATTCATGAGAAAGGTTCAGGTATATTATAATTTATTACAATTTTGTGTAAAGTGTCTGAAATATGACGATGATTGTTGAAGGTGTCGGAAAATTTCATGCCGATTGGGAGCTGTACAGACGTCGCCGCGAAAACCAATAAAGTTATAATGTGAAAACCTGTAGACCCGGTATTACGTTCCCGTGGGATATTGCCCGACATCCACGCTGGTTAATCCGCAGGAAAAACCTAGTTAATTATGAAACTTTTTAGTTTGAGAGACTAATGATGAGCAGTGAAATCTTCGACGAGGTAGAAACAGAAGCAGTAAAACATTTTTCCAAATAATGATTATAATTTGAATCCATTTATAAAGTATATAGAAGTACTTAACATAGTCTTAATACAACTCTTTAAGTTAATTTAATTCCATTGAATGACTAAAACTAATGCGACCGCATACCGAAACACGTAGAGTGGGAAGGCCTCCTATAAGGTGGACTGATGGCCTTGTGAAGGCCGCGGGAATCCGCTGGATGTGGGAAGCACAAGACCGGTCGAAATGGAGGAGCATGGGGGAGGCCTATGTCCAGCAGTGGACGTCTTTCGGCTGAAATAATGATGATGATGAATGACTATTTCATGAAAAATTTCTTCAATGAATTATTATAATTCTGTAAACACATGTATTCTGTACATGTGTTTACAGAACTGGTGTTACGTTCGCCATTCATATTTTAATCAACATACCTGACACTGACCTAGAAATCGAAAAAATAAATGAATACCTAAGTAAATTTAAATTTAGCGGGCTACCTACCTTAGCGCATACTCCTTAAAAGTCTCCTACTCTACATAGGTACAGTCTGTTCGCTGAGAGTTGATAAATATTATGATACGTCTCCGAATAGCGACTGTGGCTTAATTATCGCAAACTGTATGGCGGCTGTCGCTTATCTCCCGCTTTCGTCGTTTTCGTGGTACCAGGCACGCATATGTTGTGAACTGTGGCCCGAACGGGAGAGCTGGCGCGGCGGCTATATTGCCTTAAAAAAATAATAATTAGCGGGCCGCAATTTGTAATGAGTTAAGAAACAAAATCAAAATCAAAATCAAAAGTCATTTATTCAAATTAGGCTGAGAATCAGCACTTTTCGAACGTCAAAGTACATGAGACAGTCCCCCAAAACGCCCACCCTTCACCACTTCCTAGTGCTTTAGCTGGGAAGAAGAAGTGGCGGAACAAACTCCCCAGCAGCACAGCTGTCTGTTTAGTCGGATAGACTTGATTCTATACATACATAGGCAAAGTAATCAACATTACGAGACACAGAACTTAAAATTTGTCATTTATGTCAGCTAGCCATGCCAATATACCAACAAATAAAGTGAAAAATTAACTCAAGCACAAAAAATAAAAAGTAAACAAAGCATATACCAAAATAAAAGTCTCCTGGTATAAATGGCGTGATAGCTTACATAAGCAATGCTGGATTATGTTTACAAATGATAACCTAGGACCATCGACGTAAAATAAATAAACAAGTAGGTAATTATTAGCAACAATAACAAAATCATGGTCAGCAAGACGACCAGTCACCACAAGCAGCACCCGTTCACGAGCATAACGCAAAGATCAGCCATTACCCCCCTCGCCATATTTGAGGGAAAGAGGTAACCCGATCCCCAACGCTACCGCAAGCAGTGACATCTACGGGAGCATGACGAACTTGCTGCCGGTTACTCAGGCAAGAATAGAATTATCAATTGTCGAGGTCGCTAGCTAACCATAATGCCATACAAATCTTCATAAAAAAAAAAAAAAAATTGTTATGAGTAGAACATGTCAATAACTAATGAAAAAACAGATTATAATTTAAAAAATTACTTAGTCAATAAAAATATATATTTCAATAATTATATGAACCCATATAACCTGTCTCTAGGTACAATTCTGGAGAAAGAACATAAACATTGTCTTGAGTTAATCACAGCGACCAACTATTTTTGTCATTTAAATAGTCGTTGATGGAATAGTAAGCCTTTAAACACAGGTTGGACTTTATTTGAGCTTTAAACGCATCAAAAGGCAAATCTAGCAAAGCAGAGGGAAGCTTGTTATAAAAGTTTATACCAAGCCCAACAAATGAATTATGAACCTTATGAAGCCGGTGAAAAGGAGCACGTAGTTTGTCCTTATTTCTAGTGTTTACGGTGTGAATATCACTGTTTTTAGTGTACAAGTGTATATTTTGTCTAATATATAAGATATTGGCAAAAATGAATTGTGATGCTACCGTGAGAATACCAATTTCTTTAAAAAAGTCCCTCAACGAAACTCTGGCACCTAGCTGATAAATTGCTCGAACAGCACGTTTTTGAAGCACAAATATATTTTGAATATCAGCAGCTTTGCCCCATAGCAAAATACCGTAGGACATAACGCTGTGAAAATAACTAAAGTAGACTAACCGAGCTGTATCGACGTCAGTGTATTGTCTTATTTTTCTGACGGCGTAGGCAGCTGAACTGAGCCTTCCTGCTAGGCTTGATATGTGTAATCCCCACTGAAGTTTGGCATCTACAGTTATGCCCAGAAAAACTGCTGAGTCTACAGTCTCAAGCACCTCTTTATTTAAGACAATGTTGGGACCCAGATTTCTAACATTCGGTAAGGCAAACTTTACACATTTAGTTTTCTTGGCATTGAGAACTAGGTTATTTGCCGTAAACCAATCCGTAACCATTGAGAGTGCACTGTTTACGTCGTCAAAATCTTGTCTATTCCTGTCTACTTTAAAAATAAGAGAAGTATCATCTGCAAACAGTACAACATCACAAATATCCTTTAAATAAAATGGTAAGTCATTGATATACACTAAAAACAAGAATGGGCCGAGTATTGAGCCTTGAGGCACACCTAATTGAACTGGTAGCTCGGACGATTTTACTCCATTAACTTCTACACATTGCAACCTATTATGTAAATAAGAATTTATTACGTTTAAAGCTTCGTTATGGACACCGTAATAAAGCAGCTTGCGCAAGAGCGTCTCATGGTGCACGCAATCAAAGGCTTTGGAGAGATCACAGAAGACTCCAATAGCATTCTGCTATTTCTCCCATGCGTCAAATATGTGTTTCATCAGAGCAACACCCGCATCTGTAGTCGAACGACCTTTTGTAAAACCATATTGCTCATTATGAAGGAGGCTATTTAAATTAAAATGCCTTAGCAACTGCTTGAGTATCAACTTTTCGAATATTTTGCTAAATGCAGGTAAGATAGAAATAGGCCTGAAATTACGAATGTCATTTTTATTACCTGATTTAAATAATGGTATGACTTTACTACACTTCATGAGGTCAGGAAAAGTTCCTGAATCAACACATTTATTGAAAGTGACAGCTAGATAGGGGGCTACGGTGTCTATTATATTACTTAAAAGCTTAATCGAAATACCCCAGAAATCACCAGTGTTTTTAGACTTAAGTGTGTTAAAAACATTAACTACATCACGAGACGTTACATGTTCGAATCTGAATAGGTCGCTACATTTAGGCACACTACTATGCAAAAGGTTTTCAGCTTTAGACGGGGACGAATTTAGGGAGCAAGTCGTAGTTACAGGTATGTTGGCAAAAAACTCATTAAATGCCTGTGCTACGTCAGCTTCCTTATGAACTAATTGGCTGTCGACCATAATCTCAAGTTGTTTTTCTTGTTTAACTGATTTACCCGTTTCATTGTTAATGATTTTCCAAGTGGTTTTTACTTTGTTATTAGAATTTTTAATTGTACTGATTAAAAATTTCGATTTTGCAAAAGCACTAATCTTTTTAAATAATTTTGAATAGTTTTTGACATACTCTAGGAAAGGAGTATCAAACCTGTATTTTTTCAAACCATATAACTCGTATAGTCTCGATCTACTTTTGTAAATACCTGGAGTAGCCCATTGGTTAAAGCCAACAGAGGTGCCATTAATGTTAATGGTTTTGGTCTTGAAAGCAGATTGGTACTCTTTTTGCACAACATCAAAAAGGGCTCCATAAATTTCATTAGGATTCTCGTGTTGTGTTATGGAGGGTGTAATTCTACGAGCTATATTATTTTTAAACTTGTTGCAACGACTAGCTGTATATGGCCTGCATTCAAACGTATGCGACTTTTTATATAATGGCATTGGGAAGCTAGCTAATAAACCACAGTGGTCAGATGTTAAGTCCGTTAACACTAATTTATGTTTGGCATCACAATCACTAAATATATTATCAAGACATGTTGACGAAGATGCCGTGATCCGAGTAGGTTCAAAAAACAAGTTAATTAAATTAAAAGATCTGAACAGATTGAGAAGTCTAATACTTAATGGAGTAACATCTAAAATATTTATATTAAAATCTCCACATAAAATTATACTTTTTTTACTTGATTTTAACTTATTGAGTGAATCCTCCATTACCGATTCAAAAGGAATGAAATCCCCAGAGGGGGGTCGATAAACGCAAATTATAACGTATCGCTCGAGTTCAACACAAGACAACTCAATAGTGCGCTCAATAGAAAGATTAACTAAATCTAAACGTTGTTTACATTTCAACTTGTTTGAAACAAGAACTAAAGATCCACCGCGAATAGCAGTTTTTCTTACAAATGCACTTTGTACAGTAAAATTATCATCATTGATAAACACTACTTCATGTTCTTTCAACCAGTGTTCAGTCAAACATAACACCTGAACATCATAGTTCTCCATAAATAAGCTTAACTCAAGCTCTTTGCCGGACAGACCCTGCATATTTTGATGAACAACATTCAACATATGCGGCTCACCCGTTGTCGCACCTAATAGTTTAAACTACTAGGCGAATCAAAAGTAGTGTTAGTACCACTACTAACAGTAGTCAAATATGACTTCGACATACTACTTATGTCTGGGTTTATATAAGCTAATAGCCTTGCTATTTTAAGTCTAAACCTAATTGGCAGATACACTGTATTCCTTGTCGATTTTAACTTATCAACAAAACTGTTGGTGTCAAAAAATATAAGTTTTTCACTGTAGTGACTTACTAAGAACTGCATATGATTATTTAACATATGTATATAATTATTTTTTCTATTAGATAATCTCTCAAAATATGGGAAAGCACACAAAATAATTTTGTTACAATTAATCCTTAAAATCTCAGTAACACTATCAGTGATATCTTCTTTTTTGACCTGTGAACTATTACCTACAAATACAGTTATGTTGGTATTACAATCATATTGATTTCCTGTAATTGATGTCATTATTTCTTTGAAGGATTTCCCAGGTAAACAATTGTTTTGAGTAGAAATACTCAAGTTGTTGCTAAGTAATTTCCCTAAACCTCTTCCCATACTATCAGAAAACATAACTGACTGATAACAAACTTGAATACTACAAGGGGTAACACTACTGGCTACTGACTGATCTTGAGATGGTACTTGCACAACATCAGGAATATCATGGTTGGGGTTACAGATCAGAGCACTCACAACTTGGGACGGGTCCTCCGTTGCCTCAGGCTGGAGGGCATCAAGGTTGGTTTCACTTTGACAAGAACACTGAGTGTTGCTGAGAGTCAGCGAGTCCACTCTGTCTACCAACTCATTAGTGGCTAGGATATGTTCCTTAATTTGGTGCTGAGAGCATACATATTTATTATAAAGGGACTTTAGTGAGTCATCAAGAACTTGAATTTCTGACTGTAAGCGTTGAGTGTCTATTTCATAAATATTTATACTATCTTCTAATTTAATTTCGTAATTCTTCAATTTATTCACAAGAGAAACACGTTCTTTCCTTAGCTGAATATTTTTGGAATTGTATTTTTGATGTTTCTTGAATTTATTACATTTTTTAATGATTTTATTCAATCTTGCATATTTTTTAAATTTATTTTTACTAATTTTAAGACTATAGTTATGTTTTAGTAAGGAATCCTCTGTCAGGTCAGTCGTTGTTATGGATTGAGGGTTATAATTGGTACTTAACAATTCACTAAACAAATGGTTAGTTTGTTTGACCTGAGTACGCTCTATATTATTTTGTAATTCTAGAATTTTTACATTTGCATGGATTAATTCATCCTCTAGGTCCCTAACCTTACACAAAGCCTCCTCATATAAATTACTGACTGTATCAACTCTCGGCGAACAGACTTTAGGTAAAATGTCACAGTAATATTTTTTCTTTAATAAATTGATACTGACAGTTTCAAAAGTAAGAACTCACTTGAAGCTTCCGATTCACTAGCAACAAAACATCCACCCTGTATACATCGTATGAAAATAACATGAAACTTCACGCGTGTACCGAACAGTGACACGTCATTATATCATACTCGTTGAAATCTAACATCCATCAATTCTAGAGTACAGCGCTATTTGTTCCATATATCACGCGTTGCAGCCAACACTGGCAGTAAGTAGGTTGACATGTGTGTGATATTAATGTATTGGAGATATAAGTTTTCTAGTTACAGCATTTTTTTAGCAACTAGCTTCATCTTTTCGACTCTGACAGTTCAAAAGTGCCTGTAATTGGTTTATTTGAAATAAATCCTTTGAGTTTGAGTTATATTTTGGGTTATTTTGCCAAAGCTCTAACCTATCGAAATCTTGCCAAAAAATGGACTGATTTAACTATATGTATGTAATAGGTTTGTATAATTTATTTTTTCGTTAGTGATTTGTAACGTGAACTTAAGCACTAAAGATAATCTATGCGTAAAAATAATTTATTTTCTAGAACAGCTAAGCAGTAAAGTGGCTATTCAACAAGTGAAAGATGAAAAGCGTTCTTCTTATAATCAATCTTAAGTGAAGCTGGTTCAGATTAATGCAGCAAACGCTGACGAAAGACACGTAGAAAAGAAGACACGAAATAAAGAAAAGAAAGAAAGGAAGAAAAAAGAAAAGAAATTTATTCTAAGTCATTTATACCTTAAGCACACTACACTAAAGGTTTATTCAATGTCTTATTAATTTATTTGCTAGAACATCTAAACAGTAATGTGTGTGTGGTTATTCCAAGTGAAAGATGAAAAGCGTTGTTCTAAGTTAACCTGATTTAGACTGGTGCAGCATAAGGTGACGAAAAACACGAATTAAGGAAGACACTAAAGAAAGAAAGAAAAGAAAGTAAGAAAGAAAATAAATTCATTGGCCAGTGAAAACTTTATTAAGAGATCCTGGGATTGCTACGTGTAACGTTTGAATACTTTAGTGTGCTTACAAGTTTTTTTTTTGTGGGTGGGAAATCATCAAATGACTTCTCCCGCTCTGGGTGGAGCAGGAGGGCGTGTCAGACTTTTACTGACTAAAACCCACCCATATTCCCTCAGCTGCCCGTGTGCCAGGGGCCACGGTATCTCTTTCGAACAACCCGCACCCCTGGCAGGCATCGGCCTTTGCGGGCCCCACCAGCTGCTGCTGACGTCCCCCTGCGACGGGTCAGCACAGTGGCCCCGCCGCCTACCACTTTTCGGCCGCAGGGGATAGGGAGAGCGGCCAACGCTATACCGACACTCCTCTTTCCCTGCGGCCCCACCGCGTCCGCCATCAAACGGTGGCGGCCCCGTCCAGGCCACGGAAGGGAAGAGCGCTACTCAGAAGTACCGGCACTCCTCCTCCGCCGCAGCCTGTAACCCTCAGCCGCGATGCCTCCCATTCGACATCGCAGCCCGCCTCAGCTGCGATGCACCTCACCGCAACCTACTTTTTGGCCGCTACGTCGTCGGCTTGGAGGCACAAGCCCTGACGAGCGGCCCCACCTTGGGGTTCCTCTTCGCTTCACCGTGGAGATGACCACGGTTACTGAGCCCCCCGCAACGACAATGCGGGAACCCCACTGGGGGGGGGGGGTTTATTACCACATTCCCTTTCTTTTAACAAAAGCAGTTCTTTGAAACTTGACGTGTGTACGAAACACGAATAGTGACACGTCATTGTATCATACTCGTTGAAATTTAACATCCATCAATTTACCGTTATTTGTTCCATACATCACGCGTTGGAGCCAACACTGGCTGTAAGTAGGTCGACATGTGTATGATATTAATGTATTGGAGATAAGATTTTAGTTATATTTTGCCTAAGCTCTAACGACCTTATCGAAATTAGGCCAAAAAAGTGGACTGATTTCACTATACTTATCTAATAGGTTTGTGGAATCTTTTTTGTCGTTGGTCATTTACACCATAAGCACTAAACATTTATTGAAAGTCAAAGTAATTAATTTTCCGCCTATTCAACAAGTGAAAGACGAAAATCATCGTTTTAATAATCAATCTTAAATCAGACTGATTCAGATTGATGCAGCATACGCTAACGAAAGACGGGTAGAAAGGAAGACACGAAAGAAAGAAAGTAAAAACGAAAATAGTTTTTTTTTTGGCCCAAGGTGCATTTCTTGTAAGATCCTGGGATCACTACGTAAAAGTTTTGTTCTGAAAGTGAGTCCTTTGAAACTCACGTGTTTCCTGAATACGAACAGTGACACGTCTTTATATCATACTCGTTGAAAAGTAACATCCATCATTCTTACAGTACAGCGCTATTTGTTTAATACATCACGAGTTGGAGCCAACACTGTCTAAAAGTAAGTTGATATGTGTTGGTTGATATTAATTTATTGGATAAAAGTTTCTTTATTCGTATTTTGGATATGTTGGCCCAAACTCTGACCTAATGATATAAGTCCAAGAAAACATTGGCCCATTCCCACTAAGTTGGTGAAATCTGTTTTTATTTTCGGTGGTTATCTACATGTCGAGCACCAAGTGGTGTAGCCTGTCTTCTTTTTCCATACATCATGTGTCGGTCATATAAAAATCCTTCTCTCTTACCATATCTTTGACACATTATTCACCCATCGTTTTGTCACATTTAAAACAAACGGTTCTGGTCTAGGTATAAGTACCGACCGACTATTATATTGATGAAAATCCTAAATTCAGAGATCATAGTGTACTCATGTCATGTATCTCTTCCCTCTTCTTCTTAGCGTGTCGATAGCAATCTAAATACAGTCAGCCCAGAATTTGGCCACGAGCTTGGCACTTACAGCAGCGTCCATCAGAACCTGTATCGTGCAGACAACAGCACACGCTGGACAAGATGTTAAGTACCTCATTGTTTGTGGGAAAACACTACAAAAAATCTCTTCACTACAAGCGGGTCTAAAACGATGCAAATATGAATCATCCTTTGAAATATTATAAAGATCATTTAGTGAACACAAGACGTAAATTGCGACTCCATATCGCTTTGTATCGTAAAATAAAACGGTAGAGGCCAATAACACACTTAGGTACATTTAACTTTATTCCTTTCAATCCAGTTTACTGCCATCAATCTCTGGTCATTTAGCAGAACAGCCATCCCCTGTGACCTTTAAAGTCTCACAAATATTTAAGATTACACTATCTCAACCCGTCTCTACAAGGAGGTCTGGCATTATCAAAAAGTTTACAACCAGACAAACAAGCTTAAACACTCACATCTACCTTTATTACAATGACTCAAAGTCTATAATTCAATGATTGAACGGTAAAGAACACTTGGTTTAAAACGTATCGTTGCGCGTGAGTGACCAATCACAAGGTGAAGCTCGGATTCCAAATTTGAAATTCTTGACGTACCAACGGCGCCATCTTTTTTCGGTATTTTTTTAAATTGATTTTCTGGAACGGAAAAAATGTTCGTGAGTTGTATTGATTGGTTTTATACGCCTTGTAAAATTTTAATTGATGCTGCTAATATGTTTGTTAATGAGCGTACCATATTATGAACTAAAGGAATGAATGAGTTGTATTGTTTTGAGCTCCTAATATAAAACAATTAAAAGCTCCTTACAATAGTTTAACATTGACAATTTTAAAGTAATAGTTATGTTTTTACATAGTGAAGCAAAAGCTAAGGTATCAATCAACCTTGCAAACAAGTTTTCCAATTACTGCTCAACAAAACATAACATCACGCCTGTAATTCCCGAAGGGTTAGGCAGAGGTGTATCTATAGTACCTACACCCACATTTAGGCAGTTATGTTTAAGTCCCATGTAACCAAGGCGCGAGCCTAATGCCATCACCTAAGCAAAAATCTAGACTCCGGGCTACTATTGAGAAATCCCTGACCGGAAATCCCAAAAACATTTTGCCCAACCTAGGAATCGAACCCAGGACCCTCATGTTCAGCATTAGCGCCTGCGACCACTGCACCAAGGCATTCGAGGAAGTACAGCTCAATTTAAATGAAAATGTAAAGGTTTAGAAATCCTTAAGTAGCGGGATCTACACCGCTACATGCGAACTGCGCATCACAATGACGTCACGCAAAATCCTGCATTGCGCAAACGGAGTTTACCGCGCATTTAGCATATAAACAACGTTCCGATATCAAAGATCGGGCAGTTACCCATTAGACACAACAACGGAGGATCCTTCCTTTTGTATGGAGGCTGAGTGAACTTTACACCCTGCCCTTATACCTCTAATAATAATTGTAAGCATCTATTCGAGAAAACCTTGTTATAAACCAGGGGCCCAAGTCTTTGACTAGTATGTTGCCAGTGATGAACTATGGTACAGGGGCCCAAGTCTGCTATTTTTATAAATTCGTCATTCCAACACGATCCCATTGTCATTTTGCTAAAAGTTTGTAATCTGCTAAATTCATAATGTTCAATCATTGGTCGGTCAATGGTGTCGTAATAGAATTGTGTTATAATGGCATTGTCGTATTGCCATTATTATAAAACCCGTTAGTAGAAATGATTTTCCTAAAACGACTATCTATTAAATTTGAACATTTATTCATGCCCGATTTCATTTATAAATATATTTTTACAAATTACTTATTAGTATATATTAGTTAATTAGTGTTAAATTTTAGCAGATTACCACATACCGTCAGTCATTCATCTGTCATTATGTACGAGATTACAAATAAATGCCATTTCTTTCAATGGAGTGTCAGTGGCTGACCCATTGGAAAGTCATAATGACGCCATTACATTATTAGATTACCAAACTTGTCAAAATCAACAATTATGAAATCAATGATAGACCATTCTGACTCTATTGTAATAGCAGACTCGAGGCCCAGTGCATCTCAATCACTGGTCTACCAGCTCCCAATATCACACTGCTTACTACGAAGATTAAATCTGTAGACGCTGAAATCAGCGAATTTAAACCAAACTTACCCGGTTACCCTCTCGAGATTCGATTAGAACCGGCTTTCCCAAAGTTTTGTTACGTATTGAAAAAAACACTAGTCGATTGACTTAGTTTGTTTTTCAGAATTTGTCATTTAGAGTGATCTATGTAAAAATAATAGTTTAAAAAAACAAAAAAAAAAACACGCTTTAAAAACCAAACTAAAAAGTAGAAAATAATTTAATTCCATTAAAAAGCGTGAGGTGCTTTTTGAGGTATTTTTATAATCAATTAATATCAACCACCCCACGCTTTAATAGAATTAAATTATTTTCTACTTTTTAGTGTGGTTTTTAAAGCGTGTTTTTTTTAGTTTTTTTTTAAACTATTATTTATTTTCTATTTTTTAGTTTTGCTAACTACAAAACCGTGTTTTTTTCTATTTTTTTTAAATTATTGAATTGTCATAGGTCCTCGATAAGTCTACAAAGTTTAAATGAAATCTGACCGTTAAAGTGGGTCAAAATAGCGTCCAAAGGATTCGGTTACATACAAACATACAAGTGAAGCTAATATAAAGCGTGTAAAAAGCATGTTGTTCAATCCAAAAATTCTTACTTAATGCTCACTTTCGCTATACAGGATAAAATTTTATCCAGTGCGCAAACTGTAACCATGAATTCACCATATCAGTCTAGAGTAGTAATTTTTCGTCAGTTATAAAAAAAAAAAATTCGCTGTTTCATAGAAAAGTGCAATGCAATACCTACGCGGTTAAAATGTATGGAACCGCAGATTTTGTTTTGATAACCAAAGCTGAATTCATGGTTACAATTTGTGAACCGGTTAAAATTTTATCCTGTATAAGGAACTTTTGTGCATAGTTTCACGCTTCTGGACCCAGAGGCTTAGAGAATGAATGAATTTGATTTTATTCTATGGGATAACCCATTTCGTCACTAACCCTTTTCTCATCGTGTCATCAAACTCCACAAAACTTCTTTACAGCTTCCATACTGTGCTGACTGCTACTACTGTCTCATTTTGCCTACATTTGCATTCCTTTCCTCTTTCCGTGATTTTTATTTGATTATAGGTAAATATTCCGGGTTCCGTGTAATGTGGGACGTAAAAGAATAGCACCATCCCATTTCTTCCCGTGGGTGTCGTAGAAGGCGACTAAGGGACTTGCTAGAGAATGGGCAGCAGCGTTCTCCATGCATTTGACCACCATTTTGTGATCGCCAATCCGCCTGCCAAGCGTGGCGATTATGGCATTTCCCCCTTTTGGGGAAGGCTTATGTCCAGCAGTGGACGTCTTTTGGGTGATATGATGATGATCTGTGCACTAATAATAAAGCTGAAAAGTTTGTTTGAACGCGCTAATCTCTGGAACTACCAGTCTGAATTGGAAAATTATGTTTGAGTTTAATAGCCCAATTCTTGAGGAAGACTATTGGCTATTATATTATATTTAAATCACGCTCAACATTCCAAAAAAAAAAACAAGTAAAAAAGAATGCTAAGCATAAAATGCGACGGGGTGGATTCAAAATATGTCGCCCTTTCCTTTTCCCACTCAACTCGATCCTGAGTCAAATATGGTAAAAAATATATCCCACAAAACCGAAAACGAACCGTAAAGCAAGTTTGAGCACCGTAGCCCACCGTGGTTACAAGCAACGCAAATATTGACGCAACTTATAATTGGATGTACAGTGAAGATGCTTGCAAAGCGAGATTTTTTAATTTTTTGCTCCTCTCCCCTTTTAGTTGGGATATACATCCGTGAGATGATTGGTTATATCCAATATTGGTTCAAAATATTATCAAGTTTTTAAAATCTGCGAAAATGTTGAACAAATAAATTCCTGTTTCTACCGTACAAGCATGCAGAAAGCTTGTTAATGATCCGATCTTGATCTATAAAATCTACATTTGATATAGTATCCGTTAAATACTAAAATTGGGCTGCATCTGGTTAGAACGGTATCCTGCCGATCTATTCTGTTAAAATCTCACCGTGAGAATTTAGGTGAAGTGACCTTCAAGTAAGCTGTCATTCAATCTGATGCTAGGGATTTACACTAAAGACAGCTTTAAGCTCACGACACCCAAGTAATCACGATGAGATTTTTACAGAATAGCACTACAAATTACGTACCTCACTATCAATCGCAATCCATTGCATTTGAAGCAACATTTTTTTCGAAAAATTTCTCTGCTTGAAAACGTAATGATTTGATCCTCTTACAAATTCTTATTGGAAATTTAATATTTAACCGTAATTTTATAACTTATCTTCCTAATTAATTACACACACCACACCGTCCTACATAAAACAGTAGCCATTTTCAAATCCTAACACAACGGTCATGTACTGCCCCAAGGTACGCTTGACCATCAAAACATTCTCTCTGAAGCCTTTGTTATTGTTGAAACACAAAACATACGCTGTTTGTGTTCAATAAGGATTTACTCCTACCTGTGTGTGGTTGGACTTATGTGTTAGCATAATGTGAATGGCGTAGGTTCTGAAAATACAAGGTGGCAGGATATAGACGCACAACCATAAATTAAAAAAAAGGTGTTAAAGCAACAAAAAAAGAGAGGCTAAAAAAAAAAGAGAAAGGATATGCTGTTATACCAATTACCAATCCATCCATATAATAAGCGAATGCCCAGCATGCGTTGCAATGCCATTTTCATTATAGTTATTAAATAAGGAACCTTTTCGGCGCGCACGCAACAACTTATCAATGTTTCATCACAATCTGTCGAGCCATTTTCGAGATTTTTCGAGACTATCGCACGGTAATTGATTTTTATATAGGGTGACACGGACATTGATGCACAACCTGTCAATATGGATTTAGTACATGATTTTGAAACAGCGTTGACATTTTTCGTTGGTTATAAAAACAAAATACGTATTCCATGCATTTTGACCCCGTAGGCTGCCTGTCAACGGTTAAAATTTAAAGTATGTAGTTCTGTTGTATGGCTTATATTTTCTGCTAGCACTTCATCCTCGTGAAATTTGGCCCCGTGACCCGCTGAGTCGCATCCCATCGCCCTTCCTTGCTATTCGTTTTCACTTAGCGTCTTTCCAAGGTTTTTTTCTCCCTTTTTCTAGCTCTTTAAAGAAAAAGAAAGAAAAAGTATTTATTGTGACTCGCACAGGAAGATCTTATAGGTACTAAACTAAACACATAATCGCACGAAAATGATAAAAAAAAAATTCGTGGATGTAATTTGTTTTAAATAAAATAGAATGTCCTACACGAGGACAAAGAAGTAGGAGGTTCCCAACCCCCTTCGGGTTGGGAGGGCAGGTGGTAGGTGGTAGTAGGTAGGAAGTGGTAGTAGTAAAGTCGTAGCATAATGTTAAATAGCCTATAACCTTCCTCAAGAATTGGGCTATTAAATGCAAAAAGGTTTTTCAAATCCGACTGGTAGTTGCAGAGATTACCTCACTACATACTAACTTACAAACAAATCTAATCTCTTAGTAATATTCTAGTATAGATTGGTCATTTACAACCCCTTAGACGTTGCGAATTTATGATTTGCCCTTCATATTTTCGAAGATGCAGAAGAAACGTTTGACTAGATATTTAATTGGAATTAGTACAATTCCAATTAAATATCTAGTCAAACGTTCTAACCAAGACACAAAACCATCTTTACATACCGAGACCCTTCCGTGCCTCGGAAAACACTTAATCCGTTGGTCCCGGATGTCATTCGTGGATCTTTGACAGTCGTTATGGGTCGTCAGGAGCCTCCGCAAAGGGAATGCCCCAAAGGGCATCGTATTGCCCAGTGACTGGGGTGTGGCGGTCAGATAGGCAGTCGCTTCGTGTTAAATACTGGTATTCAGCTACATCCGGTTAGACTGGAAGCCGACCGCAACATAGTTGGGAAAAGGCTCGGCGGATGATGATGACGTTCTAACCAAAACTTCTTGTTCCAGCTACTTATGCTTGACCGGGTGCATAACGCGCGCAGAGAAGGCTGGCATCGCTCGCGAGAACATTCAGACCTTGCTGACTGTCTGCGCCGACCTCTGCCATCCCTGCGACCTTGATACTGTAAGTATAGATTTACAAATTAGAGAAGTCAGAGAGGAATGTTACCAGGTCACCTAGAATATCGCCCTGACAGGAATTAGCAGCACTAATCAGCCATGTTCCCGCTGCTGGGACACAAGCCTCCTCTCTTTGAGAGGTTGTAATCCACCAGCGGGCCCAGTGCGGGTTGGTAGACGTCACTTGGTTTCGAGTTTTTGGTTCTAGGATATGCCGCTTTCCTCACGATGTTCTCCAGCACCGTTTTGAAAGCAGTGGTGATTAAATTATTTATACGAAGTACAGCGCCTGCCGGGGTTGGAACCAGGGCCTATAACACTTATGTTGGAGCTGATACCACTGTGTCACTACTACTCTGGAACTAGCTGTTCTTGTGTAAATTAGTTTGGTCTTAAACAAGCGATATTAAAACTCCCCGTAGTTTTTTTGCTTAACAAACGAACAGTAAGAATGGCTTTCATTTTGTTTTTTTTTTTTTTGGGTGGGAAATTATCAAATAACAGTTGTCAGACTTTTACTGACTAAAACCCACCCGTGTTCCCTCAGTTGCCTGTATGCCAGGGGCCGCGGTATCTCTTTCGAACAACCCGCACCCCTGGCAATTGGCCCTTGCGGGCCCCATCTGTTGCTGCTGACATCTCTTTGAGGCGCACGTGAAAAACAACGCGCCGTCGACCCGGGCTTGGTCCTTACCGGACAGCGAGCTACCCATTACTCGCCGTCCGCAAACCCGTGCCTACGGTGGCCGGGAATCAGCCTGGGATTCCCGATGCCCAGGGCGTCTCCTGCGAAGGCCACGGCTGTGAGGGCGCATGTACTGCATCTCCCTCACGTACGCCGCCTCCCTCTTTGCGAGCATAACTGCTTCGCTGAAGGAGGCGACTGCTAGCCATGCACTCTCGCTCCGTACCATGGCCTGGACCAGGGTCGGACGCGAGAGATCGCCGCCGCCGATCACCTCCACGACGACACGGCGGTGCTCCGCCCAAGCCGGGCAGACCTCCACCGTATGCTCCACCGTGTCCTCTGGGCGATCTTCGCAAAGGAAACACCCGGGTGTTTCCTCCCGCCCTATCCGAAACAGGAACCTCCCGAAACAGCCATGTCCGGTGAGGACCTGTGTCAGGCGGAAGGTGAGGACGCCATGCCGCCGCGATCGTGGCGTGCCCAGCACTGGGTTGCGACAATCGCACTTTCCACGTCGCCAGGAGATCCTGCCGGAGCTCTGTCCGCCGTGCCGCGATTTTCCGCGGCAGCGGAGTTACGCCCCGACGTTTGGCCTCCTTCATTTTGGTACTTCAACTACATTCATTGCGTTATTTATTTTGATGAGCAGATACATTTTTCGACGCAATATCCTGGGAAATGATTCAGATTGTGAGTGATAGTGTGTTACGGAATTATGGGGCAGATTTAGTTAATGGATATTTGACAGGACTTATCTGCGCTATTCAAACGATTAAAACGTAATTTTAGACCTTGTGTGTTAGGATCTGCGATGTCGTCATTTGTCAGGCAGATTCTTAGATAAGCTTAACCTAATAACCCTTAATGGTTTTTAGGTTTAGCTTATCTACCCTAATCACAGAAAATTCTTAATTTATTTTAACATGTAGACATGATAGCCAGTTTATACGTCATTCACAAATGAAGCACTGGCCAATCAGGTCATGCGTGGAAAGGAACACCAGGAAAGAGCTGGCCTGTCATGTTCTTGGTAATCTAGGGTCTTGGTAACATTAATGACCATTTGTAATTTCGATGAATTGTAAATCATGTTCTTTTTGACTTTACACTGACAATACCATCTCTTCCAGGGCTCCGAACGCATATGCGCAATCCAATCCCTCCGCTGCGCTCTCGGCACCGGCGTCGTCGGCTCCCGCGCAGAATTTTGTATGCTCTTCGCACAAGGAGCGGGGCTGGAACACAGCGGAGGATTCGTGCGAGCTGCCCGCACTGCACATCTGTTGCGGGCGCTGGCTGAGCTGGACCATATGATTGTGCAGGTTAGTTTGATTAGAGATGCAACGGAAAGGCGGTTATTGCATGCAAACTTCGTCTAACCGCGATCTCATGACTATTCTTCGATGGCGGCAAATCTGGCAAGGCTGTCAATTCGAGCAGGACTACTTCTGCGGTTACTCGTGCGGGACAGTACTGTCCAAGTGGACAGCAAATGCAGTTTTTTTTCGAACGGGTATACGCTGGTCGACCTTAATGAGACTAGTACAAGATTGTGGTGATTGGTACATACAAAGAAACACGTCTGCTGACCAACGATGCGTTCAACTATTAATACTTATGTATTTTTGCGTTATCAACACAACAACTCGAATCAGCTTATAATGTTCCCAGCTTTATTATTATTATGGCCCACAGAGAGGAGGCCTGTGTAGGCCTCCTCTCTGTGGGCCATAATCCCCAAATTGGCCCAGTGTGGGTTGGTGTATGTCACATGTCTTTGAATCTTTGGTTCTTGGACATACCGGTTTCCTCACGATGTTGTCCTTCACTGTTTTGAGAGCAGTGGTGATGAAATTAAACACACAAATTAAAGTACCTGCCTGGTGTCAAACTCCCGACCTACAACTCGTAAGACAGAGCCGATACCACTGGGCCACCACTGCCCTTTCTGATTAATCGTCACAACGAAAATAATATTTCTCTTGTAATTAAACAAGTATCCACTTCAGATTTCAGCAAAAACCATTCATTACCAAATCACCTTCCACAAGCCACGAACTCCACAGAACAAACTAACAGAATCTACAAAAAAAAAAAACGGTCCAACAAATGAGTGGAGGTAATAAAATATTCCGAGCGCGTCTGTTAGAAAGCATATTTGTACGGTCCTTAATTAACTGGAGTATCATTGCGCTGTTTGCTGAGCACACAGGGTAAACGATGAGTGCGGTGTGCGGTAGCCGTCGGAGCTACGACGGTGCGGACAGGGGATTGGCTTTTGTAAGTCACCAGCTAGCATTCATGAAATGGATGCTATAAAACGACTGATCCATACGTCATATTCTTGGACTGGTCATCTCTTAGCTGCCACAGCTTATTCTAATTTCTGAATTACTTTTTCGTACGGACGTTTTTAATGTGCACGCCTTTTTATATCGTTCTCACATGTATAATTTCAACATGAATGATGTAACCAATTTTTTGTAATAATATTTTGATTTAAAAGAGCGCCCGTGGAGTTTCTTGCCCGTTCTTCTCCATTGGTACAGTCAGCGTCAATAATATCGAGACGAACAGACTGTTCAAAATGATCTTAATAACAATGAAAATTAAGTATTAACTCAGTGACACGAGAAATATTTCAGAATGAAGACAGTACACGACAACTGTCATTCTGGCAAGAATTGTATCCCCTTGAGATAAAGTTTAATTTACTTAGTTGCTGAGATCATTTTGAACAGTCTGTTCGTCCCGATATAATTGACGCTGACTGTACCTACTACGCTTTGGAATGGGCATCTAGCTTCTTTTATTTATTTTTTTGCTTTGTGATCGATTTCTGTCGGTTGCCAATTTTAAACAACAACAGGGGCTTAAATAAGAACAGCCGCACGGACTGAGCGATCAGTTTAAACTACGCTTGCCGCTGTTGGTTACCGAAAGCCTGACAACCAGTTCTACCAAGGCATATTGTGTTACCCAGTAACTGGGCTGTGGAGGTCAGATAGGCAGTCGCTCCATGTAAAATACTGGTATTCAGCTGCATCCGGTTAGACTAGAAGCCGACCCCAACATAGTTGGGAAATGACTAGGCAGATGATGACGATGAACCCTACTAAAACGCCACATCCATCCTCCAAAAATCTTCTTACCTACCACTGCTACGAGCTGCTAGTACACAACGTACTCGGGGCATCGTTTCACGTTACTCGAAGCTACTGAACTCTCCGCAAGCCGCTGAACGCATGCACTTTGATATGGAACCGCGTCGCTTTGTTTGTACTGATTTTCAACTGCATGCCGATCTTTGTGAGTAATCTGTCTTTGTGTTTGTTGTGTTTCGTCATTTTTTTTGTGGAGATTATGAATGAGGTTCCGCTTGATTGCGTTTGTTGTGTTGAGTCTTGAATTGTTGTTTTTGAACTCTGGGATGGCTCGGAAGGCTCTAATGAATAGGATTTAGCATTATTTGCTCATCATCATCATCCATAGCCCGACTTCCACCCACCGCCGGGTATAGGCTTCTCTTTTCTTGTGGCAGCCTCATTCAGGTTTTGCCCGCGGTGGTAACAATGTCGTCCCATCTTGTTGACGGACGACTGACATCTCATGTTCTAGTTCTTGGACGGCACTCTGTAAAAAGTTATATTCATTGGAGCTTGGGATTGGCAGAGAGAGAAGAGCTTATATGTCTTGCTGAAGCTCAACATGATACTGGCTTCTATTAAAAAACTCAAAACATTTACTTCAATGAAACCAAATAGAGGGTCTTCTGAATTGTCAGGGAGTCGGTCAGTCAGAAAGATTAAGGTATTTGCCAATTCCAAAGCGTATGAGGTTTCTAGCGAGAAGAATGGACAAGAAACTCCTGGGGCACTCATTTCATTATCTGATTTTCAATGCAAGCAAAGCTTGAGATTTTTGTTTTGCTTTTTCCTCGATCACGCCTGATGGAAAGCTATAAATGAGGTCTATGATGGAGCGAGCGTGCTCTGAAGATGCCTGTTCACTCTTTCTTTGGAGGCAGACGGTTTAAATACAGAGAGGGAGGGAGGGAACACAGACGCTGGCAGAGTTTCGCACTTTGGTTGTGCGTATAATGAATGTGGTGGAGAAGCGCTGAGTATGACTAGCTGGGATATCAACCAAGTGCGGATGGTAGTTCGGTAGTAAAAGGACGATGGTGGGATCAGGTCGTGGAGCTCCTGTGCACACTCTCCGAAGTACAGTCTAGAAGACCGACAGGCAAGCAAAATGATACCGATTTCTATTCCTTTTCTTGTTCAGGCTGTAGTTTTATAAAACCTTTGATAGATCTTAAGCCCTTTTGGCATCCCTCTTAATTACAATAAATAGGAACGATCTAATAATGCAACATCCCCAATTTTGACGTTACTAAAGCGAACTGGATATTACAATAGTAACCCTATAATGTTGACAAATAAATTTCCAATGTTCCTACAGTCACGTGTCTTTATTGTGGTGTCCTGCCTCAATAAATATCGACTGTCATGTGTAGTGAAAGGAGGACTAATTACCTACTGCTGTTATAGAAGACATTGTTACAACCAACATCGTTGTCAATTTTCGCCGTATAATTATCGCATTGTGTGTTCACATAGATAGTTTATACACCGTGACATTTTAGTCGTCTTACAAAGGTGGTCCACTCAATGTATCCGTCATAAGATACCTCTAGGTGCGATTAAAACATTGTTACCATTAATTAAGATAATAGGTACAAAGAAAAATAAATAATGCTTTAGAATTATGAAACACCCTTCCTGTTAATAATGTTTACGTATCAAACGGTAGAAGATATCTACCTACCTACCATTACATTCCATCATTAACTCCATCTCCATAACAGGGTGTTTCAAGCTACGTCATGCGTCTTAGTGAATGATTTTTTATTTTTTTTAATTATGCAAATGTTCAAAAATATCATTTTTTTTTTAAATGAATGATTAGTAGTCATTGGATACATGAAGTGGGCTGCCGTTGTAAGACGACTAAAAAGTCACGGTGTATATAGTTAAAAAGATATTCAACGCTAAAAAAGCAATTAAAAGTACATAAAAAAGAAGTTTAATATAGCCAACCGACACGGGCACCTTAAACGCCCTCCATTTTGGATATCTTGTTGTGACGTCATAGTCTATGATATTGACAACGGACTGAATCGCAAACACTCTTTATAAACAGATTGACATTAATTATAATTGTTCCGTGTGGTGCCGGACGTAAAAGAATAGCACCATCCCATTTCTTCCCGTGGGTGTCGTAGAAGGCGACTAAGGGACATACTATAGAGAATGGGCAGCAGCGTTCTCTATGCATTTGACCACCATACTGCGATCGCCAACCCGCCTGCCGAGCGTGGCGATTATGGCAAATCCCCCCTTTTTGGGGGAGGCTTATGTCCAGCAGTGGACGTCTTTCGGCTGATATGATGATAATTGTAATAAACTTTTACGTCGCATTTGCGCTGACCAATAGTGTCGCTTTTCAAATATTTGTATTTCCCACAGTTTTGTTGCACTTTTTAAACAATTATATTAAAATTATATTGAAAAGTATTGATGGGAGCATACTTTAGAAGTAAAACAGTTTATAAGTGAAGGCGAACACCTACTTAATACCTGATATTGCCCTTGATTTATGTGTCATATTGTATTGTGTACATCTTTTGTTGGAGATCCTAAATCGATAAATAAATAAATAAAAATATTGGACCCTTATCTGAATCACATGCATATTTCCTGTTATCGCTCGGGATTTTAAACGGCATTTTGAAAATAATTTAATACAAAAAAAAAAACGTAATTTACTGACACACAACACGATATTTTGGAAATCTTTAAATATAAAAAAAAAACTTAAACTAACTGATAGGAAATCCCATCGTGTGCACGGGTTGTCTTTTAATAGGCCCGACTAATGCTAACCCTATAAAGCTTGCAGATCATCACAACGATCAAAGTCGCGTGTCGGTTTTGTGTACGTCCCGCTTCGATAAATATTGATGGTCACGCGTTGTGACACGACGTGACAAGCGGTGACGGGACACACGTCACTGGCCATTTAGCTAATTGTTGATAATACGTATCGATAATATAAATTAACAAGAGTAGTGCGTCACTTTCCATTTCATCATATCTTGAAGTATTTTGGGATAGCTCAAGTTTTTAGAAACATACCATGTGTTATCATATCACTAAAGTTTTAAATTTAGCTTCGGAAACAGTTCTTAAACAGCGGCTATAGCTTTTTAAAATAAAATCGATATTTATTCTAGACAAAAACATCGGACCGTTAAGCGTTTGGTCCTAGCTGTGATTCGTGGATCTTTGACAGTCGTTACGGGTCGTCGGGAGGTTGTGGAGGCATCCTGTTAGACCGGAAGAAGATCTCCACATAGTTGAGAAAATGCTAGGCATCTAGAATGATGATGCTAGAAGAACACATGTCTATTTGAATTACCGTAAAATAGACGATCACAATCGAATTTAAGTAGGTATTAATCTGGTTTATACGTTGGCAATACTAAACCATTGAACCAATTGAAAGCGGCAGCTTGAAACTTCAGACAGGAGTGCTTTTCATTCTAGAAAACGACACAGTTTTAGACATTTGAAGAAAAACTTAAAACAGAATTAAAATCAAACTAGCAAACTATCATCTTCCTCATAAACTCTAATACATACTCCACGCCACGTGCTGCAACCCTCAAATCTACAGACAATGGTTTAAACAAATTGTTTACATTGCATTACTATAGTGATTGTTTACCGAGTGCAGTCTCTTCGGTCAATAGTTAGACCTCCTTGTGTCATGTTTATAGCCACAGAGCTAGGAATGGACGCACCGGCAGCATTTAGACACGGCAGTACTTACAAAATTCGCGCCGATAGTGAGAGAGCATATTATTTCTAATTTCTATCACCATTACCATTCAAAGTCGTTAGTTTATATAAGTCATTAGAGTCGTAGTGCGAGCAGGGAACTGGTACCATTGGCCTTGGTGTGGTAGCGGTACCAGATTAGTACCTGTACTATTAAGAATAAGAATCATTTATTTTTAGCAAAAAGAAGAAATACAATGCATGTTGCGTTATTATGACATTACATTTGTGCACAATTTTTGATATCAAATCAAATCATTTATTTTTGCAAACATGGGTAATTGGTACATAGTTGTTTTCTTAAAAAAAAAAAGTAGTCCTCCATTTTCTACCGTCTCATGGGCATGCAAATAATATTCAACTCCAAATTTGAACAGAAATTCAATTGATACTGAATAAATAGAAATGTCAAATCATTAGAATAAAAAAAAAGAAACAATATACAGGCTGATAACATTAGCGACATTTTTACAGTAATATCAAAAAAAAAGTATGTCAAAGTGTCAATCAGAATAAAAAGTGTCAGAATAGGAACATGTATGTCAATCATAATAATAGTACATCAATCAGTGCAGAGATCTATCATAATTAGCCTATAATGTAATGTTGTTCCGATCGCTTAAAGAAATCAAAGATCGCCAGTAATATTTGATGTATGTACGTGAGCATCCATTTATTTGTTTTAATCGCTCATGTGTCGCAGGTCGCGTCGCGGTGTAATGTAGCCTCAGCCTGAGACACAGGCCTCCTCTCTTCGATAGAGTGTGCTGGACCCAGTGCGGGTTGGTACCCTGCATATTGGTATTTCTAATATAAACAAATATTTTCGTAAGTTAGAGTGAGAAAACAGATAAAGTAAGTAAAAAAGATAGTTAATAGTTAATAGGCAAAGTTATTTGAAAAATAACTTCACGGTTGCCAACCGTACGAGGTTCCTCGTACAAATATGAGATTTGCGGTACGCGCCGGGTACCTGAATTTGGTACCGGTACTTGTTAGGTGAAGTACCTTGAACAGGTATTTATTTATTAACTATATAACTTAATAAATTAACTAAAATATATTTTGTCTAAAATAATCTATTTTAGACTATATTTCAACTAAAATAAAGATAATTTTGATTTTGACAAATTTGTTTGTCGCAGGAGCCCAACAGCAACCTTTGTGTTATGTCAATAAAGATCACTGTGAATTTGATAGAGATGCAAAATCAGAGGTACCGGTTCCAAGGACTGAGTGCGAGTGAACGGTGACAGGCTTGGTAAGGAAATGGTTGACAATGCCACTTCTAGCAGCAGCAGCGGAGGCGTCTCCGAAGTCTGTGTTCAAAGTTGTCTCTCTCTCTTCAAGGGAATCTTGAGATAATTCGTACACTGTTGTTTGTTTTTAATTAGATGTTTATTACATTGACATGATTAAAACGTTTGGAGTGAAATAGTGTTGTGTAAAGCAGCTTTTGCCAGGGACTTCGCCCGCGTAAAGGTTTAGGAAATTATCCCACGGGAACGTACTACTAGGATAAAAAGTATCCTAAATGTTAGTCCAGGTTATAAACTATATGTGTTCCTAATTTAATCCAAATCCCTGCAGCCGTTTTGGCGTACTTGAGTAACAAACATCTAAACTTTCACATTTATAATAAAATAAATTAAAATAAAAAGTATCCTATGTGTTAATCCAAGGTTATATTATAAATTATCTGTGTTCCTAATTTTATCCAAATAATACTTTTTCTTTCTTTCAAATCTCTGCATCGTTTTTGAGTTACAAACGTACAAACTTTCATATTTATAACATTTGCAGGATTTAATTCTCCACGGCTGATCTGATGATAGAAATAATTATACCCTTCGTTTTACAAATTTTACATCAGATAGGTCATTGCCAATCCACTACAAAAAAAAAAACTGCAGGCATTTGTTTTGTTTGCCTCTTATTGACAACCATAAGCAACCACAATTTTCGCAACTGCTACCCACCCCTTCAGGGAAAACGATGATACTTTAGTTTACACAAGTGATACCCTTAAAATAAACATTTACTTCTACCCTCATTTATGTAGAATGCACGCTCGTTACGACGCCACGTGTCGCACTGTGTACTCAATCACTTGAAATTGTGCCAATCGCGGGTGTGTGCGAATAATTGCTGAATTTAATTTCTGCTCGTGTTTCAATTGATCTGGTAGCTTATCCGATGATTGTTTTTTAGTCGTTTTTGATACACTTCATAATTATCTGCCAATGGCTGACGCACACAAACATAACTCCTTGTTTTCCCGAAAGGGTGGGCAGAGGTGCATCAGCTATGGTACAATCACTTTTCGCCAGTTATGTCTTAAGAGCGTTCATCCCGCGCGGGCTGGCAACGTCTCATTTATAGTGGTTTTTCGTGATTATTTTATTAAATATGAATTAAAGTTCTATTTATTAACCCGCTTCCAAAAGAAGGAGGTTCTCAATTCGTCGGAACCTTTTTTTTCAGACAAGTACTCATCGGTGGTATTTATAATTATTTTTAACATTTAAATAAGGGGCTTGTCTAAGTAACAATAGCTGCACGGGTCGATCGATCAGGTTAAACTACGTTTGCCGCGGTTGGTCCGTAGATGGGTGACCATCTTTACATACCAAGACCCCTCCGTGGCTCGGAAAGCACGTTAAGCCGTTGGTCCCGGCTGTCATTTGTGGATCTTTGACAGGCGTTACGGGACGTCAGAAGCCCGAAAGTCTGACAACCAGTCTTACCAAGGGGTATCGTATTACCCAGCTACTGGGTTGTGGAAGTCAGATAGGCAGTCGCTCCATGTAAAATACTATTCAGCTGCATCCGGTTAGACTGGAAGCCGACCCCAACATAGTTGGGAAAGGCTAGGCAGATTATGATGATGATGATGTTTTCAATCAACTCAGCCTATCGCAATCCACTGCTGGACATAGGCCTCTCCCAGGCAGCGCCACAACACTCTATCCTCCGCTTTCCGCATCCAGTCTGTCCCAGCCACCTACCTAGCCATGATGATTTACTCTTAAATAAAAACATTTAATCGTATTACGTACTGGAAATAGAAAATAAGTGATGGTATGTACATTTTTATAAGTAAATACCAAAATAACTATAAAAAATATAGCATACAAAGTTATAAATTCCAACGATCCAGTGCTTGGCTGAAAAAATAGTAGTTTTGTTTAAAACTAAGATAGTCACGAAAAACCACTTGAAATGCGACTTTGCCAGGCCGCGCCGGATGAACGCTCTTAAGTCCCATGTAATAGGGGGCGAGCTTATTGCCATGAATCGGTCACAATTCCCGACGCCGGGCTGCTACTGAGAAATTCGAGATAGAAACACCCAATAACACTTTGCCCGACCTGGGAATCGAACCCAGGAGTTCATGCTTAGCAATAGCGCTTTCGATCACTAGACCAACGGAAAACAAACTGTGATGTTATGATGTCATAAAACTGCTTACGAAGCATCAATACCTATCTTAAGCAAACTATTTCTTTCGAGATGCAACTGCAATCCTCTTTTTGGGATCGGTATTATTGGTCACCTTAAATTAAACTACAGTACTTTCGGATTTATTTTACATCTGATAGCGGCAACCCAATAACAACCTTATTGTAACGAAGATTAAGATCATAGTGAATTTGACAAACTTGTTAGTGGCAGCAGCCCAACAGAAACTGCAATGATAATTATGACAATAAAGGCTTCATCAAACAGGCGTGACTCGACAGCGCTACGCGGCACTTGTAGAACAATTTCTATGAAGTTGTTCTACGAGTATCTCGTCGCGTTTGTTTGAAGAAGTCTTAAAGATCGCTGTGACAGTGATGCAAAATCAGACGTTAACTGTGAAATTACTGTGCTACAGTCATTTCACAGTTTAATGTAATTTTCTGACAGTCACCATCATCTGCCTAGCTTTTTCCCAACTATGTTGGGGTCGGCTTCCAGTCTGCAACCAGTATTTTACATGGAGCGACTGCATATCTGAACCTCCTACCCACAAGCCTGTTTTTGGGTAACAAGATACCCCTTGGTAAGAGTGGTTGTCAGTCTTTCAGGCTTCTGACGACCCTTAATGTTCTCAAAGATCCACGAATGACGGCTGGGTGGTTCCATGGCTTAACGTGCTTTCCGAGGCACGGAGGAGTTTTAGTATATAAAGATGGTCACCCATCCACGTCCTGACGGCGTCAAGCGAAGCCTAACCTGATCGATCGATGCGCGCGGATGTTATTACTTAGGCACGAGCACCTCTGACAGTGAAAGGACTGTAGCAACAATATAATTATCTGATATTCGACATTGTCTTTAAATCACCAAATCGCCATAAACAAAAACTTGCGAACACATTTTATTCATCCCCTTCCGCAACTCCCTAACAATAGACTTGAAACCCGAGCCCTCCCTAAAAGCGTACCGTATTAATGTTTATATAGCCATCCACTGCTGGTCGTGCGTCTCTAATGGCCGGTCCCTCGAGGTGTAGCCGCGTAATCGATACCGCGGCCGACTGTTAATGGATTAGGTGCCGCACCTACAGACTTGATTTTTTGAAATTGTGTATTGGTTTCGTTATGGTCATGTTTTTGGGAGATTTGGCAGTTTTCGTCGGTAGTTGAATGCGTTTTTTAGCACTCCTAATTATCAGCCTTTAAATCAATCAAAATCAAAAGTCATTTATTCAAATTAGGCTGAGAATCAGCACTTTTCGAACGTCAAAATTACATAAGACAGTCCCCCAAAACGCCCGCCCTTCACCACTTCCTAGTGCTTTAGCTGTGACGAAGAAGTAGCGCAACAAACTCCCCAGCAGCACAAAAGTTCCCTCTGCTGGGTCACAGGTCTCTTTCTCTGTGGAAGGGAGTGGGCCGTAAATAAACTACCACGTTTCCCAGTGCGGGTGTGTAGATGTCACATGCAGCAGCCATTGTCGATCCTGCATCTCTAAAAGCCGGTCCCTCGCGGTGTGGCCGCGTAAACGATACCGCTGCTAACTGTTAATGGAGTAAATGAACGCATTCTGATTTTTGAAATTCTGCATTGGGTTCGTTTTGGTTTTCTTTTTATGGTATTTTGGCAGTTGGATTCGTTGGTAATTGAATGCGTTTTTTATTTTTATAAGCTCCTCTCATCAGCAGCTTCTTATCTATTGATGGGAATTACGTACGGCATCCGGCCTTACGTAGAGTGCGTTTCAGGAAAAAATACCCTTCGCTGTAATTTTGGTAGCACGGAAATTCAGTGTTTTAATGGGTATCTTCACTCTACAGACATGGGAACCAACATTACGGCGAAGAAAATTTATTCGTGAGAAGTAGTACTTCGTAAGCTTTTCGATAGATTTTATGGATGCTATATTAATTTCTGAAATGGAATATTTTAATTATCGAATTCTTTGAATGTTAGATAAATATATCTGGAAACTGAACGTTTATCATCATCAGACATGTAATAAAAATTCTGAACGAATAACATCTCCTTCTCAAACTCAAAACACAATGCTGGATGCCTGTTTTTTTAAACGGTTTTATTTAGGTCACCCCGTTTGTTTTTTCCACCTTAGCCCGTCACTATAATAATAATTGTATCACTGAAACAAATGAATATCTGAAAAGTAAATAAGAATGCAACCGTCCCTATTCCACACAAACACTAGTGATTTATTAATTAACTCTCTCTTTTCAATCCACTCACCCTCCCCTGTCCCAGCGGACTCAAAACTTTGATGTCCGCAAACGATGCGCCCTGGGACCACTGTTTGTGATGCTACGGTACAAGATAAACATCATTATTAGTTTATTACGCACATGCGCTCGGTTTGTGGATTATTTGCGGTTTTTGTATTATTGAAAATATAATATTTAAAAGTTGTTGTCATCTGCCTAGTTCTTTGCCTCATGTTTCGACAATGACGTGGAAAGGTAACCATGTAAACTTTAAAATTAAATAATGGGAGCATGTTATTCTTAGGACAGAATAGTTGTTCGACTTTCGGTTTTCTGACTCATTTGTGTTATTTTTAGTTTAGGCTAGATGTCCGATTTTCGGGTTTCTGACTTACCACACTTGTGATATTCTTAGGTTACACTAGTTGTCCGACATTCGGTTTTCCGATGTCCCATATTTGAGATATTCTTAGGTTACACTACTTGTCCGAAATTCGGTTTTCCGATGTCCCATATTTGAGATATTCTTAGGTTACACTAGTTGTCCGACATTCGGTTTTCCGATGTCCCATATTTGAGATATTCTTAGGTTACACTACTTGTCCGAAATTCGGTTTTCCGATGTTCCATATTTGAGATATTCTTAGGTTACACTAGTTGTCCGACATTCGGTTTTCCGATGTCCCATATTTGAGATATTCTTAGGTTACACTAGTTATCCGACATTCAGTTTTCCGATGTCCCATATTTGAGATACTCTTAGGATAAAATAGTTGTCCGACATTCGGTTTTCCGATGTCCCATATTTGAGATATTCGTAGGTTACACTAGTTGTCCGACATTCGGTTTTCCGATGTCCCATATTTGAGATATTCTTAGGTTACACTAGTTGTCCGACATTCGGTTTTCCGATGACCCATATTTGAGATATTCTTAGGTTACACTAGTTGTCCGACATTCGGTTTTCCGATGTCCCATATTTGAGATATTCGTAGGTTACACTAGTTGTCCGACATTCGGTTTTCCTATTTCCCACATTTGTGATATTCTTAGGTTACTTACACTAGTTGTCCGACATTCGGTTTTCCGATGTCCCATATTTGAGATATTCTTAGGTTACACTAGTTGTCCGACATTCGGTTTTCCTATTTCCTACATTTGTGATATTCTTAGGTTACTTACACTAGTTGTCCGACATTCGGTTTTCCGATGTCCCATATTTGAGATATTCTTTGGTTACACTAGTTGTCCGACATTCGGTTTTCCGATGTCCCATATTTGAGATATTCTTAGGTTACTTACACTAGTTGTCCGACATTCGGTTTTCCGATGTCCCATATTTGAGATATTCTTTGGTTACACTAGTTGTCCGACATTCGGTTTTCCGATGTCCCATATTTGAGATATTCTTAGGTTACTTACACTAGTTGTCCGACATTCGGTTTTCCGATTTCCCACATTTGTGATATTCTTAGGTTACACTTGTTGTCCGACATTCGGTTTTCCGATGTCCCATATTTGAGATATTCTTAGGTTACACTAGTTGTCCGACATTCTGTTTTCCGATGTCCCATATTTGAGATATTCTTAGGTTACACTAGTTGTCCGACATTCGGTTTTCCGATGTCCCTTATTTGAGATATTCTTAGGTTCGACTAATTGTCCGACTTTCGGTTTTTTGACTGCCACGTTTGGGATATTCTTAGGTTAGACTAGTTGTCCGACTTTCGGCTTTCTCACTTCCTTTGGCGTAACTTGCTATGAGCCACAGTGGTCTCAATAAATAAAACGGTCAACCAACCATTGACTAACCGCAGCAAGAGTTGCTTAACTTTGCAGATCGTTGTTACCTCGCAGCTGTTATATGTAGCCACGAGCCACTCGAACGATGCGCCCTGGGACGACTGTTTGTAATGCTACGGTAAAAGATAATTACACACATGGGTCGGTTAATGGCTTATTTGCGTTTTATGTTTGCTATAGATAATAAGTATAGCAGTGGTGGCTTAGTGGTAACGGCCGCGACTTAGGAGTAGGTCGTAGGTTTGAACCCAGACAGACGCTTTACTTTGTGTTATTTATTTCATCGCCCATGCTATCACAAAGGTATAAAAAAAAACATCGTGTGGAAACCGACATGTCCTAGACCCAAAAATTCGAAGACATGTCCATGTACTATCTCTTACACTAAGATTGGTTGTTTCTTGTCTTGGTTAACCCATCAACACGACTGCCAGAGGAGCGGGTTGTTCGAAAGAAATACTGTGGCTCTTGGCACACAGGCAACTGAAGGAACACGGGTGGGTTTTAGTCAGTAAGAGCCTGACACGCCCTCCCGCTCCGCCCAGAGCGGGAGAAGTTATTTGATGGTATCCCACCCTCAACAAAAAAGCGTCTTGATAAAGTATTAAAAAAAAAACAAACTGTACAATACATCCATACATAAACTCACGCCTTCTCCGCATAGGGGTAGGCAGAAACTAAAGAACGCCGCCGTCTACAGTAATATAAAACTGGCAAATTCAACTCCAATCACGTCAGAACTTCATTAAGATTAACTTACAAACTTCCTACCACCCAATCTCAGTCCGACCACTCTTTTATTATGGACCCTCAAACTTCTTCGTAGCGTGTCCAGAGCACATCTGCCAAGACTGTAGTAACTCAATCAGTGGTCGCGTGACCTCTGCACTTACCGCACGGATTCCACGCTCGCTGGTTTGATAGTCATCCCTCGTTTGACTTGGGTGTTTTAGTCATGGCTCGTGGATTTGTTTTGAGGGAGTAGACGGTAGTTTACTGATATAGTTAGATTAGAAGTTTGAGCAAACGTATTTGATACAGACTGCCAAAGTGTTGTTATCTTGGAAATAAATAGAGACCAATTAGGACGTCTTGACGATTCAAAATGTGTGAACGATTTATTTGAAATAAACGCTTTTTTAGATCAGGTTCAAACCAACAAGCCAGTTTTTTAATTAAGAACCCAATATGTATAGAAATGCAGTTGTGTTTACAAAACTGATAACTTAGTCCGGTGCTAAGTTGTAATTTTTTGGATTAAGAGCGTTACTCAAACCGAAATAAAGTTGGAAATGCAAAAACTGGCTCAAAGGCCATAGTGCGAGTTTCATTTAACCATCCCGATCAAACGCTTCGAGCGTGTTTGGCGCTCCGATTGGCTCTGAATTGGTGACGGACCAATCGGAGCGCCGCACAGTGGAACGAATGTATGGGAGCGGTTGGACGTAGACATGTCCGAAAAAAAAGAGTAAAATTATGCCAAACTAATGATGCCATCTTATTCGATTACTTAATGCCTTCATAACTTGTGGTGATGAATTTCTTCATAACTCCCATATTTCGGGAGTAATTTGAGAAAATGTGAAATTTTACTATGAAAATGAGTGTATCGAGCTCTCTCCCTCCTGATTCCGGGCTTGTTTCAAGTAGCGGTCTCTAATATCATAATGCTAATACTAAGAGCTATATTTAATACTAAGACACATAGTGCGCCAAATGTGCACTTTCTGGGATAAAGAGTGATGTTTATTTTATAACACAATTTTTTTATTTTTTGTTTATTTTGTTGATTAAAACCGTTTTTCTAAAGGTTTACCTTATTACAATAACATTTCTGAGCAGCCAATTAGAGAAGATATAAGCTAATTAGGATATATAATTAGGGACTTAAGGTTTACATATAAAACTGATGCACTAATGATTACTGATAAGAACATTGCTATTATTTAATTACTAAATGGCTCTTAATACACTAATTTAGCATGCATCATTTACTAATTATCACAATAACTAATTACCTTGCAATATTTAACAAAGGATACCTGGGATACCTGGATTTTATATAAATAGGTCACTATTAGTAACTTTAAAATCAGTGTTGATTTACACCTCGTTGTATCCAAGCTAATCTCGCAATGTATTTTCCAAATTTTAATACAAATCTTGATATTCACGTTGCTTTATGCGCACGCGCACATAAAGATTTACGCGACTTTAACTATTTGTTCAGTGTTTTAAAAGATAACAGTTGTGTTCAGTTATGTGAAAGTGCTGAAACAAGTTTAAAAGACTGGTGTCGTCGATTTTGCTACCGCATTTATGCAAAATGGACACAGTCTGGAAGAAGCACAGATAAGTTTCGGAAGAAACATGAGATTTGGCTACAGGCTGCAATTCAATGGCCGGAATTACAGAATGAAAATATGGAACCTTCTACAGAAAATATAAGTGACGTCATCGAGCCCATAATTTCTCCTGCTAAATCTGATGCTTCAACTTGTACACATCCTAGTCCTCGTAAATCTTTTGAGGACCTTAGTAACCGGCAAAAAAGAAGACGCACTGAAGATAGTCTTTCATGCAGCAGTAGCAGCGCTGAAATTATGTTTTCGGCCGAAAGGGCGCTTCAAAAGGCAGGACAAAGCGATACAGCTTATGTTATGAAATACTTGACGGAGAATCCAGAAGAGGCCTCAAAAATCAAAGCCTTCATTGAAGGTAAATCAATTCAGGTACGGGAAATATCCCCTTTGAAGGCATTGGCTCTTTATGTATCGATGAACTTATCGAAATGGCGCTATAACACTCTTCGGGATTTCAACACTCAAGAAGGAGCTCTTCAATACCCGAGTTACTACATGTTGGTTAAAGAAAAAATTAAGTGCTATCCGGCCAAAGAAGATCTCACAGTTACAGAGAGCTCTGCAAAAATCAAATTACAAGCCTTGATGGATTTAACCTCAAGAAGACTTATTAGGTCGTTAGAAACCCCTGTTGATCCCAATCAACAGCTCGTATTGACCAGCAAATGGGGTTTTGACGGATCATCTAGCCAAAGCATTTATCATCAAAGGACGAGTGAAGATGAGCAAATCGATCTTGCTAGTAATTTTATGATTAGTCTTGTACCACTGCGGCTCGTCTCAAAAGGTGTAACAATTTGGGAAAACGAGCGACCATCTTCCACTTCATTTTGCCGGCCAATATTGTTTAAGTTTATAAAGGAAACCAAAGAAAATGTGCAGAGAGAGATGGCTGAAATCGAAGCAGAGATTGAAGCCTTAACTCCATCCACCATCACTGATGGAATTAGTGTCAAACACCAACTGCTGTTAACAATGATTGATGGTAAAATTCATTCCATTATATCCAATACAGCAGCTTCAGTGTGTGACATATGCAAGGCTTGTCCTAAAGAAATGAATAATTTAGAGTTAATCAAAGATAAACACGCAAACGAGGACATGTATAAATATAGCTTAAGCACCCTTCACGCTTGGATTCGCTCAATGGAATGCTTATTACACATTTCCTACAAATTAGACATAAAATCATGGCAAGTAAGGGGTGATATAGCAAAAAGGCAAGTTGATGACAGGAAGAAAAGAGTTCAAGAGGCTGTAAGAAGAGAAACGGGCTTACTTCTCGATGTTGTGAAACAAGGCAGTGGATCCACCAACAATGGCAACTCGGCAAGGAGATTTTTTGAAAACTACACTAAATCTGCTGAACTGACCGGAATAGATGCTATGCTTTTAAGAAAAATCTGTGTGATCTTGCAGTGTATTTCATCAGGAGAGAAGATCAACGTAACTAAATTCCGAGAGTTCTGCTTTGATACTGCTAAGCTTTACGTGGAGTTATACCCATGGTATTATATGCCTTCTTCACTTCATAAAATTTTAATGCATGGGCCAGACATAGTTCAGAACATGTCAATTGTGCCCATTGGTTTTCTATCCGAAGAGGCATCTGAGGCTAGAAATAAAGATTTTAGAAAATATAGAGAGGGGCATTCTCGAAAGCATAGCAGTATCTCATGCAATGAAGATATTATGCACAATCTTTTACTGTCTTCTGATCCACTTGTTACAAGTATCCGTCCAAAAGGAAATAAGTTTGTAAAAAAATCTTCTTTTAAGGAATTTTATGAGCTTACGGATTCTGAGAAAAGTGATATCGAATTTGTTAACATAAATGATTTAGCGGACATCGATTCTGAATTTGAATTAATTGATGATGATGATGATGACGAAGATAATTAAATGATGTTATTGTTTTAAAATGTGTAACTTAGTAAATTAGAGCTTACATCTTAATTATTTATTGTACTTTTAATGAAACTAGGTAATTTATTATCAACTTACTTAAAAGTCATACTCTCATCAGTTCTTGTGAATATTTTTGTTAATATATATTTCTGTATATATATATAATATATTTATAGACCTCTTAATAAGTCTGTCTGCGGTTTAAAGTAAATACAAATGGGGAAAAAACGTTTTTTTTTTTTAAATTTTCATTTCCTTTTATCCCAGAAAGTGCACATTTGGCGCACTATGTGTCTTAGTATTAAATATAGCTCTTAGTAATAGCATTACGATATTAGAGACCGCTACTTGAAACAAGCCCGGAATCAGGAGGGAGAGAGCTCGATACACTCATTTTCATAGTAAAATTTCACATTTTCTCAAATTACTCCCGAAATATGGGAGTTATGAAGAAATTCATCACCACAATTTATGAAGGCATTAAGTAATCGAATAAGATGGCATCATTAGTTTGTCATAATTTTACTCTTATTTTTCGGACATGTCTACGTCCAACCGCTCCCATACATTCGTTCCACTGTGCGCCGAACGCGCTCGATGCGTTTGATCGAGATGGTTAAATGAAACACACTATGGCCACAGAGCATTTGGATAGAACTAAAGTTAGGTCACGTTTTGTAATAAGACGGTTTGAGTTTGGTTTCACAAACTGACAAGTGGGTTTGGACGACTACTGGAAATATTCCGTTAAAACCTTTGATTTGTTATGAGCATTGTATATTTATATTCTAAAGAGCAATTATAAAACACGTTTAATTAAAAAAAAAAAGTACACTCAACACAAAAAAATACACACAAATAAACACACATTTATCCATCATCATCATTCATTCATTTACATTCTTGCAAATAAATATATGTATGCTATTCTTTTCTAGCTTTGGGGAATCAGACTTTGTGGGAAATCCTGGTGTTTTCAACTAAACGTTTTAGATCGCTTCTACTCACTGCGGGTCAAGCCTCTCTTTAGATATGAAAATCTAAACAACCCGAGTATTTTCCTTTTCAGCTAACTTTACAATGTCAGTTCCGTAAATCGTTAGCATTATAATGTCTGCCTCCTTAGTCCAGTGGTCGTAAGTGCTGCTGGTAAGCATGAGGTCTTGGATTCCATTCCCAGGTCGAGCAGTATTATTGGGTTCTTCCATCACGAATTTCTCAGCAGCAGTCGAGTCTGGTTTTGTACCCGGTTGATGGCAATAGGCTCACCCCCTATTAAAACGTAACTGGTGCTGCCTAACCCTTTGGAGGATTACATGCGTGATGTTATGTTTATGTTACAATATCTTTGTCAACAGGATGCTTTCGGCGAAGGTGGTTGGCCACTAGAGTTCAGAGCAGCTGTTGCCAGGCTCCTGTCACAACATGCACCCAATGATAAGGAAGCTCCAAGGACCTCTATTTTGCGTAAGTACTAAAACACAAAATAAATGTCAATGAGTCGTAGGAAAATAAAAACCTAAAGGGATTGGCGAAAATTGATGTATGTATGATGTCTCTATACAATATGTCACGGAATTAACGCACACCACCAAATACCTCAATGAGAATTTATGTTGTATTCATAATACCTACACTGATTTTTTACAATGATTAATAAAAAAATATATATAATAAACTGTGTGTACTGATTGTGGAAGATATATGTGGTCATATTACAAATCTACGCACGCACACAGTCGCACACGTACAAGGGTCTATCGTAGTAGGTACTTCGTTCATTTTGGTTTGTTTTGACAGTGCAGCGGAAGTGAGACTGTAACTAATGTAGCTTTAATTATTTTTGGGATCAAAAAAAAAAAACTATAAAAATTATAGAAATATTGTAAACGATTCTGAACAAACGATTTTCATAATGTGCATTAATTCTGTTGTACATAGTATATTTAGACATTGATTCACTTTTGCTCGTCAAAGACACACTCTACAATTGTAATGTCTCCAGAATAGTTTTACTAGTTTCATATTCATGTTTACCAGAAAGTACAATTTTTCACAAAGCTTCTTTATTATAATAACTATTAATCACTGTTTCTCTTTAGGTCTGAGCAACCAGCGCCTGGACCAGGCTCTCTCAGAGACCATGGTGTTGGACCTGATCGTACTAGTCGGATTCGTTGTCGTCAACAATCCACAGCTCCAGGTGAGTTTTATGTCTACATTTTTATGCGTCAAGTAGGTAAGTATTACTAACGTAGTCTAAAAGAAACTCAATTAAAACTCACTCATTTTTTACCGACTTCAAAGCACTTCTCAATTCGTCTGTATTTTTTCTTTTGTATTTTTCGCAATATCACCGGCAATTGTAGATCAATTTTTAATTATTTATTTTAATGAGTAGGGTATTTGACACATAATAGAGAAAATATAAAGCGCCATATTCAATAATGTTTCGATACAAAGAAAAATTCGTTTCTGCAATCAAATACTACTACAATTCCGCTACGTTAATAATCACATGATAGTGTACGTATACTGTGAAAGCGTTACTCTTGAACTGCCAATTTTATAAACTATAATTAAATATGGAAAATGAAAGAATTATGTAAATATCATAGCACGTAGCTTTCTGTGGTTTCTATCTGCGACATGGGAAAATGCATCATTTAATGTATGTAAAAAATTATAATCCTGTCTTTGCTGTCTTGCAGTCGGTTGAAAAGGCGTTCAAATGATTAACTTGATTCATTTCCTGAATTCCGTTAAGATTATGCTATTTGACATTTAACTTCAATAAAACAATTCATAATTTGTGGACCATTTTTCGGATCTCCATACCAACACTCAAACAGATGAATTGCGTGCTTTGTACGCATAATATGGAGTCAGTTTGTGACCATTTTACGATTTCAATTATGATTAATAATATTATCCTAATATGATTCTGCCAAAGCGGACTTTTTAGACGCCCTGTTCTTCTTAGCGTGTCAGTGGCCAAATTAACGCGAAAAAATAAACATGAGATACCGTTCGCTGACGCAGCAATTAGGTCCACGAGTGCAGGTGACAGGGCATGCGGCGCAATATGGGAGGTTAATTTTTTAATACTAATAGTCTTGACCTCTCCCATCAAGATATTTCAACGTCTTAGTAACTCCGTACGTCCGTTTTATTTGTCCGTTCCCATGCGGGTGACACCTGCGCTGACACGTGTTTCCACCCCATCGGGTAACCTTTTAACTATTAGCATGTTGACATGGTCAACTTAATTGATTCCTCGGACTATCGTTTGTTGTTTTGTGTTGTTTGCTTCTTGAGATATTATCAATATTTAGTTAAGACATTTGGTGGGAATTATTGAATGTATGTGGAGAAATTCCGACATTTAAATGCGCTTCCTCACCGGAAGTATTAATTCAAATTCAAATAATTGATTTTCTCTTCACAATCAATGGCATCGTACTAATTTAGATAAGCTGAAGAACTATGTGACAGTAGTTTGTGAGAGACTGGTGTCAGCACTAGGAATACCTGTAAAGCAGATCACCAGGGTCCCACCACACGGTTTATACGTAATCAGTTACTACTTAGGGCATAACATAAAAATCAATGATAATCTGACAGATTAAAAACAAAACAAGAAGTAGAATAGGAAGAAGAAAGTGGTAAAAAAGGGGGTTCTAATAGGATTGACTATTTTGGATGAGTTAGTAATTGCTCAGTTATTTTATAATCTAGATTATGGCATTCGCCCTGTAATGTACCCTTTACTTAGCCGTGTTACTTCTACCTATTTAATTTTAATGTATTAATCTATCCTGCTGGCTTCAATTATCTCTGTACATGACCTAGCAGGTCAGAGTCTGTGCAGTCTACTTACAAAACCCTAGCCGTTGTTACAGTAGAATCTTAAATCATTGTTGCAGGCGAATGGCCCTGGTAAAGGAACGCCTTAATAATAATATTGATTTTCATTTAACGTTTTTGATGAATATTTTATTTTATCTATAGCAAGTTCGTGATAAGACTTGTAAGTTGTGGAATCGGGCGTTACCAGTATGTTCGAAAGAAAGAATTTTGTAGACCTATTCGTTGTTTAAAGACTGAAGATTGGAAAAATAAATTCATTTGAGAAAAGCGCAATATTCGTTCTTGAAAAACAAATGAATTCTTCTTGCCTAGCCGAAGCCTTCGACACTATAACTCACCTAAATTCACTCAAACTTTCTTTTTAAACACATTATTACCGCACTCAGGTCCTTTTAAATTATTCCACCGGCTCATTACACCACTTTTACCGCGTTTTACCCAGTTTTATCGCTCCTAAGTTCTCACGGACACAGGTGTCCGAGTTTCATCGGGCACACTTGCTCAAGGAAGTGTACTAGGCCCATTACTAAAATGTATGCGAGGGTATTTTTTTACTTGGGCATAATTGATTTTATGGGTTTTGGTAAAGAAGAAAGTTTTTGTTACAGTTTGTCATTTATCAGTAAGTCGGTTCGAGTGTCTACATATATTTATAGATTTTGGAGAGAACTTGCTGTTAAACGTAAATAATATTAAAATAAGTACAATCAATGTTGTAAGACAGTGAAAGTTGCTTTACTTGAGTATGTTAATGAAAAATGAAAATATACGTTTTAACCCCACGCTTTTTTAAAGCATCCAGTTTCTTTAGTAGTATCGTCGGTAATGGTTTGTGTTTTATTTTTTAATTTCGTTACTTGTGCTGTCGTTGTTCTAATGGGGATTATTATCCGTTTTCACTAACAATAAGTGACACCTAAATGAACGCCCGAACAAAAGCACACTGTCGGATTTTTAACTCTCGGGGCTATACGCGCCATAGTTGAAAATTCAGCAGCACACTAAGATATTTCATGATTTCAAATATCACACGACAATCGGTAAAACGAAACTGTAAAATAACAAGCTTTCCACCCCAATTTGGCTAAAATAATAAAGCCAGACCGCCCAATGAGATATACCCATAAATAAAAAATTAGGAAGGACTCAGGTGCTAGCCTGTGTCTCATTTGTTCTACCAAGTGCCCCTCGTCCATTACCGTACAATTTATACCGGTGTCGCCATTACAGTGAATCGTTGATGTCACATTGTCCTTTATTGACTTGATGGCTTTTTGTCTTTTGGAGGGTAGGTTGTTCATTTGAAGTGATGTGTTTTGTCTACTATCGATTGGATTTTAAAAAAAATTGTGTATAATTGTTTGGTTCGTTACATTATTGTATTAGCCCGAAGTTTCAATTTTGATATTATTTAGTTTCATACACAAAGTATATTTTTGGTCTAAGGCCTTTGGTCAAATGTTGATGAAAATAGGTGGTTCTTCAATCAACGCCTAATTATTTCTATTGAAGTTAACTGTTGAACATACGCTTCAACCACCACCAAAATTGCGTAACACAATTAATCACAATCTGATTAATTTTGAAGGACATTGCTTATCCACTGCTTAATACGTTCAAACAATTCGTCTGCTCATCAACGAAAATAACGCAATGAATGTTGTTGCTAGTTGTCTACCATTTTTGATATACTGGGCCTTTTTAGCGCAGCCATGAGGCACACTTTAATGCTAGTTTCTGACATCACACTTTACACTTTTTGTTGATTTTTATTTTTGTGTTTTTTTTTGCTGTATATTGTGTGCCTTTTTAGTCTGTGCTAAATAAATGTATTTTCTTTCTTTCTTTTGAATTGTCAAAATGAAAGCCATTCCTACTGTTACTGTGTTACGCAATCATCCCACAGATATCGACGCAATTGCAATTCCTAACACTTTGTGATACCGACTCATTGAAATTACTGTGACCGTTCACATTACATAATTACATAAACTAAGTCTTTTGCTCATGGGGGTAGGTAGAAATAACAGAAGGCCACCTGCTATGATACTTACGTATCCTTATGGCTCGTTTACGTTCATACTAGTTTGAATAATTTATGCAGCCTACCCAAATGTCCTTTCTTTGGTGTTGCTCGTCGAATCGTTGAGCTCCTAAAGTTCTGAGTTGAGATGCACGATTAGTGACAAATGCGTGCACTGACTGGACAGGTCCACTCAATATGTGTGGTGTATGTGGTCTGCAAAAAACCATTTCGGACACCAATCGACATCGTCTTCACATGATGTGACCAAGATTATGTCGCACTTTAAAAGAGACTGTGAGTTTGTTTCGGCCTTTGTTCTCAGAGTAGTCAGATAGGAAACGCCGACCTCAACTAGTTTTAAAACATGATTGTCGTGTAAAAGTGTGTGTACAAAACTACTTACAGAAATAAAATCATTTATCATTATTTATCATTCATACGTCTGGTCGCAGAAGCACACCTTTCTGAAGAACATTGTGACACTTTTGTCCATTTTAACCATTCTATCTTTCCTTAGGAAACAATCTGCGATGGCTGGAGCGTTATCAAGACCCTCTGCACTCTGCCAGCTAACTGGCTGGTATCCAAGGCCCACAGCCGCTGTCTGCTACCAACATTGGCGGCGTTGGCCGAACTACCATCAACGGCCGCCACCATAGCTACTGAACTTAGCATAACTGTAAGTACACTTTGGCTTTCTTTAGATATGTGCTTCTTTGCCCGACGAAGCAAAAATAGGGGCTATGGTTTTGACATGGCATACGGCATGTATGTATGTTCATCTGTTCCCTAATAACTTCTAGTCTCCTTATTATAATTTGACATATGAGGTATCGTTGAAATCCTCTTGATCGTCTGCTGGTTATAAGTACCATCACAATAAATACATAAATAAAAACGTTTATATGGCACTAAAAGAAATACTTTAAAAATATGACAGACACTCGAAGTACCAATCTTTTAGTGACCACGATTTTAGTGTATTAGGTACCAAAATTTTAGTGTATTAGGTACAAGAAATTGATCCTAACCCCTCCGTCACATTAAAATTAATATAGGGGCGCCATATTCAATTCGAGAGGATATAAAATTATGAACAATTTTTTTTATGATGCTGTGATCAAATAAAATGACTTAATTGCACATTTTAAAAATATACATTATTCTATGTATATTTATTATTATCGATCTATCTACTATATTATGTTAGTTAATTCCAAAATAATAAAAACAATGTAAAAAAGAATTGCCTCTGGGTGGCGGACGATTACCAAATCAAAAACTTTATGTAAAATTAGTTTCATAGGAATCTCCTCTAAGTTTCATCATTTGTCAGCTCTGCTTACATCTACTTATCCAAATAGAAACAACTTTGTAACAAATAACTAACTCTGTCTTAAATAATTTCCTAGACAACAATATAGCCGGCACTCGTAGTGATAGCGAACAAGAACCCAATTTGTACCTCTGAATATTTGATGGAATAACACTTGTTCGGCAACTTGGTAGCAGCTGCACTTCCTACTTTATCTACTGAAATAACTTGTAGTGTAGGGGATGATACAGAAGAGTCATAATGGGAAATAGAAGAACAGTCTAAAATAAAATCACTTCTTTTATTTTATACTAGCTTTAGATGTCGGTTATCGCGTATAAAGCCTGTCCTTATGTCCTTCTCCCTAGCCCAGGCTATATCTCTGCCAAATTTCATAACGATCTTTTCAACGGTTTAGACGTGAAAGCATAACAGACAGACAGAGTTGCTTTCACATTTATAATATTAGTAGGGATTATTTACAGCTCAACATAATAATAATAAGGCTTACTGAGTTGATTCGCACGAGTCTATTCGCCCAAAACGGGGTATCGACGCTTTACAAATAATATACATTATTTTCTGTAGGAGATTCATACGAAGTTAATTTATTTGTGGACGAATCGACAATACCAGAAATACTTCAATCAATATAAGAGAAATAATGGCAAAATACTGTTTAAACTAAAATATTGTAATTTTTGCCCACTTACTGACTAAGACATAAAAGCAATATAACGTGAAATAAAAAATGAGATCATTATAGAATTTAATATGGAGCTAGATAAAAAGTTACATTCAATCCTTTCGGGATTTGCTTTACATTAATATATATTTGCATTAAGTAGTCCTTCTGCTTATATTGCTCTATTGTGTATAGTCGAAACAGGTGTCAACAAGTTTTACGACTCGGCCCTAATATACCGCTTTATGTTAATATTCCGATGATGATGACCATCAACTTGTTACGCCATCGATGTCCCTTTGACGGCATTGTCAAGTTTCTTAATTAATTGTCCATTAAAGGTGGAACTTTAATTATTCTTAATTTTTGCATTAATTAATATTTTTTTATTGGTTTTCGCTGTCGATAAACAGAATATTGTCTATGGAAGGTAATATAAAATTATAGGTTCAGGTGTATCTCTGATTAATAATATTGGAATTTTGCTAATTATGTTTTATCTGAATTAACTTATTTTTTTAATTTAATGACTGCTGATATTGAAATAATTATGAGAATGAGAATTGATATAAACATTGAATACGTGAGTGACTTGTCAATTGATAGGATAAATGGTATTAGTGGGAATGTGTGAGATCTTATATTAACTATGAATGCTACAATATTTTAATATGTCTGATAGATTTTCACAATGTTTTGCAAAATCGATTAACCATCTTGTAGGCACGGATGTCGCAAAATTTTCTAGTTTTCTTTTTTAACCTCCGACGCAAAACGAGTGGTATTCGATATAAGATCGACCGCTACGTGTGTGTGTCTGTCTGTGGCACTGATTTGGGTGTGGTTCCTTTTATTTAAAGGTAGGTTTTCTAGCGGTGGTTTTTAGACTTAATTCATCACAATCGGTTCAGCCGTTTGAAGATTATCAGCTCTTTTCTGGTTGATGAAGGGATTTCAGCATCTTCCACGGGTCTGATCGAGTCGAAATTTGGTATGCTATTACTTCAATGATATTAGACGAACCAAGTAACCTTAAACTGATGCTGGAGCAACACCTGGAATTTCCAGGCTACCCAAGTTAGTCACCAACAAACAGCAGGAGTATCGTGTTTGTGCTCATTGTAAAGGTCTCAATGAATAGGTTATAGATAAATGGTGATCAGGACGAGGAATGAGGATAAATTAGTAACAAACTTCACTGTGGGAATATATATACATACAACTGCGCAGATTTAAGCGTGACATGTGTCGATCGTAATGTGTTTACTATATTAAGTATAAAAAGCAGGAAATAAAAGTTGAATTTAAAATTTTAAAAACCCCCGACCCAAACAAAAATCTCTAAAAAATCAAAAATAACATTTATTCGCCTTTTAAGTTGCGTTTTAAAACGCTAAACAGACGATGCAATAATGAATGTAACTATACTATTGTAGAAAGGATAATATTTTCATTAGCCGTCTCCAGACGTGACAATGCTTTGATCAAAATATTACCTACAACTTAAAAGGCCAATAAATGTTATTTTTTACTTTTTAGAGGTTTTTGTTTGGGTCGGGGCTTTTCAATTTTTAGAGAATTGAATTGCAACGGTTTATATATTCATTGCGAAAAACAGCATAGCTTTATAAGAATAAATAATTTCGGTATTTTGATGATAGCCAAATGAATATGGCACTGATGAAAGTTTTATTCTACCTACATAGAACCATATTTACTTCTTAAATCGGATCACTAATGACAATATTATCTAATCCAACAACAGAGCAGAGCGTAAAAGACATTAATACAATTAATCCATTTCTTCAACAGATGCTAGACGAATACATAAGAAGCCCAGACGCGCAGCAAGTGAAACTTGTACAAGTGATCAAACAGGGACGCGCGAAGAAAGGTAAGAATAAGTAGACTGAAAACGAGATTGATTTAATTGTATAAGTAGCAGAGAAAGGACACACATTAATATGACAATATAACCCTTGATGACAAACAATTGTAAAGATTCAACGCGAATTTGCCGAAACATATCTAGTTAGACATTTCCGTATAAGCTGACATCTTAATCAAAACCGTTATAATACGACGGCAGTTTGTATATATATTGGAGATGTATGGCTTGATAAGTCGTGTTTAAAATTGATGATACCAGTTTCAAAACAGATAAAGGTGCAACTAGATAGCAGTCGATCAAAAAACTTACACACTGAACAGAATCACACCTCGGCAATATAATTATGGTAAAGTCATGGTCGAAGCAAACAAGCATTTATTTTATTCAGGCCATCTATAGGCACTTTAGAATTGTGAAGGTACCGTTTATCGGTACAGACGTTTAGGCTTGCAAGTCTTGAACAATTCCACACAATAAATCACGTCGAACAAAAACGGTTGACGGTGGTCCTTCGAAATCAGTTTGCTATGCACCACACTGGATCAATTTGAACGGTTGAAGTTATCCAACGAAATGGTGCACCTTTATCATACGATCGAACGTGGATCGTTCAGAATGCGACATGGATATAAATGAACGTGGCGAAATAGAGACAACATTATTTTAAATAATCACGCCTATTTCCCCGAAGGATTCGGCATAGAACCGGCATGAAATGTACTGAATTTGACAAGATATTGACAAGCTTAGCCGCCATTCACGTTCATTTAGAACCATGACGGACTGTTCTAATTGAGGTCTCCACCACATATTAGAACGGATCATATTCGACCATTAATGCAGGCACATGCAAAAACATATTCCTTGTACGAATTACTATGAAGCGCCTTCTAGACTTATCCGTTACTGACAAAAACAAATAACATATTTGTATAAGTTATTTCTGATAATATGAAGAATGATATAATATAATGACGTATATATGATAATATAATGAAGTCCATAAGATAAGAGAAGACAGAGCAGAAGAATGCTAGAGTAGTTTCTAGTTGATTATTAACTAAATAACAAGTGGAATAGAGTCCAAAATAACGTCGAAGAGCACGAGCCATAGGGAATCATCTCCCTATGGCTCGTGTTCGCGCATGCTCGCACATATTTGCATTGAAAGCTTGACAGTAAAGTTGCCTTGCGCTGACGCCCACACGGTCGTATATGGTACGATCATGTGGTAGGAGACCTTTAGACGAAGGCCTAAGTTAGTATTAGACGATGTTGATGTTTCTCTCATACCTAACTCATCAATCAAATAGGGTGATGTAACGGTTTTGCTAATCAATGGAGATTTGATTTGAAATTTTAATTATATTATTTGTTAAGATTTTCATTACGTATATGATTCTGCATTTTTAAGTGTATTTATTGCTGATCATCTAATCGATCAAAATGCATCTTAATACATTAAATTTATCTAAAAATTCCATAAATTCTTTGTGCCTTTAGAATCATACCTAAATACGAGTGTTACGACTAACATAAAAGTCGGCTCATGATTCTAACTTCGAAGTCTGATTTCAATTGTTTCGATTTTATTTTGTTTTGTTGTTTATTTATGGAACTTTTGCAAGTATAATTTTGATGGTTCCCCTTTACTTATTTTTAAATTTCATCATCGTCATTTGTCTTTCATCCATTTAAGGTTATTGTACTCCCTATTGTGCCATTCATGTGTGTGCCAATTGTAGCTCATTTAAGCTCATTATTAATTCTATTGTCTCCTAGTACTTACGTGTGTCAGTTTTTTTTCAATTACGCAGTTAGCTACTTTGTTGCGTGTGGTGTATTTTAGATTTTCTCCGTTTTATTATTTCACATAAATTTTCATCGCTGTCTTTTGTTGATATTTCTGTTCCTTTCTTCAAATATGATTTCAATTCAAGTTACTCGAGTAAAATGATTAAGCTACAGTTTAATCTCTTTTTCCTTTATTTCGTAAGACATTCCTAAGTTTTCATTTCATTCCATTAGTTTCTCTGTCAGCACACAATCTTCAGACTTACGCTCAATTTTCATTCATTTCATTATATTAAGCCTAAATTTTAAATACATCATAAAAACAAACTAGTCAAATACTGTAACTTATTTCACAGTATTTTAGAATAATAACTCAATTGATTAGCATCACCAAATTATCGCGTAGTTTGCACAGCCGTTAGCGGCAGAACCCAACTGTAAAAAAAAAATTGTTAGTCTCAGCTTTTACTAAAACAATATAGAAGCTACGAATAATAATGTTGTGAAGAAACGTAACTCTCAAACAGTTTTACGAGTCGTCCGGAAATGTACAGGTTTGTCCCCACTCCCCCTGACTGGGGGGGACTGGGTCCAGACGGACTGTGTCGGGCCTTGTGGTTTGTACGGAATTTTTGGAAAAAAAGTTTACTTATTAATTCCTGAAATAAAGTTAAAAAAAGTTTACTTATTAATTCCTGAAATAAAGTTAAAAAACTTCATATTCAGACATTTTTTTTTGCATATCTCCAGGTTATTGTCAAGACTTTTGGAATGACAACTCACTACACCAAAGTTTTCACGGTGAGATTTTAAGTACAGAATAGGTAGACCGGTTGGGAAACGTTTCCGTTTTTGACGTTGAATTACATTTCTTCACATAATAATATTCGTAGTATAGAAGGTTCTCTAGTGTTTGAGTAAATGCGTTAGAAGACCATTATATGTAGTAGTTGATATAAAATACTGTACACTTTTTGATGTGAGTCTATTTATCTATTTTTCTATGGTTGTAGACTAGAACTAGACAGAATGAAAATGTATTTGAACAAACTTTCTTACGCATTGGATTTTATAGGCTGAGGTTTTAAAACGTGGATGTTATTCATAGAAAAAATGTTCTTCTTTCTTCATTTTAAATGCATCTAGTTTTAAATTCATTATGGTTAGTGATGTTACTTAATTATGCAAAAATATCGTGTTCTCATTCATGTTAATTTAACGTTGTATGCTAGTCAATGCCTGGCTTGGCTCCAGTCTCTTTTAATGCTTTAACATTGTTATGAAAGTAGCTCATACATGATAACATGACTGAGCTCTCTTAGGTGATCTTATTTTGTTGATTTACAATTACGTATGGTTTATACATTGTTAATTATTATCGTTGTTTAACTGGCTTTCTTTTCTCTATTTGATTTTTTATTTTGCTTAATGTTTTTTCTCAATAGGTTTGTTGTTATATTTTTATTTCTATGCAAAAGATTTTCTGTACGGCCACGATTTAAAACCTCATCTTACTTAACAAAATTATGCTCTGTAAAATTTCTTCACAGGAATGAGTTAAAAAAGAAATGTGTGTGCTAATAGAGTGCCTTGTGAGACACTCTTCTAGAATGTTTGAAAACAAGGTATTTTAATGAGTCTAGTATTATATACGATTCGAGTACTGTGATAAAGAAAGGGACGGAATTTACTGTTTCAAAAAAAAAATGTTTTGTAAATGAAAACGGTGGAAAGTTAATGTCAATGCTATCAAATGCTTATGTCGGTTCGACATCTAATGTTTTTTCTATTTTTCCGATTTTTATTTTTGTGATAAATTTCTTTTTATTAACAACCCGTTTGCATGTTATAATATGATGGTTTACATGGCCCACCCTGTACTTAACTCTGACCATCGTAAAGAATTCGTGAACTGTTAACTTATCAATCCTTGATGTAATGAATGTAATGTTTCGCTCGTCTCTTGTGAGAGCAGTATTCCAATATTGGTAGTATCGCCTTATTAAAGGTTTTAATTGATCGGAACTGATCACATAATTATATCCATAGTTTTTCAAAATAAAAACCGGGGCATATTTTATGTATCATTATGGTACCTACTTGTAGATTTAAGTAAATTTCTCAATCCTTTTGAGTACGTGTATTAGTGTATGTGTGTCTATATCTGCTTAGAACTCGAGAGACGGTTTTCAAATTCACGTGTTCAGATCCAAATGCAAACGGGTGTGAAGCTGTGATTTTATATATGTTTTTAATTTAGTTATATCACTTGCAAATGTAATATATGATTTTTGTACGTTTAGTTAACTACACGTGTTTAGTCTAATGTACTTTATCTGTGATTCCTTTTTTTGCGTAACTTTCGTGTAACTCAATGTGTACGTGGAAATAAATATTTGTGTAACAATGTATTTGTGTTTTCTTTACTAATTGTGGGTTGTTTTCGTTTTCTATGAAATCTTCCTTTCGGCAACATTGTCGTTACTCATAAAATGTTACGATGATCAACTGGTCATCTTTATTGAGTTTTTAAGTTATCTACTAAGTTTTCAAAAGCACAAAAAATACTCTATGCCCTGCACATGTCATTTCAATTAATCACTAACTGTATAATAAAATCAAAATCAAGAGTCATTTATTCAAATTAGGCTGAGAACTTCAAAATTACATAAGACAGTCACTAACTAGTGCCACTTCCTAGTGCTTTAGCTGGGAAGAAGAAGTGACGCAACAAACTCCCCAGCAGCACAGCTGTCTGTTTAGTTAGTTAAGAGTTGATTCTATACATTATGTAGGCAAAGTAATAAACATGACGAGACACAGAACATTAATTAAATAATTAGTCATGTGTCAGCTAGCCATGCCAATATAACAACAAATAAAATGAAGACTTAACTCAAGCACAAAAAAATAAAAAATAAAAATGTAAATAAAGCATATTACGAAAATAAAAGGCTCCTAGTATAAAGGGCGTGATAGCTTAAAAATATGCAATGCTGGATTATGTTCGTGTACCTGTTACTACCTGACTTACAACTGGAGGCCATACAGCATCGAAGTGAAGTTCCAATCCTAAAACTTTTTGAACATCTCTTCAGGTTACGTGCATTTTCACATACCAAACACTGGTAGTACCAACTCACAGATTTAACAGGAGCTATCGACAAGCCTAATAGAATTATCTAAGACCACCTTCTGCCTGCCACTTCGTTCGCGTGAAATTGTTTGCTTTAACATAAAACATAATATATACCTACTATGACACTTGGCAATACAGTAGCATTACATTAGTGAAAAAAAAAATTGGAATCGGAACAGAGGTCTTTTCCCCAAGCACGTCATCCGTAGTTTCAGCCGTAGTTACGGGAAATTTCTTCTCCGGATCACCTACGTTCATAAGATTATTTCGGGGCCCGAACTAAGAATAAATTAAACCACGATTGGACAGTTGTCGCTATTTCCGATGTGTTTTTATCCTTCCGAAAAAGTTAATTTATCGGAAGTTTCGAACTACTTATGGACGGGCCCGGTATTTTTGTTGACGGACTCAGAGAGTAGTCCTCCGATGTAGTTCCGAATATTACTCCATACCACCATACATTCAAACTAAAATTTTACCTCTTTAAAATATTGGTATGGAAACCAATACCAGTGAACCTACATCAATAACAATATACCCAATAAAAATAAATAAACTAAAAATAAAATCCATTTGAAACAGACACGCTATGAAACTTATTTTTAACATCAATTTGTGAATGAGCTGCATTTGTTTTGATCGTAAATTTTTATATTCTGTTCAAACCCTGAAAGCTTTTTATATTTATCCTGAAGATGTATTTAGAGGACAGCGCATCATGTGACTCTTATGTGGCTGTGATAAGGTATAAACTGCTATGATTGTGGGGGTTTTGTGAAATATGTGTGATATATGTGAACGATGAGTGATTGACTTATGGAGACAAAGTGCTGTATCCTTATTTTTGGGTGGTCAGGAGTTGTGATGGGATGTTGATTGGAAGTTTCCGTGTTTTGTATTGATACCAAATATTATTAAATGACGTAAACATCCTGGTTTTAAGGACGAAACAAGTTAGTGGACGGGTTAGGTTAGGTTAGGCGATAAGTTACAGGAATTACAATGGAGAAAAGTACTGATGAGACGGGGAAATTCTAACGGGCACTGACGTGAGAAAACTTGTCTTAGAACGAAAAATTCTAAGACATGTAACATCTACTAACACGTACTGGGCCCGCGTGGTGGATTACGGCCGACTTCTTCTCATAGAGAAGAGGAATATGTCCCAGCAATGGGAATATTGATTATGAATTACGATGTTGATTGTGAAGCTCATAATAAATTGACTAGGCAAAATAATTGGTGATCTCAGCCAGTTGATTATAGTGTATAAGAAAGTGATGCTCAATATGCTATCCGTGCGTATATCACTACATATATAATTCTTCTCTAAGTTTGTATGTCACTAAACTCTCGGCTAGACCGCTTTTGAAGATTTTTTTTGCGTGCGTTTGGGTGTCTCTTGGTGGTTTATATTCACAATCGGATCTGGTAGGTGGCGCTGTTCGGGCTCGTATATTCTATGTCTTTTACGACACTCTTGTTCTCGAATTCTCACCTACGATTTTCATTGAGTCTTTGAGCTGCTTGGCTTCTGTTAGTATATCAACGGATGAGTTTTTATCAAAATCAAATCTTTTGACCACAATTAAATGTTTAATTTCGTCATATTCTACTCCACAATGACTTCATTCTTCAGCTCCATTGATTTCTTACACTTATCTCAATTGCAAATCTACATCAAGAAAAGAATTTCGCCCCTATTACAATATTATGCATACATGAGTAACCAACAATGAGGATATAGGAATCAAAATTGTTGGAAAAATGATCAATTGAATGGAAAAATACTTCCGATTGAGGAGGAGCTGGGGTTTTGTTCCGTGATTGTAGCCACTTTTAAGTATGATTATGCTAGTATTTTTAGGGGCTTCCCGTACACGAGCATTTTAGGTGACATCTATTATCTGTCTAACCTTTTCCCAAATAAGTGCAGACTGACTATCAGTCCAGCCAGATTTCGATTCCCGAAGAAAGTGTTGTAGATAAAGGTTTTTAGTCAGGAAATTCTCACTAGCCGCCTGAGAATTCGTTGTGTGCCCAGTTAATGACTTACGTTGGGTGTCATGTGTCAAATATACTAATATGTAAAATGTGTCCCACAAACAATGGGGCAGTTAATGTCTTGTCCAGCGTGTCCTGTTTTCTGCACGCTGCAGGAGTTGATGGACGCTACTGAAAGAGCCAAGCTCGTAGCCAAATTCTGGGCTGACTGGATTTAGATTGTTGTTGACACTCTAAGAAGAAGAAGATAAAGAGGTAAAATTTAAGTTTGTGTGTATGGGGTAATCTCTGGATTCTCGAGGAAGCAAATAGGCTTCGGAAGCTTATAAGACTATCCGGTTTCAGACAACCTGTAACGGCTGTCAAAGATCAACGAATGACAGCCGGAACCAACAGCATAATCGTGCTTTCCGAGGCACGGCGGGCTCCAATGTAATGAATGGTCACCCATCCACGACGAACCGCGGCAAGCGTAGCTTAACCTGAACGATCCGTGCGGCCGCCACCCTGTATATATACACATAATTCTACCACTATACATTCTCTATAGCGGAGCAAGGCCACTTTTCACGCGCAGCATTAAGAGATACCAAAATACATGGAGTAGTTCTGACATATATTTATATTGTTAATGGAACTCTTATTATTGTTTGTTTTCATTGGAAATGTGTTGTTAAAGATAGCCATTGTGATGGATTTGAATGTGGAAAGTAAGTTTAACAGGATGGTGTTCTACTCAGATGCCTACGTCTATTTAGGAAGACGATTCTGGAATATTTGTCTTATTGTAGTTTTGCAAGAAACTGTGTTAAAATAAGCGTCATTATCTTCCTGCCCTTTTTTTGGATGGGAAAGCATCAAATTACTTCTCCCGCTCTGGGCGGAGTGGGAGGGCGTGTCAGACTTATCGCGGGCATCGGCCCTAGCGGACCCCTTCAGTTTTGCTGACATCAAGTGTAACACAACGCGCTGTCGTCTCGGGCCTGCTCATAACCGAACGGCGAGCAACCCATTGCTCGCTGACCGCAAGCCCGCGCCTACGGTGGCCAGGAGTTCGTTATGGACTCCTGATGCCCAGGGCGTCTCCTGCAGCGGTAAGGGGCGCGAAGGCGCAATGCCTGTCTCTTTCTCACGCTCTCCGCCTCCTCCTTCGCGAGCATATCATCTTCCTGGCCTTGTCCCATGTTGCTTGGGGTCGGCGCAGCACGTTTTCTCCTTCCGTTCTCCTCTGTCAGCCGTCACGCTATCATTCACTCCCTTCTCTTTCACATCATTCCTCACACAATCCATTTATCTTTTCTTTTGCCTGTGTAAAAATAACAGATTATCCTGGTGGTCTAGTGGTCGCAAGCGCTATTGCTGAGCATGAGGTCCTTGGATCGATTTCCAGACTGGACAAACTGTTATTGCGTTTTTTCATCAGGAATTTCTCAGTAGTGTAGCCAGGACTCTGCATTTGTGCCTAGTGGATGGCTACGCTTGCCCCATATTATGTGGGACTTAAACTTTCCAGCAGCCTTAGCACGAGCACCGTTTTGTCGACGAAAGAGTAAACAAAAATGACGTTCGGTGTAGACAGTTATGTTGAAAGTTTTTACTGTCTTTACCATGGCAATTACGAAATCAATTTGTCTTCATTATCTGAGATAACTGCCAGTTGTCAGTGTGATTCTGGCAGTTTCTACTGAAATAGTCTACATAAAAAAGGATCTAGACAAAGATCGCTGGTGAAATGAGAGTGTGTAGATGAGGGAGTGACACCTCTGCTTAGTCCCTCTAGGAATATAGGTGTGATGTTATGAATTCACGATCTCAAGTCAACTAATCCCTCTGGAGGTACAGGCGTGGTGTTCGAAACTCAAGATCCTGTGGTAGTAAAATCACATCGTACAATTTAGCCTCCTTGTATTTTAAAATTTTCAAGAACAAAAGCCTCTCTACCCTCTCCTATAGTCGTCCATTAGCGGCTCGATTGACGTTCGTATCGCCTCATAATAAACCAGTAGTAGAACGGCTCACGAGGCAGGCGCACGACTGTGAAAGGTAAAAACTGTTCATGCGGGAATTGCTCACGAGGCGCTATTACGCTAAGGTAGTTGGAGGGTAGCTAAGGAAAGCTCAAACTAAGGACTTTAAGAGGCCGTATACGAAACGTTTCCAATTTATTTATTTACTAGCTTTTGCCAGCGGCGTCGCCCGCGTGGAGGTCGGTGTATTGTACATATAAACCTTCCTCTTGAATTGTTCGTGTTGCGTCGTTTTAAAGATTTAAGCATACATAGGGATATAGGGACAGAGAAAGCGACTTTGTTTTAACTTATGTAGTGATTTACACATCATCATCATCATCATTTCAGCCGAAAGACGTCCACTGCTGGACATAGGCCTCCCCCAATCTCCTCCACTTCGACCGGTTCTGTGCTTCCCGCATTCAGCAGATTCCTGCGGCCTTCACAAGGTCATCGGTCCAACTTGTAGGAGGCCTTCCAACGCTACATCTTCCAGTACGCGGTCGCCCCTCCAGAACCTTTCGGCCCCATCCGCCATCTGTTCTGCGAGCAATGTTCCTTGCCCACTGCCACTTAAGTTTGGCAATTCTTTGGGCTATGTCAGAGACGCCCCTCAATTTCGCTGATTTACGTGAAAGCGCTTTAAAGTGCGCTTTTCGCCTCCCAAAGTACCAGTTACAAGGACCAGGAGGTGCTTACTTCTATGAAAGATAGATAAGCTAGTCACCAAGATTGGTTCCCCTAATAATAAATCAGTCCGATTCAGTTTGTCCCTTGCTACCCCCTACAAGCGATGCCTTAAGCCGAGGTCCGTACCTCGCAGGGGCTGGTCTAAGCGAGCAGTCGCTCTAGTTTTAAGTTTTTTAAGTTCTGGTAAACATAATTTATTAAGATTAGCAAAACCAGTTGAGCAGACGACAACCTTACAGGTTTAATTGCGAGCTTTCATTCCCAAAAAAAAAACTTCAATATTGGTGGCAAATGCTCAGGGTGCACTCAGTAAATTGAGTGCACGCACCACCTCAAATTATTTGAGTAACTTCAGAGGCTTTTATATACATAGGTAAATAAACTTACATTTTTCTTCTCATGGGTTAGGTAGAATTAAAGGTAAGCGACGTCCTTAGATCCTACGGAAAGCTTATGATTATGATAGAGAGATAAACCGATGTACAGATAAATAATCTGTACCTACATTGTCCATACATACAAAATAAATAGTAACGACAACGGATTGGCACAAAATGAACTGCGTAACAGATTTGTATAAAATTTGGCATACTGTTAATTTATAACCTGGATTTAACAAGGGTACTTTTAATCCTGGTAGTGCGTTCCCTTGGGATTTCATCCGACATTCATGTGGGCGAAGCCATGGGAAATAGTAGTTAATTTAAAATTGCACCTTTCCATTTTCCACCTACCTATAAATTTAAATTATTTTGATTGAAAACTAGCTTTTACCCGCGGCTCCGCCTGCGTGAATATCGGTTATCGCGTAAAAGAAGTAGCCTATGTGTTTCTATATAGAGAAGGACATAGGCTATATATGTCCCAGGCTATATCTCTGCCAAACTTTATGATGATCGATTCAGCGGTTTTGGCGTGAAAGCGTAACAGACAGACAGACACAGTTATTTTCGCATATACTAATAAGTAGGGAAGTCGGGATTTGTGAGCCCTCAACTTTTACTAAGACGCTTTACTACACCAAACAAGGTGGGTGATATCTTTGATCACCTGGCTTCAAGACATTTTTCTACATCTGTACTAATATTATAAAGAGGTATTTTGTTTGCAGATCTCTGGAACTAGTAGTCGGATTTAAAAAAATATTTTTTCATTTGATATCATGAGGAAACAACCCTTATGAGCTGAACTAAAAGAAAATAACTTAGAAAGAACACTAACAAGAACCGAAGTAAGTAAAAGTGATAGCACGGATAGGCGATGCCTTGCAACAGGGTGGCTCGGGGGAACAAGAAATGAGGGACGGGGGAAGGCGGGACGAAGTCTCGGGCAGAAGTTCGTTTTGAAATATTTTGTACCAATTACAACTTTAACACCAAACACAATGTAATGCGTCGCCTTTTACACCATAAAGATTACCACAATTTACATGAACGTAAAGGTCTCCACCACTATAACTTACCGATACGTTATCAGTACATTTTGTTCGGCGCTATCTCGGTAACTATATAAAACTAACGAACCGTGTTTGTTTAGAGATTATTTGGTGCATGTTATTAGTAAGTGGCGCTGGTGTTTTGATGGAAAATTCATGAGTATTTTCGCTGAGAAAGATATTATGAAAAAATCCATACAAATAAATAAAATTGAAGTGTATTTGTAATGTCAAAATAACTAATAACAAAAAAGAAAACAAAATTCTTTCTGTTTGTTCCGGCCCTAATTTCGGAAATAGATGGACCAATTTTGACGGTAGCAGATAGCTGATATTATAAGGATTAAGTAAGGCTTCTTCTTTCTTCTTCTTAGTTCTTCACCTTTTTGTCTCGGTAGCATGTTCCCGTGGGATAATTACCGACATCAACGTGAGCTGGCAGCAGCTGATAGAAAATATAAATATTTTACTGTCCAGGTAATAAAGTAAGCAGGTTCACAAGTTAACACTAAGTTGAGACGACATGAGTAGCTTAAAATGTTACCTACAGCTGGGTTACAGTATATTATTTGCCAATGAGACCCAAACTAGACAGTTAGTCTGAAAGAAAGACAGAAAGGTCGTTACTGTAGATTCTTTCTTTTCAATTTTGTTGTCATCTTTGTCTACTTCTTATCGTCGGTGTTGACATGGGATTCCTCTATGACTGCATGCAGAACAAGATAACGTTTTAATAAAAACAAATGGCAAATGAATCGTTGATTACAATAATCAGTAATAAATGATACATGATTTTATTTCTGTAAGTGTTTCTGTCTGTACAAACACTTTTACACATCAATCATATTTTTTAAACTAGATGAGGTCGGCGTATCCTATCTGACTACTCTGAGAAGAAAGGCCGAAATAAACTCAGAGGTCACAGTCTCTTTTATAGTCCAGAAGTCCAGTCAGAGCATGTGAAGAACCTGTGGATTGGTGTCAGAAATGGTCTTTTGAGGAAGGAACCATGCGGATTGAGTGGAACCGTCCAGTTAGTGCACGCACTTATCAGTAATCATGCTGCTCAAGTCAGAACTTTATTAGCTCAATTATTTGATGTCAGTGCAAAGGAACATCCTGTGTCCGTGACTGCTAGCGCGAGGAAAAATAAAAGAAGTGGGAATAAGGTTTGGTGTTGCCTAAGCAGCGTATGTCAATCTTGCCCGAAAGTCGTTGTACGAAAAATACGAAGGGCTTTAAAAGCGACTGTAACTTGTCTAGGACCGTTGAAATCGATCGCAGGAAAGGGTGACGTCATGTGCCAAAATCAAAATAAATTTTGTTTCACATGAACCTGCAAGGGCACTTATGAAACGTCAGAAGCTAGGTGCACGGTGCCTTGTATGATACCCACCATAGAACTATAAAAAAGTCTTATATCTATGATAGCCATACGAGGAAGGGTGCTTGCCAATTTAATATCAAAATCAGAATGCTCCTCAAATGTTGCTTCTTGAAGTCTTTTTTCTTCTTCAAATCGGTACAGAAGTCTTGTTTATATGTCTCAAATAAAACTAAAACAATGCTTCACATCTCTGAGTGATGCTGCTTTTAGCGGCGTGCGGCTATGTGCGCACGACGGGAGTGATTCCGGCAGTTATAGCGTTTGATGTGCCGCTTTGATTTTATATTGGTAAGATGATACTTATGTTTCAGTGTATGCTGGTGTAGGAATGTGGTTTTAAGGATTATCTAAGAGATGGAAACACAGCAGAGCTTTAGAAAAGCGCATGTAAAGAAAGACAGAAGGAAAATACGTTTATTTGCGGTGAACATGACGCAGAGAAAGAATACAAAAAGGAACAAGTTGGGGAATATATGCGTCACATCCACGAACAACAGCCATCGCTCAGTATAATCTTACGAACCTAAACGAAACAGAGTCCCAGCTCTGGTTTTCAGCGACAGTCGGGGTTGACGTAGTAACGTGAACCGGTACAGCATACGAATAATAAGAAACGATGTAAAGAAAAAAGCATATTCCGATACACACTAAATTTAAATTCTTGAATAGAATCACGTTTATTCTTTAACTGTTGAGCTTTGACGTTTGCACTTTATAACGACGTGGTAGAATTAGACTGAGAATCAACATTAAGAAAGAAAGAACATAAGTCAATTTGCAAAAGAAAGAACACAAATATAAGAGCATAATTGGCCAAAAATGTTCCAAAAGATCGCCCGTGAGTTTAATTAATGGGCCTACCACACGCTCAAGCTTCACCACAGTTTTGCCTGCGCAGGCCGGTTTGTACACGGAACACCGTCTACAAATCGGCGAGTTATACCAACCTCACGCACGGTGTTCAGTGTACAAACCGGCCTGCGCAGGCAAAACTGTGGCGAAGCTTGAGCGTGTGGTAGGCCCATTAGCAAGGAAGAAAGCGGAGCAACAAATTTCTTAAACCATCTCCTGTCTGCTTCATTTCTTCCCGTGGGTAACGTAGAACGCGACTAAGGAACTTACCAGAGAATGGGCAGCAGCGTTCTCTATGTATTTTACCACCATACTGCGATCGCCAACCCGCCTGCCAAGCGTGGCGAATATGGCAAACCTCCCTTTTGTGGAAGGTCTATGTCCAGCAGTGGACGTCTTTCGGTTGAAATGATGATCTCCTGTCTGCTTAGTTATACTTAAAACAGTCTATTACCTAGTTTACTTGGTAACTTCTAGGTCATTTGGTGGTAAAACGTGGTGAATCGGGACTAAATTTTAAAATGGATTTTAACGTTACAATAAATAGTATGTTGCCAACAAGAACACGTCAATCAATCAACTCCTATCGCAATCCACTGCTGGACATAGGCTCTCCCAAGCTGCGCCACAAAACCCTGCCCTCCGCCTTCTGCATCCAGTCTGTCCTAGTCACCTTCTTAAGGTCGTCGATTCATCTATATGGTGGGGGCGTCTACGCTTGCTGATACGCGGTTTGCCATCCAGGACGCGTCTGCTCCACCGGCCATTGGTGCTTCGCCAAACATGGCCAGCCCACTGCTACTCCAGGTTGCTTACTCTGCAAGCTATGTGGGTAATTCCAGTTCGTTTCCGGATAACTTATAAGGAAACATTATCGTTAGTAAAAAAAATTGAGTCTTTTTTGCCAAAAACAATACAGGGTACATTTTTAACCAGTGCGCAAACTGTAACCATGAATTCAGCATATCATTCTAGACCCCCTAGCGTAAAAATTTTTCATCGGTCATACAAAAAAAATCAGTTTCATAGAAAAGTGCAATACCTACGCGGTCCAAATGTGTGGAACAGCTGATTTTTTTTTATAACCAACGAAAAATTTCTACGCTAGGGCGTCTAGAATGATATGCTGAATTCAAGGTTACAGTTTGCTCACTGGATAAAAATGTATCCTGTTTTACTTCAACGTTAAAATCCATTTTAAAGTATCGCCCCAATTCACCGTTGCATCCTTATTCACCAAGGTACATGGTCCCTAGCTTACTTAAGTGCGTTTAAAATTGGTGGCAGACTAAAAACTATGCACAGTTTTTCTCAGTTGACTTTTAGTAATTCCCAATATAACCATAACATTTTTCCCCATAATCACCCATACGTCGAAAAGATTAAGAGATTACACACCCCACGATGTTTCCAATGATTTTATTACTGTATCATCTAATTACCTATATATAATGTAGATTATTATCGGTCACACATATGGCGTGCCTGATCTATAGCAGTGATAACACGACCAACAGGAAAGACCTGTGATGACGAAATGGTACGAGGAAAAAGGAGGTCAATTTAAGTTGGTGGTATAGTCAGTACAGTCACCAGTTTTATGGACCTACGCAGTGTTGCAATGAGGTTGAAAGGTATGGATCATGTTATTATGGACACAATAGGCTAGTTTCAAAGATTCGTATCACAACTAAATAAGGTATGTTGGCTATGAGATTATTAACACAAAAATGTATTAGAGTTCCATTTCTGTTGAAAACAGGCTTTGGGCCCCAGACAATATTATTCGCTGTTTATAATTTAAGGGGAACCTAGTCGCGGGCTCGAACTAACTGATGGGCCTGGCTAAAAAGCACGCTGTCACACCAGGCATCGTGTCCGACAGAGGTAGGATCAGTGATGAGCAGTTAGAAGCTAGTCTACACGCACAACATTATTGAGTGAGATGCAGGACCATTTATAGTACAACAGGCGCGTAAAAAATTAAGAACAGTTCTTCGGAAGATCGGGTTTATGAAAAAACCACTGCATAAATCAATGACCAATAAAATTTATTGAACTTTTCGATATTTGAGTTTTGGCGGTACCGACCTGGTTTTTCAGATTTTACACTTCCTTTATTACTTAAACACGCCCAAAGTTAGGTTAAATTAGCAAGAAAAACTAATCTTTGTTGGCTCCTAACTCTTTAATGGCTTTTTATTTTAGTATTCTGTTTCCGTACAGACAATATTAATAATGAGACAAAATTATACCATGTTTAATTTATGATGCACATTGTCGGACAGTGGAGTAATACACTCCCGAAGTTTGTATGGGAAAAATGTGGACTAGATTCACCTTAAGCATAAACAGCCTATAATGTTCCCACTGTTGGGATACAGGTGTCCTCTTGGTGAGAGGGAGTAGGCCGTAATCCACCACACGGGTCCAGTGCGGATTGGTAATGTCACATATCAGCATTTGTTTTGGTTCTAGGACGTGCCGCATGATGACGCCGGTTCCTCACGATGTTTATTTATTAATTTTAATGTTCAATTTTGATTCTAGTATTAATTTTAATTATTCTCGATTACGATTTTGTTTTTTGATTGTTTAATTTTTTTTATTCTGATGTCGATTATGATTTTATTTTTTGATGTTTAATTTTGATTCTAGTAATAACTTATTTTTTTTTATTTTTATTCTTATTTCGATTATATGAATTTGTTTTTACTCAATTAAACTAAGGACTTGTTTCTAATTAATTTCTCTTTTTATGTAAGTGCTGTGTACGCCTGTAAGTGACAAATTCACCATAATTTAATGAAAATGTTATTTTTATCATATCAATGTTTCTAGTCAATAAGTCGTTGGTGTACCTTTTAAATAAATAAATAAATAAATAAATGTTCTCTTTATCGTTTTGAAAGCAATGGTGATAAAATAATTTACTCAAAGTAAAGCGTATGTCTGAGTTCGAACCTACAGCTTGGTAAGCCGCGCCGTCTATAAAGATGGCAGTGTTAATGAAATTCGTGGCGCCGAAAGTGCGTTGAGCGCACATCTGTCACAGACGTCATGCAAAGCCGTCAGTTTCTTTAGGTAGGTATGGCATTTGTGTCATAGTGCGAGTACAATGGTGACAAGCTTGGCTTGTAAGTATGTAAACGTTCTCTAAACTAGCACTAACATACAACATACGAGTACGAGTACAGTAATATGGTACAATATATAGTGCATTGAGTATTATCTCCTGGCACCCAAACTAGGTTTATAGCCTGTGACTTGGGGACCAGTGATTCCATAAGAGTAGATTTACATGTTTTTGTAATAGGTACTGTGTTTACCAGTAACATGGTTAACATAACATAGAATTAATATTTATGTTTTTAGAAAAAAAGAAAAACGAAAAACTAATTAACAATAAAAACTGTTTGTTAGTGTTTGAGTTAGAGTGAGTTGGTGGTGGTAGGTGTGGTTGGTAAGTTGTGTACGTATGTGTAAGTAATGTGACAGTGCGGCTTGTGTATGGTGTGAATGTGTCCTGGTAGGTGTAGGACACATTCACACCATACACAAACCGCACTGTCACATTACGTCGCCACGTCGCACAGTGGGCCCATACTGAAAATTAGTGGACTTAGGCAACAAAGTTACCATATCGATGCGATTTTTTTTTATATGACGTGTTATAATATTCCTGACAACTTTTATTCTCATAAAATTTCTTCTAAACTTGATAGTTTGTCTTGAAAAAAATTTATTAGATTTTTTTGTATGGAGCGAATCACGTTTAATTTTTTTTCTTCAATTGTACTAATATGTTGGGTGTGTGGCGTGAGTATATGATAGCTAGGGTCATTCTCTATCCACGAAAAAAAAATCAGCGCCGGCCATCTGCGGCAGCGCGAGTAATCATTCGGTAAAAAAATAATAATTTGGAAGAATTTTTTTGTCATTTAAAATAAATTCAAAGCATATTTTTTGTCTCATTTGGCTGTTTTCACCTTCTTTTTAGTTAAATAAATAGTTTTAATAGCGCATACGTACTTAGAACTAGTAATTCTGGTAGAGATTTAGTTATTATTGCATGTTATCGGTACAAATGAGTCAACAATCACAATGCAGGTGCTCTGCATTGTGATTGATGACTCATTTGTTTGTGCGCGCATAACTAATGAGTCATCGAAAAATGCTCGTCTCTGATTGGCTGTGTTATTTTTTAACTGCACGTTATCTATTGTTGAATAAATATATCGTAATGTTTCAGGTTATACTAATTTTGTTAATGATAGGTGAAATAATTTAAATTTGTACGGGCAAGTCGTTGATAATTATCTACATAATCAACTGTATGTATATTATTATAGTATAAGTTATCGTACGTATGATCAATATGAAACGGTGAAGTAATTGTAGCCCTGAAAAGGGCTGTTTGTCATATTCCTAACCCTGATGGGCTTTTGTGGGAATAATTTAGAGCCGGATCACATTATTTCTTGTTCCAGAAGTGCTAGTGGGTCCGGCAAATTTTCGGACTCTGCTATGAGGCATTCTTCTTCCTCCATAATTTCACTGTCACAGGGAGGCTCAGTAGTCTGTAACAACTGAGTTGCTTCAGGCAACAACTCATTATGAACCTGTTTCATTATTTTAGGCCTTATGTAGGATATGTGGGGATCAGAGCTTATTAGAAGTCCATGGAGGATGTCTTCGTTTGTTGCTATTCTCCCCGTTTTCCGAGTGTGCCTCTCCCTGACGTTTCTGAAGTCCTTATTACGGGCTTCCGAAGCTTCTTCAGATAAGGTACCTAAAACGAATAAGGACATACATTTTAATTTCAAAACGCAATCGAGTCAAATAATACATCAAACTATATTTATTTTTTACTTACCGATTGGCAAAACACCAAAGTGGTTACAGATGTCTGCACCGTGCATTAGAAGTTTATGTACACTAACTGGCATGTAGTACCACGAATAGTGTTGCACGTACACCTCAGCTGTTACTCTACAGTATCTTCTAAATTTTTCACAGTCAATGTTTTTGCCTGATGATATGGCTTGTAGAATAACGGAAAATCTGAAAATCAGATTTTCGTCAATTCCCGTTATTCTGGAAGATCTTTTGTAATCTTGGAAAAAGCGCCTCGCTGTATTCCCGTCGTTTGTAGTTCCAAAACCCTAAAATGGGAAAACAATACTGTAATATACAATACATAGAGATATAATTCACAAACAACATAAAGAGAGTGAAAATTAAATACATACCTATTTGACTATATCAATCAGCATTCCAGTTTGCTCACGAAACTCTTGCTGTGTGGTATTTTTTTAGCTTGTTTCAAAGCCTTATGTTCGCCGCGAGCAGTCCATCGTTGAAAATCCAGATTATAAGATATATGGAGAAGACATTCCATACACCGAATCTTCATATGCAGTGAAGAAATTCCTTGTTTGTAAATTTCTTCACGAAGTGGTTTAGAAGTCAAAGCGTCTAAATTATTCATCTCACTCGGTTTTGCCAAGCAAATGGGACACGTTGCATATGATGGTACTCCAGCAATAATATTGGCCACTTTTCCATCAATCATGGTCATAAGCAATTCATGTGATACAATAATATTTCCACACTGTGTAGATATTCGTTCATCAATTTGTTTTTTCATCTCAGACTCTTCAGACTTTATAAAGTCAGCTGTCTCCGAAGTGAAAGTGAACTTCACTGGTCGACAGTACAGAGTTGAGCAAGGTGTGGGGTTCTCCCAAACTAGATTTTCATTCCCAGATGATGGCCTAGTAGACACTAGCCGAAGAGGGACGATGCTTATCATGACTACTGATGAATCATCGAACTCTGTAGCTGTGTTTGACGTTTTCTGTTTATAGTTACTCTGCGACGAAGAACCATCAAGTCCCCATTTCCAGGTCAACTTGAGTTCTTCATTTTGAGACTTATCAACAGTATTTATATCAAGTAATATCCTCTCCACAGTGTGGTCCAATAGCGCTTGCAATTTAATGTGAGCTCCGTTTTCGGTAATCTCCATACTCTCTTGTGGTGGCTAACATCTTTTCTTGGCATTTACAAGCTTTGGATAAGATGGAAAGGCAGCACAGTTTTCTTCTTTCAGAAATTGTCGAAGAGCTAAGTACTTCCATTTCGAGAGCGCAACTGATGTATAAAGAGCTAAACACTTATCTTCAGAGACAGTACTTAAGCTCTGCTTTTTGAATAGTCTCTCTTCTACTTCGGATAGCGCATCTGGATTATTGGAAAGGTATTCGACCACTTTTGCCAGATTCGTTTTGCCGTTGTCTTTCAATTTTGTTATGTACCAGTGCTGCAACTCTTCCTCGGAATTTTCTTCTACTATGGAAGTAGAACGTCTTTTCTTTTGCTTATTACTTAACTTTTCGAACGGTTTTCTATGCTCCTTTTCTGTAGATGTTCCCGCTTCCGCAGTACATACTGCAAGAGTAGGAACATGGCAATCTATATCCACAAGCTCAGATAAGGCTGCGTCTGAAAAGCCCATCACACTTCTCAGATCAACACTGTCACAAACAGGCCAGTTGATGTTTTTTTCCAACCACTTGCGATTAATTACACGATTCATAAAAGTTTTTTGATTTCTACTTGACTCTATCCACTTTTTATTTAAATTTACACAAAAAAGTCGACAGAACTCCTTGATTCGGTTCTTGTCTTCTTCAGAAACTTCGGTAGTCAAGACAGAAATGATACTTTCATACAGAAACATATGATTTTTCAGATCACCGCCACTTCTTAATTTCACAAAAAGATCTAGGTTGGTACAAAATCCAGCCATAGTTCTAATGTAAATATAAAAATACAAGTATTTCACTGTGTTCACAAACAAGCGACAAGAGCGAAACTAGACTCCGGTGGCCGTCTCTGCGCCCCCGCAGGGGGCGCGAGGAATCGGTTTCGGGGCTTTGGGCCCCATGACCGAGGGGTGGTTCTCTCGGTCCCCAAAATAGGGACCCGTCTTGGGGTTTTCCCCCCCTCTCCCTTGGGAGGGGGTGGGAGTGCTCTTCGCACACCTACTCGCCTAGGGGGTTTGCCTCCCCCTGGCGTTTGTGGTGTGTTTTTGGGGTGTGACTGTAGGAGCGCCCTATTTGCTTCTCGGCGCCCGTGCGACCGGGCCCCTGCCGGGTGAGATCCCTAGTTCCCTAGGGAAGGCCCAGCAAAGGCCGATCGAGCAACAGGGCGTCGGTTTTATTTGGCGCTCGCCTACAGTGAGTGCTTTCCCCGTTCCCAGCGACGCAACCAGGTCTAGCCAGTGACGTCGCAGGTTGCGGGGCGTAGTGTTGTGCCGAGCGACTTGTATTTGTGTGTGCGTCGCTCGTGTGGTTATCCTGTGTTTTATGCGAGTGTGGAGTGGTGTGTGTGTGTGAGCCGTGTTTGTGGCGCCTATAAGAGCGAAACTAGATGGACTTAATGAATGTCTTTATATTTATAGTTAGTGTTAATTACTCAAGTAGTGGACATAACAGTGAGTGAAAATTATTCTGCCAATCAGAGACGAGCATTTTTCGATGACTCATTAGTTATGCGCTTAGCCGAGTGCACAAACAAAGGAGTCATCAATCACAATGCAGGTGCTACCGATAACATGCAATAATAACTAAATCTCTACCAGAATTACTAGTTATAAGTACGTATGCGCTATTAAAACTATTTATTTAACTAAAAAGAAGGTGAAAACAGCCAAATGAGACAAAAAATATGCTTTGAATTTATTTTAAATGACAAAAAAAATATTCCAAATTATTTTTTTTTTTACCGAATGATTACTCGCGCTGCCGCAGATGGCCGGCGCTGATTTTTTTTTCATGGATAGAGAATGACCCTAGCTATCATATACTCACGCCACACACTCAACATATTAGTACAATTGAAGAAAAAAAATTAAACGTGATTCGCTCCATACAAATAAATCTAATTAATTTTTTTCAAGACAAACTATCAACTTGAGAAGAAATTTTATGAGAATAAAAGTTGTCAGGAATAATATAACACGTCATATAAAAAAAAATCGCTATATATATCTATATATACAGGAACTTTGATTGAATCGATATATATAGGAACTTTGTTGCCTAAGTCCACTAATTTTCAGTATGGGCCCACTGTGCGTCGCGTCGCGTCGTCGTTGTCACGTATTGATTGTGGAGGCTGCAGGAATCCGCTGGGTGCGCAAAGCACAGAACCGAAGTGCCGGAGCTTGCGGGAGGCCCGTGTCAAGTAATGGACGTCATTAAGCTGAAAATGAAAAAAATAATTATTGGTATTGATTTAAATTGATACCAATATTTTAAACCTTCACGCCATCCCCCCAACGAGGTGAGCGGTCCACAAAACAGCGATGAGTCAGTCATTATATTCAATTTGAACCCCACACCAAGTCAAATAGATTACTGTACGATTATGCGTGCGCGGATCGAGCTACCCCTCTCTAATTAACTAAATGTATGTGCAGTGGAACGTACAGGGCGATGTTTTAGAGTATTTTTAAGTTGCATTATCAGACTGCTGGGATTCAGAACTCCTCCTTGTGAGATGGGCCATTTGTCTAGGACATTTTCTTCACGATGTTTTCTAGTAAGTATAGTGAAGTGCTTCATCATCCATCTAGCTTTTTCCCTACTGTTTTTGAGGTCGGTTTCTATCATAACTGAATGCAGCTGAATACAAGTGTTTTACGCAGAGCGACTGCCTATCTGACTTCCACAACCCAGTAACTGGGTTACACGATACCCCTTGGTAAGACTGATTGTCAGACTTTCGGGTTTATGACGACTCGTAACGACTATCAAATATCCACGAATGACAGCCGAGACCAACGGCTTATCGTGATTTCCGAGGCACGGAGGGGTCTTGGTATGTAGGTAAAGATGGTCACCCATCCACGGACCAGGCGTGCCACCCGTGCGGCTGTTAATAGTTAGCCACAAAGAGTACAATAGTACTCTTACTAAGTATTCTCTCTCTCCTCTAATAAGGTACTATTATTTATTAACTATCCAGTGTATTCCTATCATTCATCTTCTTTCTACGATAACTCTATTTAGACCGTGGGTACAGTATTTCTCCTGCAGCTAAATTTTGGTCTTAATAATTCATGTTTAGCTAATCATTCAATCTTTTTAACTAAATCATCTTTCTCACAAATCATCCATTGCTTCACGAGTTTCACTAAGTTTTGGTAGCATATTTTTGCGCTATACGAAAGCTCCGTTATCTAGTCAAACTTCAACAAATATTCCTAAGTACCCAGCATTCCCCAACTACACGTCATGGCCCATCTCTATTTGCTCTCGAAACATCTCAACTACCCTATTTAGATACTGTCACAACCATGCATACAGATGCCGCGGAACAAACAACTTAGGCAAACAGTTGCCGATCGTCAGAGTCGCAAACACGTAGGTGTACAGTTGGTATAGCTATAATGTATCCATAAGGTCTGCCTTAGGTATAAAAGATCTCTCCTTTCTTTCAGTCCATTCTTCAAAGGTCTGTAAGAGATCGCCTTGTGCGATTTGACCGCCCATTATAGACTAGTTCTATAGATGTTTTTTCTTATTTGTTACATGTGGTTTACAATAATGTGTTTTTAATAAGCCTATACTGTCTCATTGCTGAGCAAAGGCTTTCCCCAAATCCGTCCAGGTATCCTTTTCCAGGGCCACCTTGATCCAACCTTTGCGGGTCACGGCAGCCGCATGCACCTTGCAAAGTGACCGCTGGGCAATAGTCTCCACATAGTGGGTGCCTGAGAATGGACGGCGCCGCCAACGCCGACCCAACAAGAGGCGGCGAGACGACTTCGACGCGTATTGCAGTGTTTAATTAAGTAAATAATAAAGCCAACCCCAGAAGATTTTGTGTTATTATTACTCCTCTTATTGTCTCTTACTCTCTGGTTATTAAACTTGGAGTAAAGTTATAAGTGGAAAACCTCAAATACTGTATGGTTAAATCGAATTTGATTTATAAGGGGATTGTATCATACCTGGACAAGGTGCGGACGAAATATAAAAATACTCATCTCTCTCATCTGTCTCAAAGTCCAATAAGTTTTTCATATTTTCAGTTGAAATTAATCAAATACGTGTTATGCAGATATTTTTTTTAAATAGAATAATCGTTTCTTTAATACGCTATATTGCTAAAGATTGTAAATTCTTGTTGCTGTTACCAATAATAGTTATTTTAATTATTTTGCATTTAGAAAGACAACCAGAATTGTTTATAGGACCTTTGTTAGAACAAATGTAACGACTGAGACCTCAAGATCCGTAACCACGGATGCTCTAACCCCAACGCTGTGATGACAGATGCTAGCAAAACAAACATCATCAGTAAACAGTAACGCTATACCTCGCGGAGTATCGTGTGTACAGATAAATACAACACCCTGTAGCGTGCTGGCCAGTGGTAATGGGTGAGACATACGGACTTGTAGGACGGGTGATCAGTTGGCTGAGCGCTAAGAAAAAAAAAACAAGAAGCAAAGAAAAAAAAAATAAGAAATATAATAAGAACAACAACAAGAAGAATAATAAAATAGGTTAATATGCAACATTTTCGTGACTAGATGTATGAACGTAAACGAGGCATAAGGATTATGTAAGGATCTGTTCTGTAGTTTCTGCCTACGCCCATGCCCAAGATAGAGTGAGCTTATGTATGTATGTAAGTATTAGCGTAGTATTGAGCTCAATTTTATAAGGGTTTGTTGTAAAAGTATTTGGTTTCAAATAGTTACTTAAATTACAAACCATTGCCCCACCCGTTCCCGCACTACTAAACTTTGCTCGCCATTCCAGTCGCCTGTAAACCACGAGCCCACCTGGCCTCTCCTGGCCCCTAGCCTACGCTGGACAATCACAATTATATGAAGATTAACTTCTGCCGGCACGTCACTGCCGCCATTATGACGAGGTGTGGCGTGATTACTGCTTGTTAGTTAGTCACTTTTGATGGTCACGATATGGGTAGGATCAGGAAATTAGAAAATAATGCTAGAAGTTTGGGGATTTTGGAAAAATATACTTTCGAGTCTGCATATCTTTACAATAGCATTGGATTAGTTCGTCGTGACCTGAGGCCCTAATGTGAGTTTCTATTAAACATCTCCATCTAACGCATCGAGCGAGTTCGGCGCTCGATGCGTCAGATCGAGATTGACCAAGATTGACCCTGGATTGGTGAAGGAGCAATCGGAACGGCGCACGCGCTCAATGCGTTAGATCGAGACGGTTACTAGAAACTCACATTAGGTGTAGGCTCTGATCGTGATTTACGTAATAAATTTTCTCGCTTGTAAAGTGTCTTACGACATCGTATTTAGGTTCATAATTCAGTTTATTATACAGTCGGGTTTTTTACTTTACATTACCATAAATAGTGTTTTTACTTTACATTTGTTTTCAATTTCCGCAAAGAGTTTTTTTATAGGCTGTTTACCGGTTTTGCCGGTGTTTTTATTTACACCTGCGCAGGCATTGCTAGTGCGGCGTTGTACGGTTTATTATTTTCAAAATTGTCGACTCTCCGTAGGGAAGAAGAGCAATTATGAATCGCTATTATTCGCTCGATTCGGGCGAGTTCATTTGTGCCAGTCGACTAATCCATATATATATAATATATATTGTATAAATAAAAAGAAAAGTCCTGACTGACTGACTGACTCATCAACGCCCAGCCCAACCCCTTGGACCTAGAAAGCTGACATTTTACACACAGGTTTCCTTTATAACGTAGACAAGGAATAAGGAAGGATTTTTCGAAACTCAAACCCTAAGGGAGTTAAATAGGGGATGAAAGTTCCGCGCGGGCGAAGACGCTGGCAAAAGCTAGTAAGTTATAAATGAAAGTTAATAGTCTAGTATTGTGTCTAGAATATCCTAACACTGAACAAAGACAACATACAAAAGAAAAATGTTACCTACATAATAATTAATCCCGAAAAATTCACACAATTCAAGAGTGCGTTACGCCGGTCCCTCACAGTGGGTAGGTACTCCCCGCGAGGGAGAGGGCGGTAAAAGCATATTTATGTTAGTTCCTGATTGACGATGATGGCTTCCCCTTGGTTAGAGCCGGTGCGGGGAGGACACGGCGAATGGCAGAGGAAATATTGTTTTATAAAGATTTTTTAACCGACTGCAAAAAAAGGAGGAGGTTCTCAATTCGTCTGTATGTTTTTATTTTTATATGTTTGTTACCTCAGAACTTTCGACTGGGTGAACCGATTTTGATAATTCTTATTTTATTTCAAAGCTGAAATGGGACCATTTCAATTTCATCTAGATCTGATGATGCGTTTCGGAGACAGACAACGGAACTCTTCAAAATATAACAGTAAATCAACCGCGATTGCTGTTATCGCGTAAATATGCTTTGTTTTGACCCCAAGGATGAAGAAATTTCGAATTAGTGGGGTAGGTACTATAACAAAAAAAGTGAAAAATAAAAACTTTTACCAAAAAAAAAACCGACTTCCGAAAAAACACTACAAAGTGAAAAATAACTTTAATTTCGGAAGGCGGTGACAAAAACTTAAAATACCTATCCAAAGTCACCGCCTTCCGAAATTAAAGTTATTTTTCACTTTGTAGTGTTTTTTCGGAAGTCGGTTTTTTTTTGGTAAAAGTTTTTTATGGTGAAGTAAAACAACGTATGATGTATTTAATCACTAAGATAATGACACTATAAATGATGCTGGGTTGATGACGGTATTAAATTAATCAAAAATCAAAAGTAATTTTTCCATATAAAGCTGTTGTTAATCAGCATCTTTCGGAAGTCAAAATTACATAAGACAGTCTTTCAAAACACCCGCCCTTCACCACTTCCTAGTGCTTTAGTTGGGAAGAAAAATTACTCCCCAGCAGCACAGCTGTCTGGTATTCATTTCTGTGTGCCACGGCTCGAAAGACCTTCCAAGTTCTTTTAACCGTGGGAGCTTCTAGACAAAGGTGGTTGGATGAACAATCGATAAGTAGACAAAACCGCATACTTTATTCCTTATTGTCAAAAGGACAGTCTTTATTGATTTTCCACATTGGAAGATATTTCTTGCCAAATTTCAGTCCAGGCATTCTATTACAGCTTGTTGCTTTGTCAACTGAAGCATACGTAAATAAATAGTCTTGCTTCTTGCAATATTTGATGTTGTTAAAATACAACGTAATTAGCGTCTGGCCCAGTGATGCTCATGAAGAGGGAGGCGGCGCATGTGAGGGAGAGGAAGTATATGCGCCCACACAGCCCTAGCCGCCGCAGGAGATGCCCTGGGTGTCGGGAATCCTAGGCTGATTCTCGGCCACCGTAGGCGCGGGCTTGCGGACGGCGAGTAATGTGTAGCTCATTGTCTGGTAAGGATCAACCCCGGGTCGACGGCGTGTTGTGTTCCACGCGCGCCTCAAAGAGATGTAAGCAGCAACTAATGGGGCCCGCAAGGGCCGATGCCTGCCAGGGCTGCGGGTTGTTCGAAAGAGATACCGCGGCCCCTGGCACACAGGCAACTGAGGGAACACGGGTGGGTTTTAGTCAGTAAAAGTCTGACACGCCCCATCCAGAGCGGGAGAAGTTATTTGATGATTTCCCACCCAACAAAAAAAACATTTCCAAGGCGATTCATATAGAATTGCTGATACAAATTACATAGCGTCGCGCCTTCTTTCCCTGAAGGGTTGTGCATAGATGTACTTATAGTACACCCACACTTCGCCAGTTATTTTTAAGTCCCATGTATTAGGGCGAGCCCATTGCCAGCAACCAGAACAAATCCGAACCCTGGGCTGTTATTGGGAAATTACAGAAAGAAAAATTTCCGTATGGTGCCGGACGTAAAAGAATAGCACCATCCCATTTCTTCCCGTGGACGTCTTTCGGCTGATATGATGAGATAGTAAAACCCAATAATAGTTTGCCCGACTTGGGAATCGAGCCCAGGACCTCGTGTCAGCAGTGCAAATTCTCTAAACAAAATAATCTCTTAACGTAACAATTCATCGTATACAAGCCGCATCTGGTTCACTTAACGCACTCTACACTCTGCAGATTTTCTACAGGGGACATTATGGCAACATTTTACATCTGCAATGTATGAGAATAAGTGTATGAGTGTATGAGAGTATGAATATAACCGTACTTACTTACTCTAGTAGGAGAAATGTGTGTATGAGACAGTTGTTTGGTGAAATAATGGTAGGTACCTGTTTCTGGAAATGAAAAATTTATTTGGAATCTTTTCAAACTAAGTGTGGTAATGTGTGATCAAAATTAGATTAATCATTCAACTGCTAAGAATATTATACATCTTAAGTAAAAGACGGATTGGTGATTACAGCTCCAATCCGTCTATGTCTATCAAAAAAGAAATCAATAAGTTTTATGCAATAGCTACGCGGTCAAAATGTTTTTTTGTATAACCGACGAAAAATTTCTACGCGTGGGGGGTCTTGAATGATATGCTGAATTCATGGTTATAGTTTACGCACTGGATAAAAATGTATCCTGTATAGTCCTGTAGACCGTATTTCGGCCATGGCGGCCAATCTCAACAGAGACCTACGGCGCGGGAGATATTATAGTGCACAAGTGTGTGCGCAGACACAGGTGCATAATCCGATGGGACGGCAATCTGACATCACCGGAGAGAGATTAGGCGCAGGACCGACGGCTTAACGTGCTTTCCGAGACATGGGGGTGTCACACCGCCAATTTCCATATACCTGGATGTTACTAAGAAAAAAAAAGGAAGAAATAAAGCAGTGATAATAACTGCTTACCAAACGAAGGCTTCTCCATCCAACACAACTACGGGTACTAAGGCTTAAAGTATATTTTACGAGACTAATAGACTAGATTAGGGTCAATCTCGTAGTCAAATAACTTCTTTTATTGAGAAATTAGTGATATTTCTTAAAACTTTTGATGTTCAAAAAGTAACGAATATTGCTAATGACAATGATAAGACGTTGTTTCTATCAGTAGCAGGCTTGGCACGAGCACCGTTTTGTCAACGAAACAGTAGACAAAAATGACGTTGATGATGCCTTTGGCATTACGATTACAAAATCAAGTGTCAGTGTGACAACTGTCAGGTGTGATTTTGACAGTTTGGGATAGAAAACTTTCTTCTGAAATAGTCTACATGAAAAGGAACTAGACAAAGATCATCATCATTTCAGCCGAAAGACGTCCACTGCTGGACATCGGCCTCTCCCAAGCTCTGCCACTTCGACCGGTCTTGTGCTTCCCGTATTCAGCGGATTCTGGACTCTACGTCTTCCGGTACGCGGTCGCCACTCCAGAAACTTCCGGCCCCATCGGCCATCTGTTCTGCGAGCAATATGCCCTGCCCACTGCCACTTAAGTTTGGCAATTCTTCGGGTTATGTCGGCAAAGACAAACATCGTCGTGTCGGCAAAGGTCGTTAAAAACGAAAGACAAAATGACAGATTGTAGAAGGATTGATTGGACCTGCCGTGATATAGTTTTCACTAGTACGGAGGTCAGTGTGAATTAAGTTCAAACAACCGCATAACATACATAGGTATTTATAATCACATACGATTATTGGGATTTGTATGTAAGGTTTGTTCTTTTATATTGTCAATTAACTTTTCTACTTTTTAAAAAGTGCGGTGTCAAAAATGGAGAAACGAAATGTAATTTTGTATAGAAAGAGCTGTGTCTATACTTTGTAGAAATAGAAAGCGTCAAACTAAGCCTGCAAGAAAGAGCTAGGTAGCCAGTTTTAGCAACGAACATCAACATCAGTATATTTTCACATTAGAACACCAAACATCCAGTATTTAAATAAAGTCACATAGCGAGCAATGAAGGGTTGAATCGTAACCAGGCAATTAGCTAATGGCGATCTAATCCGGCAGTGAAGGGTTAACGTTGACAAAACAACGATCAAATTATTTAGATTGGTCTTTTATGCCCTACAGCCGTACTTTAGTAATGGCTGGTAATTTCTATGATCCCTGTATCAAAGGAAACTTAGCTCATGCTTACCTATTGCAATATTTTAGCTATTTGTGGCTAAGTAATGTTAGCCGCTCAGTGCAATGCTCGATTACCTCAGTAGAGCTTACGAAAGAGTGGGTCTTAAAATAAACATGGACAAGACAAAGGTCATGTCCAAAGCCCATGTAACGCCCACTCTCATAACGGTCGGAGGCGCTGCACTCGAAGTTGTGGACGAGTACGCTCACCTAAGACAAACTATCCAGTTAGGTAGGTCCAACTTCGAGAAAGAGGTCAATCGTCGAAACCGACTCGGCTGGGCAGCGTTCGGGAAGCTTCGCAATATCTTCTCGTCCTACATACCGCAGTGTCTCAAGATGAAAGTCTTTGACCAGTGCTTGTAGCCAGTGATGACCTATGGAACCGAAACGTGGTCGCTCACAATGGGCCTCATAAGAAGGCTTAAAGTCACCCAAAGGGCAATGGAGAGGGTTATGCTTGGAGTTTCTCTGCGTGATCGAAACAGGAATGAAGAGATCCGCAGAAGAACCAAGGTAACTGACATAGCCCGAAGAATTGCCAAACTTAAGTGGCGGTGGGCAGGGCACATTGCTGGCCAATGGGGCTGAAAAGTTCTGGAGTGGCGACCGCATACCAGAAAACGTAAAGTTAGAAGGCCTCCCACAAGGTAGACCGATGACCTTGTGAGGGCTGCAGGAGTCCGCTGGATGCGGGAAGCACAGAACTGGTCAAAGTGGCGGAGCTTGGGGGAGGCCTATGTCCACCAGTGGACGTCTTTCGGCTGAAATGGTGATGATGATGATGATGATGAATATTAGCCGCACGGGTCGATCGATCAGGTTAAGCTACGCTTGCCGCGGTTGGTCCGTGGATGGGTGACCATCATATCCAGACCCCACCGTGTCTCGGAAAGCACGTTAAGCTGTTGGTTCCGGCTGTCATTTTCGGGTCTTTGACAGTCGTTACGGGTCGACAGAAGCCCGAAAGTCTGACAACCAGTCAGCCAGTGACAAGAAGTATCGTATTACCCAGTTACTGGGTTGTGGAGGTTAGATAGGCAGTCGCTCCATGTAAAATACTGGTATTCAGCTGCATCCGGTTAGACTGGAAGCCGACCCCAACATAGTTGGGAAAAGGCTATGCAGATAGATAATAATTATCAAAGCTAGGAACAAAACCAGCGGTATAAGCCCGCGTTCAGACGTAATTAATTCGCGGCGGGAATGTTTCGCCCTCTGGTCTAATCTCCAACGCACTACGCTCGGGCCAGTCGCTCCTAAGCTGATGTGAGAATACACGTATCGCTTTGCTTCCGGTCTCGCGCCCTAACAGACACGAGTGTTAAATAATATAAATTATATTTCTCGAATATACAACGAGTTATTTAGTGCCGATAAAGTGGTTATCCCGATCTAGCGTCCTACGCCATCGTTTACCCGGCAACAGTCCGTACGGCAAGTCACCTATGGCAAGTTGCTACTGCGAGCCTACCGTCCTCGTGTGCCGCTGTCCCGAGGACCGTTCTATTGATTCGCCTCTGGAATGCTGAGCAAGTCGGTCATACCCCGCCACACCATCTTTCACTGGCTTCACCGAGCAGCACATTTCGCCTCAACGACCACCTTCCATCTCCGGCCAAGGGCGATATTTCGCCTGCAACTACAGGGGGTACCTATCCCTGCAGGAGTGTACATATACAGACGACCGTAACCTACAAACGACCTACAAATTTTGTTGTTCTCCGGCTGACTTAGTACCGCTAAATTTGAATAAAAGTTTTATAAAGGTATACGCCCATTTTATTATTAATTTGCCAGTTGTAGGTGGGAATAGGCTTCACTCGCGCAAAGCGCAAAGCGCTGAGACTTGAAAATCGACAACTGTGTTTTTTCGACACGCTGAGACTCACTCACACTGCTCTTTGTTGGATTCTGAATGCTCGGTGTAACACCGAGAGTCGAAAATATAGTGCGCGATAAAATCCCGCCGCGATTTCATTACGTCTGTGTGGACGTCGACTAACACACTAAATATTGCAATGCCTTTCATTTGATAATTCAACAACATTCATTGCATTAATTACGTAATCGAACAGGCCAGTTTTTCAAACATATGAAGCAGTGGTGGCTTAGTGGTGACGGCCGCGACTTACAAGTTGTAGGTCGAACCCGGATAAGCGCTTTACTTTGTTGTAAATAATTTCGTCCCCACTGATCTCAAAACGGTGAAAGAAAACATTGTGAGGAAACCGGCATGTCCTAGATCCAAAAATTCTAAGACATGTGAGGACTACCATCCCGTACTGGGCCCGCGTAGTAGATTACGGCCCACGACTCCTTCTCAAAGAGAAGAGCCCTGTGTCCCAGCAGTGGGAATATTATAGGCTGATTATGCTATGAAATGGCATGGTATGGTTCCTCTTGGTGCCGGTCGTAAAAGAATAGCATCATTCCATTTCTTCCCGTGGGTGTCGTAGAAGGCGACTAAGGGACTTACTAGAGAATGGGCAGCAGCGTTCTCTATGCATTTGACCACCATACTGCGATCGCCAACCCGTCTGCTAAGCGTGGCGATTATGGCAAATCCCCCCTTTTGGGGGAAGCTTATATCCAGCAGTGGACGTCTTTGATGATGACGATGCTATGAAACATTGGATTAGGAAAATCGTTCGGATGGTGAAAAAAGTGTGTTACATTAGCAATTGGGTTTCTAATGTTTTAAAAATGACAAAACTAAAGGAGACCAAGCTTGTATGCAAAAGACCAGCGTTGCAACTTTCAGACACGTGACATCTGCACTGGGTCCGAGATCCTCGTGGTAGATTACATCCCGCTGTCCCATCTCGTGTATAGAGGAGGCTTGTGTCACAGCAATGGGAAGTGGGAATATTATGGGCCAATTGTACTACACCTACAAATATACGTACATACGGCTACACATAACGTCCTACCATGCATACGTTGAATCGGTGCTCCGCTATGGCTTGATAATGTGGGGTAATAGCACAGATCAAAATAGAGCATTTATTGCACAGAAAAAATGCATTACAGCAATAAACGGGCTTCGACCTGACGAATCCTGTAGGACGATATTTAAAAAGCTTGGCTTGTTGCCGCTACCGTCTCTTTACATTTATGAAACATGTGTGTTTGTGAGGAAGCATAAGGAATTGTTCAGTAAGGCAGATGATTTATATCCACGTAATCGACGAGACCCCCACATGCTTGTACTGGATATCCTTCCGAGGCTAGCTAAATATAATAAAAGTTGTATATCCATGTGTGTACGTATATATAAAAAGATACCAAGTAATTTCAAGACTTTAAATATAAGATTATTCAAAAATAAATTGCATGAATGGTTGTGTAGTCATAGTTTTTATAGTGTCAAAGAACTCTTTGACTATAAATGTTAAATATGGTTGTGTAAATTTGTACGCTTATGACTGTTAAGCAAAAACATGTATGCTCTTGTTATTTTGTTTTTACCATCTCTTTATATCATGTTTTTACAGCAAATAAATACTATTCTATTCTATTCATCAAGTTATACATTTTCAGTATAAGTTGATCTCGCATTATACAAAGTGTAATAGAATAGACACAAGAATTGAAACTAGTTTGTTCCTAATTGATTACTGAATCAATATCAGTAACTTTTAACATGAGAAATTTTACAAAATTCATTTATTTTGCCATACCTACCGCCGATTGAGCCAAAGAAAATTCAATTTTATTTCAAGGTAATAAGACTCAATTTTAAATGCATAAAACAATGCTAGTAGTTTGACAAAAAAAGTTTTGGTCAGCGCATTATGCTTTTAACTAAATACTCTAATTGGAGTATATGAGGTATTGCGTTAATTATGTTACACGTTGTACTTATGGGATTTCCGTACAGTGCGAGATCAGCGTAAACTGGAAATATATGGCTTGATGTGTAGCTGTGTGTACAGACGCCAGCACATCAAGCTACCCCAATCTGTCAAATTTCTTTGATAGATTTTCAACTTCATATCTTAAGCATAAGGTTCATGTTCATTTGGGAAAATTTGACGGTTTGGGATAGCTTGATGTGCTGGCGCCTGTACATGAATTATGTTTACTTCAAACACAATTTTTTATGAAAAATTACATTATTTTATTACCCTTCCTTAACACCATTGATCATCATTCGACCTCATCACACTAATGCATGACAAATACATAATAACATGAAAAATAAACAATATGGCCCCATGACCCAACCCTGTCGAATACTATCGATAATGAGGCACCATCATTAATATTATGTCATGGTGTTGTCTATGATTGATTAGGTGTCACAGTGGTCGCGATATAATTGACGGCTGTATTTTTATCTATGTTTTTTTGTAATTGTTCCATCGTTTTTCACACCTCATGGAAAGCGACAAATGAGGTGTGCGATCGAACGAGCGCGCCGAGAAGATGCCTTTTTACACGTTTTATATTAGCTTCACTTGTATGTTTGTTTGTTTGTTTGTTTGTATGTTTCTATGTAACCGTCTCCTTTGGACGCTATTTTGACCCACTTCAAACGGTCAGATTTCATTGAAACTTTGTAGACTTATCGAGGACCAATGACAATTCAAAAATTAAAAAAAAAACAGAAAAAAAACATAAAAATCACGCTTTTCAAGCAAGCAGAACTAAAAAATTGTAAATAAATAATAGTTTAAAAAACACGCTTTAAAAACCAAACTAAAAAATTAGAAAATAATTTAATTCTATTAAAAAGCGTGGGGTGCTTGATATTAATTGATTATAAAATACCTCAAAAAGCAAGAAAGGGAATACTTCCCAAGTGGTCCCATGATCATCAAGTCAGGATCTGATGATGGGATCCTGGAGAAATAGAGAGAAAGAGAACTCTTCAAATTTTATAGGCACAGTTGAAGCGATTTGGATAGTTTTTGGAAGAGTACTTTCTAGGAGTGGTCCTATTTCAATTTGGTGAGGATCTGATGAAGAACTTCGGAGATAGGCAACGGAACTCGTCAATAAATGATAGCAAATGGACTGGAATTGCAGAAATCTCACGTCTGTCTATTGTTTACATCAGTTCATAACATAACATCACGCCGGGACGCTGTGAAGGGGTAAGCACATGTGAACCACTAAAAAGGGAAAACTAAAAACTTAAAAAAAAAAAAAAAACAACTGAGTTGCAAAAAAGACACTAAAATCTGAAAAATAACTTTAATTTCGGAAGGCGGTGACGAAAAATTATAATACATACTTATCCAAAGTCACCGCCTTCCGAAATTAAAGTTATTTTTCACATTTTAGTGTTTTTTTTGGAAGTCAGTTGTTTTTTTTTTGAAAAAAGTTTTTTTTAATAATACATTATTTTCTATTAGCGACATTTTTCTATTTGCGGGAGAATCGAAAATTTCGGAAATACTTAATTGGCACGTTTTGAATTTTATGCACTTTATTGCAAGTACTTTCAAGCAATACTACGACTACATCGACTAATAAGCTGGTGTCGGATAGGAATACTACCTGAGCCAGCTTTCCCACTTCTCTCTGGACAAGCTTCTTGACTATCTTGACACAATGACCACAAATTTTTGGTACTTACTACAATAACTTTCTCTAATATATTTAAAAAATTTACCGGACGTTTTTTTTTTGTGTTTTTTTACAAGTCTCGTCCAATCACTTACCACGCTAGTACCCAGGTCCTCACAATACTAATCGGCGCGCGTACACGCGTCACTGCCCACCCCGCACAGCGAAGCGTGATAGTGTCAATATAAATACCACCCTGTGTTAATATCGAATAGTGGATGCTGGCTGTTTTGACTTTAATTTGTTTTTTTTTCGCCCTGTTTTGTATTGGTAGAGACTGATTAGTTTTAAGAAAAGCTTAATTTTAATTTTGAATCTGGTTTCTAGTCTGCCCCAGGTCTGGTAACCGGTCGTTTCCCATTCTTTGTTTTGTTTCTGACCTGTACTCGAACTAGGCACACGGTATCAATCACAATCTGAATCATTTTGAAGGATACCTATTGCTAATCCATTGCTTCGTATGTATGAAAAATTTGTTTGCACAACAACGTAAACGAGGCAATGAATGTTGTTGAACTATCTAAATGAAAGACATTGCTATTGTTAGTGTGTTAGCCCACGTCACACGAACGTAAGAAAATCCCGGCGGGATTTTTTCGCGCACTGGATGTTCAACGCACTGCTTAGCGTCGAGAGTTGAAAATCGAACATTGAAACATACTGTTTAATTTTAGACGCGCTGAGATGCAGTCTGTTGGATCCTCTATACTCGGTTCAACACCAAGAGATGAAAATCCAGATCGCGAAATAATCCCGCCGCGATTTTATGACGTCCGTGTGAATGTCGAGTTAAGCAGTTACCCCACTGGTGTAAGCAGATCAGAAAAATCTAAAATGAATAAATAATTGCTTATTTATGTATTTTAGATTTTGCTGAAAAAAAAAAAAAACAAAATTCAGTATGTATAATTCCATAAACTATGTAGAAAAGTTCGAAAGTAAAAAGGATTTATACCAACCAACCAGACTACGTTTAAAGTCGGTCCAGCACTACACTACATACTTATAATCAACGATTTCCAAAACAAGATACTACGACAAAATCACAAAATATCTTAAACAAAACGTGTCATTCCAATTTTCCAATATTTATTCACGACAAAAAAAAAACAAAAATAGGCCGTTCGTCTCCCATTGTCTCGTCGCCAGCAATCTCCTCGATTGCCACCGGGACATTGGCGGGCAGTGGCGCGTGGGACATCGTATAATAGCAAGGACAATGGCTGATGATTGCTGCGATATTTTTTACGATTTGTATGAATATTGGGTCTTGATTTGTCAGGGAAGTTGAGATTAGAGATTGGAGAATGGTGACACCGTTTTATTTAAGGTGAAATTTAGAAGCGGAATAATGTTTTATTTTTCTGTGAGTATAGGTTACTATTGGAAATAAACAAACAGCCGTACGGGTCGATTGATCAGGTGACGCTTGCCGCGGTTGGTCAGTCGGTGGGTGACCATCTTAAAATACCCCTCCATGCCGCCGAAAGTCCTGGCTATCTTTCGTGGCTCTTTGACAGCCGTTACGGGTTGTCAGAAGCCAGTCTTACCAAAGGGTGTATCGTGTTACCAAATAACTGAGTTGTGAAGGTTAAATAGGCAGTCGCTCCATGTAAAGTGCAGATATTCAGCTGATTCTGGTAAGACTGGAAGCCGACCCTAAAAAAGACCTTCGCAAGCGTGCAAGTGCAAGAATCGCGCGAGTAGCGCGTGTTAGCAAGTTAAAGATTTAATTAAGAAAATATCGTGCTTTTTTTTGCCAAAATTTACACCTAATTAACAACCACCACCCCACGCTAGATGGCATGATGCTCCTAATTACAACAGAGCGACAGTTGCAGGCTCAATGGCGCGTGCATGCTATCGCACCGCCATATGGTGCGGGGTCAGCAGTCATGTTGGTAGGGTACCAGTGGTGCTGTTTTTTAGATTAGGATGTTAATGATGGGTGATTGGTTTTGGTAATGACGTACTCACAAGATTGCACAGTGAAATTGACAAGGCACTGACCAAAAAATCTTGTTTATGTTGATCTAATAGAGTTAATTGCGAGTTGTCGAGAAAATGGAGGGATGACTATGAGTGAGTCAGTTACATATAACTAATCGCTAAATAACTGGTTTACCGATGACCTTGCGAAGGCCGCGGGAATCCGCTGAATGTGGGAAGCACAAGACCGGTCGAAGTGGAGGAGCATGGGGGAGGCCTGTGTCCAGCAGTGGACGTTTTTTGGCTGAAATGATGAGCTACTAAAAGCTTCTGAAGTTTCATAAGTGCTCATGTAGGTTTACGTGAAATAAAATATTTTGAGTTTGAATTTGAATGGCATGTGTATTCGTCCCATTCTGTGAATGATGTGCACGCCTGTAAGTGACTAATTTACCCAGGACCTTCTTATAAATGGTAAATCTGTGTATTCTTTTGTATACAGGGACATCAAAGCACAAACTGAACCCGAAAAAGAATGCTGTTCCATACATTTTGACCTTGTACCTAGATGTTGCACTTTTCTATGAAACAACAGTTTTTTTTTTAAATTTAACAATATTGTATACCTTAATAATATTGTATTCTTCATAATCTCAAGAAAATGGATAGAGGTTTTAAGAGATGAATGGTTAAATCAAGTTGAAATAAATATTTTAAATTGGATAAATTTTGATTTTAGTTAGCAACTCGTTCACTGGTCTCGTATGGGCAGCGTCGATTCTTTATCCCAGATTGTTGCCATTGGGGTAGAAGTTTCCAAAAAATCTACCCTAGTTCATCTCAGCACCCTTCTAGAAAAATTTCTTCCGGTGGCGAAAGCACCATGTAACACGATTCCTACTGGCTTCCCTTCAGGGATTCGCATCGGCAACTTTGTCGCTATAAAAAAATGGCACGGCTATAAAAAAATGGCACGTCAATAGTGGCTACTGTTGTCAAAAATATAGTTACACTATGGGTATTTAATATACTTATATTTAATTCACCATAACATTTACAACAACAAAAACTTGAGAGGTGTCAAGGGACACCCGGATGGAACGAAGTTGTTTTCGATTAATTAGTGAAGGAATTGTAATATTTTTTTAAAGTTATAATAATATTTAATAATAATGTTTTGAAAATACTACGTGGAGCGCTTTTTTCGCCTGGTGCCATGTGCAACATTTTATTCTCGTCCCAGAAAAAATAATTAAAAAATAATTAATTAAAAAACTATAGCAAAAAGTGTCGTTTCAACTTTTGGTCTTAATTTTTTCCGTCTAGCCCCCTTTCGCAACGCGCGATAAGGCAATCAATCAATCAATCAACCAATCAACCAATCAACCAATCAACCAATCAACCAATCAACCAATCAACCAATCAGCCAATCAATCAACCAATCAATCAACCAATCAATCAACCAATCAACCAATCAACCAACCAATCAACCAATCAACCAACCAATCAACCAATCAATCAACCAATCAATTAACCAATCAATCAACCAATCAACCAACCAACCAATCAACCATCCAATCTACCAACCAATCTACCAACCAATCAACCAACCAATCAATCAACTAATCAACCAATCAACCAATCAATAATGTAGCAAAAAGTGTCGTTACAACTTTTGGTCTTAATTAAAAGTGTCGTTACAGCTTTTGGTCTTATTTTTTTCCGTCTAGCCCCCTTTCGCAATACGCGATAAGAAACTTCGTTCCAAAAAAAAAAATGTTCTGAATTAACCCGGCGCCAAAACGTCATAATCGGGAACTAAAAATTCATACAACAGCGATCCCATAATGATGTCGCTTTTGGTAACGTGGCACCGCTTGATATGGACGAGAGCAAGCCGCTGTAGAGGTTATGATAGAGACAGATATAGAAAAATGCGTCAGCGAGAACGAAATGGAGGAATATTGCACATTTTATTTGGTTATCAGCTGTTCAATTTTAGTGTAATTAATTCTTTACATTCGTATTATCAATTTTAGAATGATAGTAAGTATTATTTATTGAAAAGTCAGTAAATTAAGCCGACTTCGCTTCGGCTTCCCTTTTAGAAAAATTGACACCTTGCCGCTGATGTCTTCCCAATTTCATGTTTCTATCTTCCGTTAACTAGTCTGTGCTGGCTGTCAGTCAGTTATAGACATTTCCTTCCCAGCTTTCGCTGGGAGCTTCACCCACATGGAGGTCTTAAATTATCCCACGGAAACGTACTACTGGGATAAAGTGCCCTTTGTATATTTTTTGTATACAGTTTGTATACAGATTAAAACTATCTATGTGAGAACTTTCATCAAAGTCCGTTCGGCCGCTTTTATATGAAAGAGTAGCAAACCAAACATCCAAACATATACACTTTGACATCTTCTATATCTTTATAATTTTTTTTTTCCTTTTGGCAATTGAGCCGATGTCGACTATTCTGCCAATGTCGCGTTTAGACAGCATTTACAAAAGCATCTTTATAAAACAAAGTCGCTTTTCGTGTCTGTACGCTTAGATCTTTTAAACTACGCAACGGATTTTAATGCGGTTTGCATCAATTGATAGAGTGATTCAAGAGGAAGGTTTTTTATAAAACACCGATCTCCATGCAGGCGAAGTCGCTGGGAAAAGCTAAAGCTAGCTTATAATATTCGTAGATTATTTAAAGTAGTACTTGCGGTACAACCATGAAAACCATATACCAACGTACTTAGCAGGTATTCGTTGTCTATCTTATACCTCATCTAAAACAGAGAATGCCATGCCATCCACATACCTATATACAGGGTGGGTAAAAAATCGTGGATCAAACGAAACAGGGCGATAGTTGAGATTATTTGAGAGAAGCAAAAATTTTTTTTATTTTTGGTAGTACATTTTTTTTACAGTAAGGTTCTAAAGTGATGATATATTTCCTAGATGCAACTAAACATCATTTATTGTTTTAAAATAGATACCCGTTTTACTCTATTGCCTATTTATTACAAATTTTGGTATTTTATACAAAAGACACTCAAATAGTCATAACTTTTAAGGAGATCAAGTGAGAGCTCTGCCATATAGATATTTTTTACTGCACATAACCTCAAATATCGCCCTGTTTCGTTTGAACCACGATTTTTTACCCACCCTGTATATCCACCATAACCTTCACACCTACACATAAAAACCCAGACAAACGCGAACAAGATATTTCGGGGGCATTTTCCTCAACTTATCCGTTGTATATGTATGTACAGCGCTGTATAGCATCGATGCAGCGCTTTTAATCCTCTTAATGGAAGCGGGGTTGAAACGGGAACAGAAAATACCGTAGAGATGCCAAATACATTTTAGTTTGGATAATCGCACAATTAGAAAGTCATTCTTTTTCTGCTCTAGTTTGAAATGTTCCCCAGTCATTTCTGAGCTAATTGGGCTGACTGCGTTAATGATAACACCGATCGTGAAGCATTTAAATTGACCCAGACTTTCTGTTAGATAAAAATAGGAAAGTCAAATAACGAGGCAAGGTTCCCAGAAATATGCATATCTGATTGTTTTTTGTTATTTTATAGATACATTTAACAAATTATTACATTTGTTGAAAAAAACAATAACGAACATTCATATGAGCCAATCTACTTAAAAAAACAGAAGGCCAATCCTCGTCATTAAAAACGTTCAAAATCTAGACACAATCTTAACTCAGCGAAACGGTAATGTCAAAAACTTGTCAAAAATGTAGGGATTTTTTTGACAGATCAGACTTACAGGAATTGCCCCTCTGTTTTTTTTTTGCAGTAAAGTGTTTTCTTTTGTCTACAATTGATACAGGTCAAATTCTTAAATTGTCTATTATCTTCTATATCTATTGATGATGAATACCATGTTGCTCAACACATTACTGGCAACATTTCGGTATGGTACGTACCTCATTATAGACAATATTTCTCCACAAGTCATCTCCGAAGCGTCCCCTGTTCTCTTCAAGTGGCGTGCCCCGTGTTTTTGTTTCGGTAGCTCGGCGGGTGCCGCTAGCCGTGCCGCGGCGACGGCGACACACTGTTCTAACTACTCTTATATTTTTATGTTTCTGCTATGGAATTCTTATTTAGAGGTCTTTTGTATGATGGTTTTTTTTTGGGTGGGAAATTATCAAATAACTTCTCCCGCTCTGGGTGGGCGTGTCAGACTTTTACTGACTAAAAATCACCCGTGTTCCTTCAGTTGCCTGTGTGCAATGGGCCACGGTATCTCTTTCGAACAACCCGCACCCCCGGCAGGCATCGGCCCTTGCAGGCCCCATTTGAGGCGCGCGTGGAACACAACGCGCCGTCGACCTGGGCTTGGTCCTTACCGGACAGCGAGCTACCCATTACTCGCCGTCCGCAAGCCCACGCTTTGTATGGTGGTGAGAGGTAAAAAGATTTTCCATCAGTAAGTAGGTAGATAAGTCACATAGGCTTTAGTTTTGAACTGGCTTTTGCCAGCGGCTTCGCCCGCGTGTAAGTCGAAAATAATCCCACGGGAACGTACAAACGAGATAAAAAGTATCCTTTGTGTTAATCTTGGTTATAAACTATATGTATGCCAAGTTTTATCTAAATCCGTTCAGCCGTTTTTGCGTGTTGAGGAACAAACCTCCATCCATCCATTCTCACAAACTTTCTCGCTATTAGTAGGATATAGTAGGAAGTAGAATTTAGCCACAATGCAATATTTTTGTATACCAGAATCGAAAATATAAATAATTCAAAACAACAGTTTGGTTATTTCACTATGAACACACGAAAAACCTTCCACAAAACTACATTTATCATGAGTTCAATCCGCTTCCGGCGTTTGCCATAATGAATTTCCGTGACTGCCAAGGATGGGGCCTATGGTCTAGTGAGGTATTCAAGAAAATCGGATCTAAATCTTATCAGATCTTATATCTTGTTTTTTTATTCTTTGTAATTAGTTTAGTCACGTAGTATAGTATTGCTTCAATAGTTAACGTTGTTCCGTGTAGTGCCGGACGTACAAGAACAGCACCATCCCATTTCTTCCCGTGGGTGTTGTAGAAGGCGACTAAGGGATTTACTAGAGAATGGGCAGCGGCGTTCACTATGCATTTGACCACCATACTGCGATTGCCAACCCGCCTGCCAAGCGTGGCGATTATGGCAAATCCCCGTTTTGTGGGAGGCTTATGTCCAGCAGTGGACGTCTTTCGGCTGATATGAATGAATGAGTTAAGGTTGTGCAAAGGTATCAAAGTAATGATCTCTTTTCCTGAAAAGCCAGCCCTGACGATGGTCGAAGGTTAAAAAAGTTCGTTTTTAAACTCCTCTGAATAAATATCACCATCTGCCTAGCTTTTTCCCAACTATGTTGGGGTCGGCTCCCATTCTAACCGGATGCAACTGAGTACCAGGATTTTACATGGAGCTACTGCTTACCTGACCTGAACAACCCAGTAACTGGGTAAAACGATGTCTCTTGGAAGACTGGTTGTCAGACTTTCGGGCGACCCGTAACGACTGTCAGAGATGTACGAATGACAGCCGGCACCAACAGCTTAACGTGCTTTCTGAGGCACGGAGGGATATGTAAAGATGGTCACCCATCCATGCACAAACTGCGGCAAGTGTAACTTAACCTGATCGATTGATCCCTGCGGCTATTAGTACTTAGCCACAAGCCGCTGAGAATCTAGTCCATGCCAGAATAATCCCTGAAAAATAATTACCAAAATAATGATTGTATCGTCTAAACTCATTCTAAAAACAATCAAATTGGAGAGCAGTTCAAATGCTAATACATAGCTACAGTGGCGCCCTCTGCTTGCGGATATGAACGGCAATTTGAATGCTATTACTTCCGGCGTCAGTGTTTGACCTCTTCACTTAATATTGGCAGGCTGAGTTTAAAGATATTGGATTCTAAACCTCATCTGAATGTGTTTGCTATGTGCTTAAAGTTTTGATATTGGGAATTGGATTGGGTCCTCGAGAATAGGCGCCGCCTCGTATCTTTCTCAAACTTAGTTTTTGTTCAGTAACGTACGGATCATGGCCTCATTTAATTACAGTTCCTACTATAATAAAGGTTTGGTTGTGGTGAGTTCGATCCCAGGCAGGCACTTAGTGTATTAATTTCATCATCACTAAAAATATTATACTTACTCATAAAAAGAGGTAATAAAGTATTTTAGTAAAAGAGATGGGTATACAATTCTGTTCATTGTTCGTTCATTTATTTTTGGTCGGACTACATATCAGGGCATAGACATTGCTGTTCTATTTTGTTTCGTCGATTGAACTGCAGTGTCCCCAACTCAAAACACACTTATGGATTACTAACCCGGTGTTATTTTTTAGTGGCGCCACGCGATATAAGAGTCAATGTCAAATCTGCGCGCTAGAACAGACAGTTTCGCTTGTTGTACAATGGACAAGTCGTGGCGGAACTAGTGCGGTTTCGCTGTAACGATTTCACGACGGATCTGGGCCCTGAGACAAAACATGACAACAAATGTACGGGAATGACATTACCTGCGGAAAGATTACGTCGGGTCCTAACCGCAGATAATGTCATTCCCATACATTTTGGTGGAGCGTTAGGCGTGAACGCTAACAGAAATGTGTTTTGTCTAGGCCTGCTGTGCTGTCATTCCACCTAATGCTAGGGATCGCGAGGAATTGACATTACTGACTAATTCTGCTCACTTCTCACTTCACCTGTAATCCTCACTAACCCTCACCAATAAATATTATTATTATGTCGTTTATACGTTTTCATCCTTCTATACATTAACATTTTATTATATATTTATATATTATAATAATTATTATTATTTTTATTTCCGAAAAAGAATCCATAGAGTGTTAGAAACATTATGTTAAAATAACTTATTATCTAGTGTTCCAATCACCCTCTGCACAAAGTGCTTTTCTCAGGATGAGCTTGCGAAATGATACGGTAAGATTTTTACAGAATAGACCGGGTTGTAGAATCACTGAATTTCCCTTCCACAACCATAGAATCAAACCCTGCACCTAAGTTCAAAACAACACTTGACGCGCAGACGCTACGCACAGACGTCATGCCGCTATCAGCCACTAGGCGGCTCTCACATCAAAGAGCCGTCTGCCAGATAAGCACATCTCGAGGACTACACAAATACATTCAAGTATTTTTAGCTTCCGAGTGAGTGGTGTGGTTGCACATGGAGGTATTTTTATGGGTGTTGCGGTTGGAGAAAATGTAATTTATGTTTGTTTTATTTGATTAAATAGGAACAACAAACAGCTACATTATGCAATGTTAAAAATAAAAACACATAAGTGACTTAAATAATAATGTAGTCCACAGCGCTGTTCACAGATTACCATGAATAAATGAAACTTTAAATTCAGTAGGAGGTGAACTGTACATGCATGACAGTTACAGTAATATTCTTTCAACAAAAGTATTAGTCCAAGAACTCAAGTGTCTCATACAAAAGCCTACGAAACCTTTTCAAAGAGCATGTAAATACAAAGTATGTGTTCGAAAGCTTCATTGTGGGTGGCTGCCATTTGTGGAACTAGTGAACTTACACCAGTGTCAGATCGGCAGGTAGGTAACTACGGCAGGTAACCGTCTATGGGGTTTCCTAATGCAAATCAGCCGCATGGGTCGATCGATTAGCTAAAGCTTCGCTTCCCGCGATTGGTCTGTTTTTTACATTCACTTTCTTCACATACCCAGAGGGCGAATAAGTCATTTCAGCATTGTAGTGTGCACGGAGATATATTTGGCATTTGTCAGTAGGTAACTATTGTAGATCATTAAGGTCAAATGTGTCCATTATTTCGCTGTAACTTACCATTGTTTATTTAGTGATTGACACTATAAGACACTGGATGATCTCTGTCCGCGAGTGGCTTGTGGCTGAAAAAATAACAGCTGGTTTAGCTACGGTTGCCGCGGCTGGTCCGAGTATAGGTAACCATCTTTAGGTACATTCCAAGACCCCTCCTTGCTTCGGAAAGCACGTTAAGTAAGGTCCCAGGTATCGTTAGCGGATCTTTGACAGTCGTTACGGGTCATCAGAAGCACGAAAGTCTGACAACCGGTCTTACCAAGGGGCATCAACCCAGTACCTTGGTTTTGGAGCTCAAATATTTATTATTGCAATATAGATATTATACTTGCTTCTGCCCGCAACTTTGTTCGTGTGGAAGACGAAAGTCACCACAATTTACTAACATAACAGCCACAATGGCTACGGTGACAGAGACATCGACGCGTAAAACTGAAACCATGAATGCAACACATGATTCTAAAACGTTGAATATTTCTGTCGGTAATTTTTTTTAATCGCCTGTTTCATAGAAACGGTGAAGATGTATGGAACAGCAATATATTTTTTTTATTACCGACGGAAAATTTCCTGTGGGGGTGACAGGGAAATTATTTGTCGGTAATTTAAAAAGGTACTGATTTTACCATTATTCACCATGTACGTAAGATTAATGGTAAAAGTAGGTAAATGAGTAAGTAAAGAAGATAATTCCTAAGACACGCCGTTATATGTTTATGTCAAGAGAAGGACCTTTGCCATAAATATAAGAAAATGAGGAGATCTTTCAACGAAAGTCTAAATTGACTACTACTTATTCAGGAATTACAAATTACACAAAAAAAAACAAATACAAAAAAAAACACTCAGCAAATATCAATACAATAATAACTCATCAACACCCAGCTCTCCGAAGAATCATGGAATCGAAACAAACAAATCAGAATCCACTTAAATTCCAAAAATATTCTCTAAGAGCTCACTATTATTTATTTCAAGCAATATTTCGATGTTAAAAGCTAAATGTGAACCGTCGAAAGATCTACTCAGAATATTACGCGCGTCGATACATTTATCATTTACTAGCATAGGCTAGCGGCTTCGCCCGCGGGGATGTCGGAAATTATACCACAGGAACTTTTTACCAGGATTAAAAGAGTCGTGTTAAGTTATAAACTATCTGTGTGTCAAATACCATCCAAATACATTCCGCCGTTTTTGCATGATTGACTAACAAAATCAAAAGTCATATAATCAAACTAGGCTCAGAGGCATAAGATTATCCCCCGGCACGTCCGCCCTTCAGCACTTCTTAGCGCTTTAGCTGGGAAGAAGAGGCGCAACAAACTCCCCAGCAGCACAGCTGTCTGTTAAGTTGGAACAAACATCTAAATATAAACTCTCATATTTATAAATACTAGTAGGATAAGAAAAACTAATGACCCTCCCCTGCTTCGCACGGTTAAACAGCTTGACAATACATTTAATTTAATATTCATGTTGTATAAACATAACCTTTAAAAATAAATTCTGAAAATGATTATAAAAACCGCATCAAAATTCGTTGTGAAGTTTAGCAGAAGAACGTGGTCACACAGACAGACACGAAAAGCGACATTATTTTATAATGTGTATAGATATAGAATAAACATTTTTGGACTTTTTCCTTGCGCACGCGTCGGGCGGGCAGCCAATGAGAGCGCGCGGTGGAGTTTCAAAGCGCGAGGGGCGTGGTCTAAGGTACGCTGATCGGCAACAAGATTGTATGGTGCACCGTCATGCTTTCTGAGAAGCTGTTGTCAAAATATTGAGGGTTCCGTGTGAGGTGAAAGGTTTTCTGCCTCGTATTGAGGCATTGGGCATTTCTTTGCAAAATTCGAATAGTTTCAAGCCAAAAACAGTAGGAACGTCTCATTGCAAGGCTTTGAAACCTATGAAAGGGTATCAATTTTATTGTTACAGATATTTGAACTCCTAAAATATTAATCAGGGTTTACCCTTTACCAAAAAAGTGGGGCATGTGGCCAAGTAATTACAGTCGCACGTTCGATAGATCAGGTTAAATTACGCTTGTCACCGTTGGTCCGTGGATGGGTGACCATCTTGACATTACTTAACATACCCCTCCGTGCCTCGAAAAGCACGTTAACCCGTTGGTTCCGGTTGTCATTCGTGTATCTTTGACGGTCGTTACGGGTCGTCAGAAGCCCGAAAGTCTGACATCCAGTTTTACTAAAGTAACTGGGTTGTGGAGGTCAGATAGGCAGTCGCTTCGTGTAACATACTGTATTCAGCTGCATCTGGTTAGACCGCAAGCTGACCCCAACATAGTTGGGAAAAGGTTACGCAGATTAGATTACCTTTATTTTTATAAAATAAATACATAAAGATAAATTATTAGATTAATTTACCAAAAATGTTGACTTTGGTTAATGGGAATTGTGGTTGAGTAGATACATAGTAGATTGCACTAACCACAATAATAAATTATTATGGGTAAATTGAGATGCTTGTAATGATATTACGGTTTTCCTTGCCGTTTAAGAGATAATTAAATTTTTCACACAAGTTTTATACAAAGTTTTTTATAAAAAAATTATAATTCCAACGTTTTTGTGCAGAATTAACTCGGGTGTCTTTTTTGTATACACCATGACATTTTAGTCGTCTTACAAAGGTGGTCTACTCAATGTATCCGTCATAAAATACCTCTAGGCGCGATTAAAACATTGTTACCATTAATTCATATAATAGGTACCTACAAAGAAAAATAAATAATGCTTTAGAATTATGAAACACCCTCCCTGTTAATAATATTTGCCTATCAAACGGTAGAAGATATGTACCTACCTACCATTAAATTCCATCATTAATTCCATCTCCATAACAGGGTGTTTCAAACTACGTCATGCGTCTTAGTGAATGATATTTTAATTTTTTTAATTATGCAAATGTTCAAAAAGAAAATTTGTCTTTATAAAAATAGGTTAGTAGTCATTGGATACATGAAGTGGGCTGCCGTTGTAAGACGAATAAAATGTCACGGTGTATAGTAACTAATAAGCGATATCCCGCAAAAAATCACACATGCACTTACAAAACGAAATCCCTAAGTCTATGAAAGCCTATTTTCAGCCCACCGTGGGCGCGGCGTCTGCATTTGTGAAAAAAAAAAAAATAGTAATCGAGAGATATTTGAACAGTTTAATTGGTAAAGTTGCTCTTGGAAAGTAAAGATGCGACAGTTGACGGTACCTTTTCTATATTTTTACTGTTATACGGAACCTATATTCAGTTCAAAATTTATCCTTTATAGTGTTTAGACTCCTACTGAAAGATCTAAATGCAAATGTATTCAATTCAAGTAGAGTCTAAAATCGAATAAAGAGATTTTTGTTAAACTATCTTGCTACATATAGGTATTGTATGAGTAATATTCCCAAATGATTAGTTGTATTATTATGTGTTTTCGTTTTCTGAAGTCTAAATTGGTTTCCATTTATAAATTAGCCATTTGGAGTCATTACTTAAGAAGGTGACAAGTCCAAAAATAGCTTTTTGTTTAGTCATTTATTAAGAACACAAAGGAGACTGTCAAAGATATTAAAAGCGTGAGTAATTCAGGGTAAGTTTTTATCCAGTGCGCAAATTGTAACCATGAATTCAGCATATCATTCTAGAACTTTTTCGTCGAAGGGGCTGATAAGCTGAATTCATGGTTACAGTTTGCGCACTGGATAAAAAGTTATCCTGCATAGTTAGTTAGCCGACTTACAAAAAGGAAGAAGTTCTCAATTCATCTGTTTTTTTTTGTAAGTATGTATTTTCCGCGATATCTCTAGCAATTGAGGATCGATTTCGACATTTATTTTTTTAATAGATAGGTTATGCGTCAGGGTTGGTTCCATATAAATTTTATTAACTTTGCTTTGGTAGTTTTTGCGTTAGTTTCGATAATACGTCAATCAATCAATCAATCAATCAATTTATTTTCTCACCACAATATACATAATTATTTTACATGGGTCAGATTCGACAAGGATACACAATTCAGGTAAGTATATATTGTGGGAGACTGGTGCCTAAGCTAGGCACATAGCCTGTGTTTCAGGACACCAGGATCCCACCCCTTTACATTTTCATTTTATAAATTATGTACTGAGCGCGCTGACAGAATGTAGTAAGGAGTCATAAGACATTTTTTATTTTTATTTTTGGTATGATTAATATCTAGGTTAAGTATGTGAGACGAATGTTAGTAGATGTGTAGTATGGGTGATTGTGTGGGTGTGTAATGGTGTGGGTGTGTGAGGGTGTGGGTGTGAGAGAGTGTGATTGTGTGTTAGATCATTCTAAGGATGTTTTCAGTATCATTATAGTTTAATTTTAGTAGCCAGTCAGTTAGCCTCTTTTTGCATATATTCTTTGCGAGACTAAAGATATATAACACCTTATGCATTTTATTGTATAAGTAGCCACCTAGATAGCAAAAGAAACGCCTTGCGAAAATAGTTTTGCGACGTAGATGATGGCGCTCCACTGGGTCATATCGTCTTTTCCCCCTGGACAGCGTTGGATTGTAAACCAAGAGAGCGTGTTGTTTCAGCAAAGTGTGCAATATAAACAGTTGACGCACTGTCAGGACGTTACTTTCTTTGTATAACTGTTCAGTGGGGTAGCGATACGGACGAAAAGACGACACTTTCAGAATAGCTCTTTGGGATCTTTCAACTTCTATTAGGGTAGTTTTTGGAGCACCACCCCAGGAGGTGATGCAGTAGCATATTATAGATTGAGCAAGGGTATAGTACACTGATTTCATAATATTTTTATCTACTACATGTCTCAGCGTTTTGAACACGTATATTAGTTTCCGTAATCTGTTACTAAGAGTGGTTATGTGGTCTTGAAATCTTAGGTTTTTGTCGATTGTTATTCCCAGGTACTTTACATTTTCAGCCTTGGTGAGTGACTCACAGTTACAGCTACGGGTATGTGGGTTTGTGCAAGAGTGAGCGACAATCGTATTAGGTGATGTTTGGGAGGATCCATTGTTTTTCATTGAAAATGCTATATAATTGGTTTTGGTTGTATTTAGAGTCAATAGATTGTCGCGTAACCAGTTGGATACCGTATTAAAGCCCAGTTGTGCACACTCATAGACCGCCTCCCACGAGTTCGCGCTGAACAAGAGGGCAGTGTCATCAGCAAAGCTAATGATTTTGCCATTGGGGATAGAGAGCATACCCAGATCGTTGATATAAATGAGGAATAGTGAAGGTCCGAGTACACTACCTTGAGGCGTGCCGTAGTTAATCATTTGTTCCTCGCTGATGAATTCATCTATCATTACTCTTTGGGTACGCTCACTCAGGTAGTCTTTGAAGAGGTGCAGTGGAAGTCCTCTGATTCCCAAGTTTTCCATCTTACGAACAAGAATTGGGACAGAAACCGTATCAAAAGCCTTAGCAAGATCTAGGAATATGGCCATAACTTTATCCCCACTATCCATGTTTGTGACCAAATAGTCTGTTAACTCATGGACAGCGTCAGAGGTGGATTTGCCTGAGCGAAACCCAAATTGAGCTGGTGCGATAAGATTATTTTTTTCCAAGTAGCTCACAAGTCTGCTGTTCATTACCCGTTCCAAGATTTTGGAAAAAGTAGTTAGCACAGATATAGGTCTGTAGTTATCTAAACGGCTCCTGTCCCCACTCTTGTAGACCGGATGAATTATAGCTTTTTTGAACACGTTAGGAAATTTACCTGTGGACAGAGCAAGGTTACATATGTACGTTAATGGAGGCACAATCACGGCCGCGTGTTTTTTCAAGAGGTCACCAGATATCCCATCCCATCCCGCGGCACAGTTATTGCGGAGCGTCATTAATATTCCGGCTACCTCTCCCTCATCTGTTGGGAGCATTACCATGGATTGCGTTCCGTTATTTAGGTTTCCTTTTATAGCTCTTGTTTGTGTACTTTTTATGTTTTTAGCTAGATTTTCACCTATGTTAGCAAAAAAGTCATTGACATGGTTTACAGAATTTTGTGGCGTACTTGATGAGGCTAATAATTGTGATGATGTGTTGGCCTTTCTTGTCGACCTGTTGGAGATATTATTTATAGCCGACCATAACTGTTTTGTGTTTTTTCCAGCTTTTTCGATCTCTTTTTTTTCAAATTCAACTTTTAATTTCCTTAATAGTTTATTGCAATAGTTTCTGTACCTAGTAAAAGTAATTTTTAAAATGTTGTTATTTGGCGCCTGTTTAAATTTTCTATGCAATGTATATTTTATTACGATGTATTATTATTATATATACAATGTATTATTTCATACGTATATATAAACCACTTTGTGTATCTTGATAACGTTCTTATAGGTACTTCCTGCCACTGTTTACATATCAATAAGTGGTATACGCATTGGTATGAGGTAGGTACGATAACAAGACGTGCAAAAAAAAATGTAGGTTTCTTGTGAAATTTTTGTTTTTATTTTGACTCGAGATTTTTTTTCCTTTGGGCAAAGAGAGGCGACCAACAAATCGCGTGCCAGTAAAAATGCAACATTGTTGTGTGTACAATGTAAAACAAGTCTTACGATAAGCCAAAACAAACTACTTTAAAGCTACTGTTTATTTAATTTATAGAATATCAATATAAATGTCTAGATCCTTACCAAAACACGAACATTACACCCCACGTTTGTACAGAATGAAGGGTCTGACCTTTGCGTAAAAACCTTTGTAACAATCTTATCGTACCCATAACAATGCCAACTCACGATAAAAAACGATAATTACTACATTAACTTGTTTCACACAAAAAAGAAAGTAAAAAGAAGTTTAAAAACTTTATCATCTGTCAAATCTGACGTTTCGGCGGCCATTGTGAAGCATTACTGACCAATAGCGGCACCCGCTTTGAATTTGGAATGTTTTCTTTTTCGAATTCAACCGTTCATTGTTTTCGGTTTGTATCTTTTTAACGATCTATTTTTAGCTATATTAGGAGCTTATTCTTACTGTTTGTGTATATTTGAGTTTAGTTAAATTATTTGGTTTTATTATAAATACTCAGGCGTAAGAGCAGCGGTCTATAGGTATAGACCGGCAAAATGCGAACTGTACTGCAGTCATCCATTTAAAACACTGGTATTCAACTAAATTCGGTTAGACTTAGAAGCCGACGGACGTCAACATAGTTGGGAAAAGGCTTGGAAGCTTGATTTTGAGAACGACGAAATTTTATTAAATTTCCGACTTTTTAAATGTCCACCTCTTCTTAGCACTTGTTACATTATCTTAAATCTATGTATGTCAGTCATGAGGAGGTCAATTAATGTATTTATGGAACATAATAAGAAATGGAAGCACATCGCTGAAAGGGCAATCCTCGGGGAATTCAACGACCCACCGAACATCTCTCCGTGTACCTCGTCTGCCCAACCACGACCACTCTGACAAGAGTATGTTTCGACCAAGAAGAAGAAGATAATGAAAAATTGAAATAAATAATATTGAAATAAATTTTATAATAAATTAGAATAGAATTTAAATAAGTAAAAATATTATAAAATTGAAATAAATAACTGTAGATAAATTAATACTAAGCTTGTTTTATTGTTTGGCGGTAGAAATAACCTCAGTGTTTCTAGTTTCCCTGACCACGAGTGACGAAACCTTATACAAGGAAGCTCCACTATTATACTACATTTTTATAGACAACTTTCAATGACCATCAAATTTTTATTGCCTCTCTTAAAATCCTGTCCTTTTATAGGCTCTACCCAACATCAAAGAATAGACACATTTTACCATTAAGCCAATTTCATCAAAATCACTACTATTACACCAAAAATCAGTCAATATTTTTACCAAAATAAAATAAAGGCCAAAAAAACTTCTTTTCACATTTGATGTTACAAAATTAGCCATCGGGTCGAAAATAGGTCTAATTTAGAGTTGAAAAGTATTGTGAGGGCTAAAAGCTTTTTGTGCCATCTCACCCTTCAGAGGAAATAAGGGGCAATTTTAAATCGTGGGTACAGTCGGACACAGGATACTAACTTGTGGCATTCCGCACTTTTATGTGAACTTTAAACTTGTATTAAGTACTGTTTGACCGACTCCAAAAAAAGGAATTCTTCAGCTTTTAGACATAGCTGTCTTTTATGTTTTTTTTTATATCAGAACTCAGTCATTTATAAACTAATTTGAAAAAATCTTCTTTGGTTTGAAATGGTATACTTATCGAGTGGTCCCATTTATATTTGGTCAAGTTCTGATTAGCCGTTTTTAAGTTAGCTTCAATAATACGTATTTTTCCGTCTTAGTTTATGTTCATGATATTATGTGGTTTGTGTTTCATGATGTAGGGGTGAAGTGACAGTTTTTCCATGTACATAGTAATGTTATGTATTCACATTTTTAACCGACTTCAAAAAGGAGGAGGTTCTCAATTCGTCGGAACCTTCTTTTTTATGTATGTTCCCCGATTACTCGAAGATGGCTGGACCGATTTGGATTATTATTTTTTTGTTTGAATGGTTACTTCCCAGGTGGTCAAATAATCATCAAGTCAGGATCTGATGATAGGGTCCTGGAGAAATAGAGAGAACTCATCAAATTTTATAGGCACACTTGAAGCGATTTGGAAAGTTTTTGGAAGAATATTTTCTCGGAGTGGTCCCATTTCAATTTGGTGAAGATCTGATAAAGAAATTCGGAGATAGGCAACGGAACTCCTCAATAAATGATAGCAAATGGACTGGAATTTCTGAAATCTCATGTCTGTCTATTGTTTACACCAGTTCATAACATAACATCACGCCGGTACACTGTGAAGGGGTAAGCATATGTGAAAATAACTTTAATTTCGGAAGGCGGTGACAAAAAATTCAAATACATATCCAAAGTCACCTACTTCCGAAATTAAAGTTACTTTGCAGTTTGTAGTGTTTTTCATGTATTCAGTTTCTAGTAGGCTTAAATAGATTTGCTTAAAAGTTATTTCTACCTAGTGTCTTGGCTTACATTACAGACGGCAAATAAAAACATTCTAACTGGCCAAATCATTGACAATTCAAAAGTACCTGTAAATCGTTCAAAGGAATTAAATGCTTAGAGCTTGACTTTAAAATTGTCTACAGGAAGACCATCTACAGATTTTTTTTACAGTAACTCTGAACAATTAAGAAAGTTAGCAACAGTAACAGTTCCGATAGTCAAAGACTAGAAAAAAATAAAAAATAAAAACTACTAAAATACGAAACTAAAAAGTAGAAAATAATCTTTAATAGCATTAAAACAAGAAAAGTGAAAAACAAAACAAAACATTCATCGTATGGGTATAAACCGTCATCATGAAAATACCGTAAAAGGCACAGCTTTTACGGTGTTTTCATGATGACTACTTCAACCAATGTATGTCAATAAAATATTTATAACAATTGATAAATTCAAATGTAACACATATTTTAAAAGTTAAAATTGTTTCAATTGTTAAAAGCGTCTTAAAAAAAGAATCTCAGAACAGTCACTGTTGTAATTGTTTCCAAACCACTTTTAAGTTACCTACTTCCTGTAGAAACTTAAAAACTTATTTTATAACCTCGAATCAGAAATAGGTTATTGTACGTTTTTTGTTAAATAAGAAAATATTGTCAAGTTACTCCAAAACTTCCCAAATCTTAAAAAACTGACTCTCAAAAACTTAAACCAATATTTTCGTCCGACTGTACATCCTCACCCTTGAAGCGGCCGACAATATTTTGACAGGCCATTTTTGGGGTACCGCGCGTCAAGTTAAAAGCTTTTTTTGAGAAACAGCGGCAAAAACATACACACTAGACACTACAGTTTTGCATAAGACGAGTTGCAAGATTTTTTTTATACTGATAGAGGAAATTGGCCCTTGACTGTTTAAATGGCCCTTAAATTGGGGTTCTTGGCATGATATGGAATATTTTGGTGAATTTGTATCATCATGTCCATTTGCGTATGTAAAATTGGTCCTTCGTTAGCAAAGAATACAATCCATTTCAACTGAGCTTATTTCTTGTATACAGAAAGTTGCACAGAGAGCCATGAAGCGTACCTTGCTTGGCGTCAAGCTAATGGACGGAGTTCCAAACATCGAAAAAAAAAACGTACGAAAGTCTTCGATATCAGCAAGAGTATTAGGGAACTCAAATAGAGTTGGGCAGGACACCTGGCAAGGCGCAGTGATGACATGTGGAGTTAGTTCTGTGATGTAGTAGCTTCCAAGGACTGGAAGACGAGATGTCGGTCGTTTGGCGGCGATATGAACGGACGACATTGATGAGGCTGGCACAGGAACGTGGGAATTGGTACAAGAAGAGAGGGGCCCAACAGTGGGTGAACGCGCGCTGTGGATGATGACGATGATAATGAAGCTTATATCTGGAATTAAAAAGAAAAGTGGAATACAGGGATCAACGCAGTCCTGAAACTGTCTCATCTCAGGGCAAATGTATGTTGGTACCGAACTGACGACCTCTCGTTCGTCGATTTGTTTTATCCGCTCGCTGGGCAGCTGTGTTATTGCCACTCAATAGGAATATATGAGAAAAGATATTATCCTATGGGAACTTTGATTCAACTCAGATTACAGGAAAGAAGCATATTTAATCGAGCTGTTTCTCACAATAAGATAGTCGGGAAACATTTAAAACTTTATCACCTGTCAAATCTGACGTTTCGGCAGCCATTGTGGAAGCATTACTGGCCAATAGCGGCGCCCGCATTGAATTTAGAATGTTTTCTTTTTACAATTCCACAGTCCATTGTTTTCGGTCGGTATCTTTTTAATCTGTTTTTAATTGACCAGCCATTTTTAGCGGACTATACTTAGGTATTTATATCTATTTTCAATTCTGTGTGACCTACTTGGATGCAAATGTATATTTATTTATATAAGTAAAGTTTATTGACTCGTTTTGAGAGGTCATGGCTATTGCGATAGAGTTGTTGTTTGAGCATAGTATAGTCAGTCAGTGGAAGCGCAGAAATAATGATGCAAAATCAAAAGTAATTTATTCAATCTAGGCTTAGAGCCAGCATTTTTTGGACGTCAAAATAACGTAAAACATTTCCCCAAAACACCCGAATTCGAATTCCGTACCTATCTACATTTTGCTAACTGTATATTTTAAAGTTGTTACATGTTGCTTGTTAATAATGAAATAAAATAAAAATAAGCTGGACATCTATACCGTTTAACTATTATATTATAAAGAAGTAAATTTTTTTTTTAGTAGTTGACATGTAGAGGTTAATCTCTGGAACTACCTCAGTCGGATTCTGAAAAAATATTTTTGCATTTACTCGTCCAATTTTTGATGGAGGGATGTTTAACATCACGATACGACCTTAAGGAGCTGAGTAAAAAGGAAAAAAAAAATCTGATAGAACGCTAAGAGATAACCAAGTAATATCGCTGGCGATGCGATGCTATGAGATATAATGTATGTAAAAACAAAAAAAAATTAACACACGTGTGAAGTCGCGGGCAGAAGGTAAAGATCTTATAAGAACATACTTTAGAGTATCCTTTCATATCTCTAATGTTCTTCTGAACTGGTGTATCATCATCATATCAGCCGAAAGACGTCCACTGCTGGACATAAGCCTCCCTCAAAAGGGGGGATTTGCCATAATCGCCATGCTTGGCAGGCGGGTTGGCGATCGCAGTATGCTGGTCAAATGCATAGAGAACGCTGCTGCCCATTCTCCAGTAAGTTCCTTAGTCGCCTTCTACGACACCCACGGGAAGAAATGGGATGGTGCTATTCTTTTACGTCCGGCACCACACGGAACTGGTGTATATGTCGCCGTAAAATTGTAAAGACCGTTCGATTATAATCTATCTCGCGAGATTGTAAACAACAAACATAAAAAATACAACGAAATCACAACCGAATTGTCAGGTACAGATCCATATTTGATACCAAATTTTTTGGCAAACTTACCCTTACTGTTACCACTTCGAAATCACCGTGAAAATTAAATGAACAATATGTACTGATCCAGAACTCTGAAGATCATCGAGGATCGTGAGAACTCAATTATAAAGCATATTGTGTTCTGATACTACCCTCAGTTTTATAGTTGAAGCGGTGGGAAGATGCTCTACTCGCGTGAAGAATTTATTCTTATTTGATTTTTTTGACTTCTGTATTTGCTAGATATAATTTCTAGTTAGAATCAAATTGTTTAATTGTGTTCATAAAATAATACTAGTTTATAACTAGATTATTTAGAACCCTCCGTGCCTCGGAAAGCACGTTAAGCCGTTGGTCCCGGCTGTCATTTGTACATCTTTGACAGTCGTTACGGGTCGTCAGAAGCCTGAGAGTCTGACAACCTGGGTCACCAAAGGGTATCGTGTTACCCAGTAACTGGGTTAAGGAGGTCAGATAGGCAGTCACTCCATGTAAAATACTATTCAGCTGCATTCGGTTAGACTGGAAGCCGACCCCAATATAGTTGGGAAGGCTAGGCAGATGATGATGATGAACTAGATTATTTGAACGCTCTGTTACTAAATATTGAGGTGTTTCATATTTAGGTTTATTTTTAAGCCAACAGAAGAGATATTTGTATTTTTAATTTGTCTAGATGATAGGTCTGTAAAATGTAAACTTATAGGGTTTTAAAACAGAGCATACTTCTCTCCTCACTCCCCAAATCGTATCGTCACCGTGTCGGATCGCGGACGTGAGAACTACCGCCGGAACGAATCGGACACGTGTCACGACCGTCACGTTGAACTATACCTACTAATGAAATTTCATTGAGTGCTAAATTCTGAAACTAGGTAAGTAAATAAAATTGCAAAAAATACCATGGCCGAAGTAAAAATTTAAAGAAGACGTAGAGTTGGAAGCCTCCCACAAGGTGAACCGATGACCTTTACAAGGCCGCAGGAATCCGCTGAATGGAAGAAGCACATAACCGGTCGAAGTGTCGGAGCTTGGGGAAAGTCTATGTTCAGCTGTGGACGTCTTTCGGCTGAAATGATGTTGATGATGAAAAATCTTAAAATCAGCAATGCTGTAACATGCATGTATACGTATAGCCAAGGATTAACTAATGACACTGACCTATATTTATAATGACTTGTTTGCATAGTTTATAAATGTGCAATTTTATTATTTTTATATTTAATTTGAGGATGGACAGCGCTGCCGAGGCCGGCCCAAGAAGAGGTCGCGAGACGACCTAGACTATTGCAAGGCTCGGATTGAAGTAGCCCTGGTAAAGGATGTCTCGAGGGATTTGGGGCAGGCTTTTGCTCAGAATTGGGAAAGAGTAGGCTAATAATAGAGGCTGAGAACGGGCACAAATCCAGCTTCTGGGCTACTAAGAAATTGCAGCTTAATTCCAAGTCCTTCGAATCAGTTACTGTATTTAAAGGCAAAGTTTTGAATGACAAACTTACAACTCAGACCCGTTTTTATAGTCAGTTTTTGTAATTCCAACTATGTCGGGATAAAGTTCAAATTCAATAATAGCTCGATGGATTAAACCGGAGTCTAAAGTAATACCTTGTTCTTTAATAAGGCCGTTTGTGTTGTGACTGCCTAGTAGCTCCTGGCAAGCATAATTTTCTACCTAGGCCCCTTGACCTCTTCCATCTAGTCATAGTGTAGTCAACACGTTCGTTGCGCACACTCATGAAAGAACAATGGGCCGTCGTTTTTGTTGCACTACAGTGTACACGTGAATACTTTTAACTTGAGTAGGTAATTATAACGTGTATACAGTATACTGTAAGGAAGTGAGAGGATACAGTCCGGCTACAAAGGTCAAATAAAAGTGGGCCGTTTTAAAACCTACCGGCAGACGGGCGCGACGCGACAGCGCGACGCGACTCTAATAGATCCATTTCCATTAAGTTTTCACAGAAATTGTTATATTAAGACACACATGGTGCTCACATATTTACAAATATTGTAAAAGAAGGTCATTTTCCTAATTTAGTGTGTTCGTTATGTAATCACGGAATATAAAATCCATATCACAAAAATGATACATTATCTTATTAAATTAATACGTGAAGCAAAAACTTCGTAAGGGGTATGAAATGTGGCACAGTAATAGTTTTTATGGAGAAGGAGTACAGAAAGCTAATATTTAATATTATAATACAATAGAAAATACATTAAATTTGTTAAAAATACATGGTCGAATTTCCACCACTAGTACAATTAAATTAGCAACCACTTGGATTTTGTTCAGAGTCTAGATTGTCTTATAGAGCTGGATCAGCATGATTCCAAGCATTCTTACGAGTATCTAGAATGAAATCCTCTTATTTATCATTACAGGCGTATGTACCCAATGCGACAGTGCGGTCATCTATACTAACTTGTAATTATGTGTGTATTTAGGTGTGTGTGTATGTGTATGTGTGTGATTTGTAATATGTCAATATTTTAACCGACTCTTTTGGTTCTTCAAAAGCTTATAAGAACGGAAAATTGATCTATAGACACTGTACAATAGTGTAATATGCTTTCATGACGTCACCCATAACAAAGAGCACATACAATCAGATATAATGACTAGTCATGCTGTACTCAGTAGTACAGAACAGACTACAGAGGTTACACTAACTTAGTTGTGCACCCTACCTTTACGAGAACACCATTACATTGGCGGACAGATTAAATGGGAAGCTCTCTATAGCTTCCCTTTTAATCTGTTTTATAATAGTTTGTGGTCTGCTAAGTTAGTGTTGAAACGTAATGTGCATGGCTTCTGAAATTTTAATTTGACCTTCCCGCGTAGTGAAGTGGTCGCAAATTATATCAGCGATAAATCGTTGGGTTCTATGTTTGATTCTTAGGTCTATCTAGGAAATTCGATGCTGGCACTCTGGACTTTTACCGTCTATGGCAATAACGTACACACCCGCACATAACCGGTCGATGTGGCGAAGCTTGGGGGAGGCTTATTTCCAGTAGTGGACATAAGGGACTTATAAAACTGGCGAACTATGAGAGTAGGCAAAATGGTGTAAAATAAATAAGTTCTTAACAATCACTATTGTCCGTTTGTAAACATCTAATAAACACTTTTGTACAATGTTATCGAAACAGACATTTTTTTAAATACCAACTGGATTATCATGAAAACCACACATAGATAATAATAGAACGATTACACTACCAATCAATACATTGACCCACTAACGCAACAATTCATCACAGAGTGTGTCAGTAACATTGCACGCCAGTGTTCGGAGGGCGCACCTCCAATTTCCCTAAAAGCTTCGCGGGCGCCAGGCGAAGCGCTGGTGTAATAAATTGAATAATAACTATGTCGTGTGATGTATTGTTGTGTTCTGCTACACTACTACTAGTATGACGTAACTTTTTGTCCCGAGTTTCAATGGTTTTTGTCTATCTTTGTAACAAAATTTCCTGTCTTACATTCCAATATATTCTTGTTTATTTTTTACCCGAGTACGTCGAAGCATAATCATAATCTGTAGTCAGGTTTTAGTTTTTGAGCGGGAAAAACAGGTTTGATGGTGTGTCCATGGATGACTTCGTCATTGGCCTGGTGGTCACAATCGCGGCTACTGACTGTCGGGTCTTGTATTTACAGCCCAAAATGTTACTGGGTTTTTCAAAACGGAAATTGTCAATAGCAGGCCCTGTTTAATAAGCATTACAATCCTACAACTTTGTAAATAAGTGACATATTAGTAAAGATGTATGAAAAGTCTGTATAATAAACCTTACAATTTTGTAAGAATTTTACAAGTAAAAACATTACAATTATTACCATTACAAGTGCTTTACATGTGCAATGTGTGCATCTGCATGTGCAACGCCTGTTGATTTCGAAGACAGTATTGTATCTAAAAATATGTAACTGAAAGTTACAAATGACATAAAATGTAAGTTTTTGTTGAAAATCCTTAAATCGAGGGTAGATTTCAAAAATCTTAGAATATTAAAATATTTAGTATTTAGTTTACAGAGTACCTACTCCTACTTTTTCTATTTGTATGATTCATAACGAAAGTTATGGGGCACACCAACAAAATCACGAGTCTGTATCTATTTTATGAGAATAAATATGTTTTATTCGGTCGGTTTAGTGAAAAACTAACTCACGATATGATAATAAAAAAGTGGAATGACGTTGTGGAACAGTTAAAATCTTTGAGCATCTATGACTAAGACTGGAAATGCCTACGTGACACAACATGGTAAAACTTAAAAAAAAGGATAATTCAAAGTTTCCTGAGTGTAAGGAAAGGTTCTGGAGTGGCGACCGCGTACCGGAAGACGTAGAGTGGGAAGGCCTCCAACAAGGTGGACCGATAACCTTATGAAGGCCGCGGGAATCCGCTGGATGTGGGAAGCACAAGAACGGTTGAAGTGGAGGAGCCTGGGGGAGGCCTATGTCCAGCAGTGGACGTCTTTCGGCTGAAATGATGATGATGATGATGAGTGTAAGGGCTGCATTTTTCTTAGAATCGTATTTAAGACCATGGCCTATTTTCGTTACCAAATAGTCGACAGTAGTTTTGCTGACCCGAAATTTTTCGTAGAACGTAAAATCTGTCATATCAAAAGTAAAGTTTGTCCTTTTACAAAAAACACTCCGTCGCCGTTCACTGATATATTCATCATCCCTACTGTCACTACTTCCACTACTAATTGTTAGAACCATTTTTTAATGTTTTTCAATAAAATTTCTTCACTTATTAAATTTACGTGCAAAATTGTAAAGTTCTGACACAAGGCGAGTCCACCTGTCGGAATTGTTCTACAATTTACAAAATATGTAAATTTGTAACTACAATTATGCGTTCAATAAAACGATTTTCCTTACAAATATGTAAATTGTCACCTGTAAAGAGAAAATATTTATTAAACAGAAATATTTATAATGCTAATTTGTAAGTTGTATTCTTTATTAAACAAAAACTTGTAGATTTGTGAATTGAAAAATACAATTACAATTTACAATTTGTAACGTTTATTAAACGATGATTGATGATTGATGATTATTATTCATGATGTTATACATAAAACTATCCGCAGATATTTGCAATTGCAATAATACCTGAAGATAAGACAGCCTATACTGTCTTCCCATACCTAATAACACTGTCATTTGAAAACATTGTAGAAGCCAATTACCGTATTTTTAAAAGAGTAGCAGTGCAGTTTCTTGTCGGCTCTTCTCCGTAGGAAACGACCAATTTGAACCGTGCGCCTAGCTTCTGTCGTTTTATAAGTGCTCATGTAGGGTTATGTGAAAAAAAAAATATGGACTTACCTACTACGTAATTATTTGGGACTTGTATGTCAACCGGACCTTTTGAGGTACGATACGATATTTTTATTACTTGAGTTCTAGTTTGAGAATGGCGGACTGTTTTTCAGCAATTTGATACCCACGCGCTTCGGAAGGCACGTTAAGCCATAAGTCCTACGCCTGATCTCTCTCCGATCGTCTCGGATTCCCGTCCCATCGGATTATGAGAGTGAAGGAAGAGGAGTGCACCTGTGTCTGCGCATACATTTGTGCACTTTGTTAGACTCACATAAAATTTAAATAATATAATGTTTGGACTTTAAAAGAGACCATGACCTCTGAGTTTGTTTCGGCTTTTCTTCTCAGGGAACAGTCAGCTAGGAAATGCCGGCGCCATCTAGTTTTTAAAAATATTGACCAACAAAATATTGACGTGTAAAAGTGTCTTTTTTAAGATCTACTTACAGAAATAAACATTTCATTTCATTTAATTTCATTTCACTATACTATCACCCGCGTTTGCCGCATGACCGAAATGCGGTATACAAGACTATACTTTTCTACCAAATTACTTATTTCTCTACAGGAAAAAAAATTACCATACATTTTGACCACGTAGGCATTGCACTTTTCTATGAAAAAGCAGATTTTTATTTCCATAAAAGACGAAAATCCTCTACGCTAGTGGATCTAGAATCAAATGCTGAATTCATGGTCACAGTTTGCGTACTGGTTAAAATTGTATCCTGTATAATCCTTTGTGGTAATCCCTAAATTGAAAACTGCAAGACGGTAACCAAACATGATTAATGTAAATACCCAAAGAAAACAGGATTGTTGTATTAGTATGTATTGGTAGGGTGCAGAGGTGTAGGGTGTAGGTGTAGGGTGTCTAGGAGTACAGTCAGTGTGGGGTGTCCACGTTATGGATGCGTGTAATCTTGTCGGTGCATTTATAATCTTGTGCTTGTTTACTGTGTTTACCCCCGCGAGGGCACGGACTTGGGCGGTTGAGGATTTTTCTTGGAAAACTGTCAATATTGCAGTTATTGCGTTTCAATAATCAAAGGCCATTGCATATTGTCCTTTGTATCTGGCTACATTTATAACTGGCTCTAGGCGAATAGTTATTCCTAGCTAACTTTCCATGAAATGGTTTGTTTACATCAGAAATTTAAACCAGAATTCATCCAATCAAGTGGGGCTGAGAATCTGTAAGTTTCGAGAAGCGAAATTGCATTAGAAGCCATTAATGTTGAATTTGTTTGTTTATAAAAGTTATAAGAATGATTAAGTAATTGGTGGGCTGGACACGTCGCGCGAATGCACCCACAGAGATAGGCAAAGATGGTCACTCACTGGACGCCTGAGGAAGGACATCGCCGTTGAGGTAGGCCACGGCGAAGGTGGAGTGACGATCTGATAAGGTTTGCAGGGCTAACATGGCCAGAAGACGCACAAGACAGCCGGTTTGGAAGGGAAAAGGGCAGTCCATTGTAATCAAAACAAAGACCGTCCATCAAAAGACAACAAAACACAAACCAGTACTCAATTTTGTATCAAAATCTATATTTAAAATACACATATCTAACCAACTTACTTATAATCATTTCTCCATATAGCTAGTCAGACTAATATCTACTTTAACTCCGTCCCTGACTACTAATGCTAGTTCACAATCAATTTCCCTAATGCACACTGCACCGTACTTTTCCTGCGCCGACGCGCCGCGGACCACAGACCGCGGTGAAGACGCAGCTTTGTGAGCCGAGCTGAATGGTGGAATGTATTAGTGGCATGGATGGTTTGGTAGAAGAGGGAGCCAGTAATGTAATGACAGAATTAAAATCAGACTCAGGGAATAATACTGGTTATTTATAAAGCAGGTACAAACGTATGAATGTGCATACACACGACGGCTGCCGTTGACACTCCTTAGCTCGTCGGCGGCTGCCATCGCCATGTCCCGCTCGTATATTTGAGAACCGTACTCAGTACACGAGCAGCACGTTATCGACGGCAGCCGTCGACGCGTGTTGACGGCTGCAGTTGCCACTGCCGTTGACGCATGTCGCTCGTGTGTATGCAAACTAATTAGACATGGTACTAAAGCAAAACTGAGCGTCAGTTTTGAATAGGAAAGTCAAAAGGTAAGAAACTAATCGTATCGATGCAGCATTCCTGAAATCCAGCATCTGCCTAGCCTTTTCCCAACTATGTTGGGGTCAGCTTCTAGTATAACCGGATGCAGCTGAATATCTGACTTTCTCAACCCAGTTACTCGCTAATACGATACCCCTTGGTAAGACTGGTTGTCAGACTTTTAGGCTTCTTCTTAATCAATCATTAACGCCCTTCTGACTTTGGTGCTCTATAGGTACTATAAGCTTATTTAAATAAGTACTTGGAGACTGTTTGAATTGATCAATAATTTAAATAACTTTAATATAAATCCTGTTAACTATATTTGTTAACATAATTTTATGCAAATCTTCTGCTGCCTTCTTTAAAAAGACAAATCATAGATTAAATAAAAGTACATTAGATATAGCAATATTTCATTGTCTCTAATCATTAAAAATAATCAATTTAGTTTCTTGTTTCCCTCTCACATTATACAACAATAATTTTCCTAGTTCCACCGCACAGTATCATAATAAATCGGCTCAAAGCGCTGACAGATCGGCGGCTAATCCGCAGGCAGGGGGTTCGATCCGCGGCGCGGTCATAACTAATAGTAATACATATTTATCAATTTCTGTAAGTAGCATTACAAACTATTAGCGGTATAAACCAATACGAGTGAATTAAGGCAGTTGAACAAACAAAGAATTCGGTGCAGTTTAGTTTTGGAAGGTGCAGTGTTTTTGTACTTTGTGTGAAAGAGATTCTTGTGAAACCATGTGGAGATGTTAAACGAAAGAGTAGGAACGTTTTCAGTGAAATAATAAAACCCGACTACTGAAAAATGACGAAACAAGAAAATATTGTCCTCTGAAAGCGATTTTTGGTTTCGTTCATGGGTTTATGTACTTTCACACATATCTCCATCGTACATCTACATATAACTTAATGTAACGTCACAAATCTTATGAACAGTAGACGATCAAGACGCTTCCACAGATACCTTATTCATCTAATTATGATAAGAAGTTTGGAAGTAATGAGGGAACAGATAAACATACAGGTCAAAATCATAACTCTCTTTTTGATTCAACGTAGTCGGGTAAAAACGATTGAAATTGGGGGCTATTTGGATACGATTTGGATAATTGGATTGAATTCACAGTTATAAAATGACAATGAGTTTTTCTCCTTGACGGAACAGTTTAGAGTGACAGATTCTATACAGTTTGACTAACACTGTCATGTAGGTATGCAACCTCCATAAAAACAAAAATGAGGCAATTAATCAGATTGTACAATAATTATTGTAGTTCACTGACAAACAAAATTGGCTATCGTATAGCTGAAATCAAGAAGTAGAAATAAATGTTGATGGATGTATCTACGTAACATGAAACTTTGCAACCTATGTTTTTAGACAACGGCTGTAATTGCAGAAACTTAGAAAATAAGAGCTTCAAAGATTCTAGTACCTAATGTCATAGATTCTAGTACCTAATGTCAAAATCAAAATCAATCAAAATCAAAAGTCATTTATTCAAACTAGGCTGAGAGTCAGCACTTTTTGAACGTCAAAATTACATAAGACAGTCCCCCAAAACGCCCGCCCTTCACCACTTCCTAGTGCTTTAGCTGGGAAGAATAAGTGGCGCAACAAACTCCTTAGCAGCACAGCTGTCTGTTAAGTTGGAAGAACTTTTTAATTAATCAAAATAAAAAATAAAAACGGTTTATGCAGTCAAGTTAAATAAACAATGATATGAAGTAATTCATATGATCTGTCAGTAGTTAAGCTAATTCTGGTGAAAGAACACAAATGTCATAGATTCTAGTACCTACCTAATGTCATAGATTCTAGTACCTAATGTCATAGGTTCGTCATCATCATCATCATCATCAGCCTACAGCAGTCCACTGCTGGACATAGGCCTCTCCAATTGCACGCCATTCAGCTCGATTCTCGGCAACTCTCATCCAGCTGCTATCAGCCACCCTTGCGAAAATCGTTGCTTGACGTACATTGCCACCTAGCCTGAGGGCGTCCTACGTTTGCCAATTCGCAGTCTTTACTCAAAAACATGTCTATCCCAAGGGTCATCGGTTCTACCGCTAATATGGCCGGTCCTTGGCACAACTTTGGTTCTCTGCTGGATTACCTCATTTTGTAGTCTCTCGGAATCTAATGTTGATACAACTTAATTCACACTACGACAGGAAACTCATAACTTTTGCAAACAAAACGCTATTAAACCTCAACAGTTTCTCAAAGAAAGCAACACGAAAGGATCATCCCCCATTTTCACTAAAAGGTTACCCCCTAAAACATCCTTTTTAAACAAAGATTTGATCCGGAACATCGATCATCCCTATCCCGGAGCCGGAAGTATTCTGGGATAGATTTATCATCTAGAAAAAATACGCTTGTCAAGTATAACCGCCATTTTCGTAATGGCGGAAACTCCCGCCAATTTTAATTCAATATGGCGCCGGCGGAACGTTTGTTATTTATGGATTTTTTTTTGGTAAAATGTTTTGCTGCTTTTATATACCAGATTTACGTAATGAAATAAATTGTGTGTATATTTTTAACTAGATAGCATTAACTTTTCGGAGTTCGAGTTTTCTTCGCAACTAAATTATGATCAGTTTTGTAACGTCTTTGTTGTAGGTAGCTTTTTGCATAAGTAGGAAATTTGGCCGCCTATAGGGTAAAATCAGGATATTTGCCCCGTTTGTAATTACTCTAGTTACGCGGATGAATATTCATCCCATGATATTTTATTAATCTATCGAAAGATTCTCCAACTACCACTAAGTTGACCGTGTCGCATGTCTCTTACGATTGCACGGGAAGCCAAAATGCGATCAAGTTTTTGCGGGATAGATGTCCTGTTTCTCGGAGAGGCATCTATCCGAAACGTAATTTATATGGATTAGGCAACTATCCCAAAATAAAGGGGTCCGCAAAAATCGTAAATACTCAGGAAATATTTAAGATAATGTTTTTTATGTTTCATAAATTTATTGATAAAAAACCAAAGAATCGGCCAGTTTTACAAAGTATTTTGCTTTTTGTACTGAGAGATTTAGAGCGATATCAAAAAGTGTGGCAAGTATCCTTTTACCCTGAATTTTTTTTACACTTGATTACCAATTACACATAATCATCATTCTTGAGTGCCTCGTTTGTTTAGTGGTCGCTAGCGCTATTGCTGAGCATGAGCTCCTGGATTTGATTCCCGGGTCGGGCAAAGTGTTATTGGATTTTCCGTCTGTAATTTCTCAGTTGCAGGATGGAGTCTAGATTTGTGCCAGGTTGATGGCATTACAGGCCGCTATTACATGGGACTTAGACATAACTGGTGAAACGTGAGTGTACTACAGATAGGTACACCTATGCCTAACCCCCGAAGGGTTACAGGAGGTGGAATACAGGTGTGATGTTATGTCAAAAGGCTGTGAGTGTAGTGTCCATGGACTTTCTTTTAAGTTCGTTTTAAGTGTCGGACAAGCCAACCAATTCTGATGTATTTTTTTCCAAAATATAACTTGGTACTGAGTGCTGTTGAACGAGTTGAAGAGCATAGAGTATTTTTTTTTTGGGACCGTTAAAAGCAATAAAAATTGATCTCATCATCATCATTTCAGTCGAAAGACGTCCACTGCTGGACATAGTCCTCCCCCAAAAATAGCCTTGACCGCTACCGTAGCCAAGATAGGCGGGCCGCCGCAGCGCCGGCTACTAGGGGCCGTTTTGCCTTAGTGCTTGTCAAATTTTTGGGGGGTTTTGTAGGCGGGTTGGCTATCGTAGTATGGTGGTAAAATGCTTAGAGAACGTTGCTGCGCATTCTCTGATAAGTCCCTTAGTTGCCTCCTACGACACCCATGTGAAGAAATGGGATTCTTTTACGTCCGGCACCACATGGATAAAAAAAAATTATCTATCTATCTTGAAATGTTTGTCTCGCCCACAAGACCCTGCTTTAAGTTATGGGGTACTTCAACACTTCCTTCTCCTTTTTCCAAAAAGTATCCAAACAGAAACCACTTCCCTACCCATCCGTGACGTCAACAATAGCCCACATTACGGGGCACGCGCCGACCGCCGGCCGCGCCGCACCGTGCCACGCCGTGCCGCGTGGCGCACGTCCACTCATTACGGTGTTTTGTGTTGATTAGATTAATGTCCCGACGGGCTTTTAGGGTAGATAGGAAAGACGGGAATTTAAAGTATTTGATGGTGGAGGAAAAATATTGTAGACGCTATAAATAATGTTAAAGTCAACGATAGGGTTAGAAATCCCGATGATTTATCAAGCATTGATTTAAATTACGAGTGAGCTTGAGTCATTCCTGTAGGTGGTCGGTAGTTGGTTGTATGGTGAACGTTTTAGGAAAATAAAATCACAATCTCAATGAATAGTTATTCAGAGAAAATATTAATATTAAAAAGAGCTTATAAGCTATCAAAGTTGGCTTGTTGTTTGCCTTGACAATGACCGTTATCGCTAACTTTATTAGACTAGAAATTATTGGAAGTTTCAATAGTTCTTATTAGAATAATAGGCAGTTGAGGAAAACTGGAGTTAGAATAGCATAATTTTTTAATTTATACATCATTTTATTAAATGGTCATTGTTGATGGCGGGCAAGTCTTTAAAATTATTTGTTCTTTCATCTGTGTAGTGACTTCGTATCTCACAGTTTGCAATAAACGTATTGAATTTAATAACTTTTTTAAATTAACTTTTAGTCCAAAGCTTTTACCATATCAACATCTGCCAAATATCCAAGACCTCTTCAACCAAGCCAAAAATCATACACCAAAAATACCAATATCAATGTCAGAACCACTAATTCTAAATTCAAAACCCGTAACCCTCGCGTTCAAACCCTAAAACTACCATCGGAAGTGTCGGGGTGTGTTCTAAAAGTTATTTTATTTCATTTCTGATGACAATATGCGACCGCACGCGTTCGGTAATGTTTCCGTCGCGGATGAGGTACTGGCTAATTGTATGGATGTTGATGTTGTTTTTTTATGTGGAAGATATTATTCATCTCATGGATGACGTCTATAGGGTTAACTTTGGGTAATTGTGTTTATGGGATTATGCTAATGTAAGTATAATACGTAGTTGCATGTATGTACTTCAAATTGGAAATTATTTGAGATAGATTTTGTTGATTGATATTTTTTTAAATCTCAAAAATATAGTTAAAGTCAGGTACTTTCGATACTCAGCAAAAAACCAATGAATTAAATTGAATTGTAATTAATAACTCCAAAATATTGTGTCCCATGCAATATATTCATGGACGTACCTTCGTGTTTAAATTCTGTATTATAATTGTCATGGCTTACGTGATGGAAAAAGCAGGTGCTTTTACTTTAGGACCTAAAACAAACCTTACCTTCAATAATTATTAGAAATACAAAAAGCAATCAGCACTCAGATTTTAGCGATAAACGAAACTAAACCCAGGACAATGAAACGGAAGCGACCTAAGATTCACCCCTGCGGCACACCCTACCATTACTGTACATTTTAATCAAAAAACCTATGGGTGTGAAGCCCAAACAAACAGGGGAATTCTTTCCCATAACGATAATGAAAACAACGGGAAAATATAACAAAAACATGATTTTTTTGTATGTATTTAACGCGTGCGAGGTAATCAAACGCTGATCAGGAAATAGTTTCGGCAAACAATTACTGTGATTGTCGCGGTGATTTTTATGATGACTTTAGATAATTATTATGGGGTGTCGTCGGTTTGTTGTGCTTCGTTTATATCTTTTTTGTGTGTGAAATAGACAAAATCATCTTCGAGGTTAACTTTCTATTAGATGCGGTATAATAAGACAATTTTCTTGAACTTAATTGATCAGACCGTTTGTTACACGTTTGGCTTCTATACGCGTGACATGACAATTATATCCCTCATCATCTGACTAGCCTTGTCCCAACTATGTTGGGGTTGGCTTCCAGTCTAACCGTATGCAGCTAAGTACCAGTATTTTACATGGAACGACTGTCTATCTGATCTCCCCAGCCCAATTACTGGGTTATACGCTCCTTGGTAACACTGTTTGTCAGACTTTCAGGCTTCTGACGACCCGTAACGACTGTAAAAGGTTCACGAATGACAGCCGGGACCAACGGCTTAACGTGCTTTTCGAGACACAGAGGTCTTGGTATATAAAGATGGTTACCCATCCACAGACCGACAGTGGCAAGCATTTCGCTCAACCTGATCGTTGTTATTACCTAGCCACAAGCCCGACTACTTCTATATCTACTCTATGCAATCGACGTAATAATATCTCTTTAATCTATGCAGTGTCATTTCTTTGCTTTGCTTTCTTTGCTTTTTTTTACAATCCTTCAGTTATCATTGTACGAGTATCTCCCGTTTGTACGGTAGTTATGCTACGTGAGCTTGATCAGTCCTACCTGGTGAATAAAACAGGTGCCCACGGAAAACACAACGAATATAACTTAGCAAATCATAAAATAGTGCAATGGTAAAAAGGTTTGAATGGAAAGAAGATTAATATGTTCACAATTAAGTTTATTCTCTAAAACATAATTCAATAAAACTTTCGAATAATTTGAATAATGAAACCGAATGAATCGTAATATAATGACGGGTGATCACAATGAGCGCAATGAGCCGAGCTGTGCGAGCGATCGTGCATATGGCTAGCAGTGCTTTATTGTAGGGTGTTTCGATGCGTCTTGATACTTGAATAAGTTAAGGAATATTTTAATGATGTAGTTGTTATGTGCTTATTAATTAATTTATAGGAATCGGTGGTCAATATTAGTACTTTTTGCCTTACTTTTGCACATTTATGCTTTGTTCTCATGCATATCTTACTGAAGCTTTTCTTATTTTAAACTAGCTTTTGCCAGCGGCTTCGCCCGCGTGGAGGTCGGTGTATTACACATATAAACCTTCCTCTTGAATCACTCTATCTATTAAAAAAACCCGCATCAAAATCCGTTGCGTAGTTTTAAAGATTTAAGCATACATAGGGATGTAGGGACACAGAAAGCGACTTTGTTTTATACTATGTAGTGATATTACTTTTATAAAAATGTTGAAAACGAATGCCGAAACGATTTGTCCTTTGTAGGAGGGTCCAAAATTGGTCGGAGTTGCTAGGAAAAACATGAAAAAAGAATCGCATTATGAGTGTTATAGTGCCACATCATGATAATTCCGTTATTTCATTCTGGTTATAAATGAACCGAGAGTTCAGACCAATAAGCAACGGATCAAAACTTCTTCCTCAGACTATACACACCCTGCTTCAATAAAGGGGTATATTTGACTGACAACTAAATGAATATTTTTTAACACATTTAAATATTAATTATATTATAATCCATTCAAAACATTACGCCGTAATTCGCATAATATGCACTATTATGCAAAATGTTGTGCATTTTGAGATCCATTCAATTATTTGATAAAAAAGGTGAGAGGGTGCAAACAAGTGCTTTGTTGTAAATCTATTGTCTCTTAAAATGCAGATAATGTGTACGGTTGTTTTAAAATAAACCTCGTAAATGCGGACTAGTGTAGGAATATCAATGGATGTACTGTACTTGACGTCAATATCATAATTTTCAACAATATTAAGATATGTGTAGAATGGAGTACATGATGAATTACTGCCAATGGTGCAATAAAATTAAAAACCAAACTCAGCCTTAATTGGTGTATAAAAACAGGTAAGTACAAACCTTAGTAGAAGCTGATCCAGACAATAAAAGAGATAAATATCCAGGCATATCTGCAAATGTTTTTTATAGAATTAATCAATGCCATGCGTGAAGTCAGAAGTCAAGTCTTCCCAATCGTTCTTTTCTTGTTCGACGTCCTAAGTTTTAAAAGTAATAACGCTCAAAATAACAATGAATAATTAACAACGTACCTAATTGAAATATGTTCGTACTATTCTGTCGGTGGGCTAAGCTTAACTGCTGAGTATGCAACCCTGAGTTCGATTCCTAGATCGGGCAAGTTGTTATTAGGTTTTTAACTGGAATTTCTTCATAGCAGTCTGGAGTCTGGATTTGTTCCCGGTTGATGACAATAGGCTCGCCCCTATTACATGAAGCTTAAAATTAACTGGCGAAATGTGGATGTACTATAGGTACACCTCTGTCTAACCCTTCGTCAAAACAAGGCGTGACGTTATGTTACGTAGTTAAAATATTCCGATAGATATACCTTGTCTATACTAATAAGTATTGCCTCTTATTGGAATAGCCCAGAGTCCCACTGATCCTATAAGTAAAAATATAGATAATGCTGATACATCAATACAATGACTGGCCAACATTCATAACTAGATCAGTAATCATTAATATCAATTCGTTGTTGAAATGTAATGTTTTTTAGCAATCTATGCGCATATGCGATGATATAACAGTTTTTAACAAGGGAGGGTTGGTGTTTATAATGTAGTGTAGTGTTTTTGCTTCATTGGTATTGAATTTTGTATCGACTGCCTGAACAAATCGATTCATGGTGTTGACAGGAATATTGATTTGTAAATAGCAGTGATAACATAGAATGGAGCGCTCATGAGAATAACAAATATGTAAGAAGGGATGGCTACTAGGAGACCCGATACTAAACAAGAAAATGGAAAGGATTGCTATGATGACACCAAAGGACTAAATTAAAACATTAAAAAAATAATGACAAATGCACCCGCGGTTTCACCCGCACAAGTCTCGATACCGTGAAAATATTTGGATATTCCTATTGTATGTTCTAATCCATTCAAAAAAAGCATACAAAGAGTTGAGAACAAACAAGACATGGATAGATGGATTAGAAAGTGAAGGAAAAACTGTTCATAATCGCAATGAGCTTATGGGAATTGCAACAGGATTCTACAAAACACTCTATGGCGCTCAAGAGTATGAACATATCGACGACAGCAACAACTATAATTCGGATGAAAACCCAACGAGGTGTACACCTTTCGACGAATCAGAAGTTATCCAAGCAATAAATAGATTAAAAGCAAATATAAGCCCTGGTTCAGATGACATCACAAACGAATATATATATAATCAATACATTTATTACTGGCTCTACCGCTAACTCACCTTTTCAACCGCGTTTTGGAAAATTGTACAACACCGCAGCAATGGTCAGAGTCAGATATAGTGCTAATTTATAAAAAGGGAGACCCATGCGATGTCGCAAATTACAGGCCAATAAGCTTACTGCCATGTGTATTTAAATTATTCTCCTTGCTCATAAACCAAAGGATGACTATACATTGGAAGAAGAACAATCCATTGAGCAAGCGGAATTTAGGAAGAGTTTCTCAACTATAGAACATAGGTATCCACACCCTGGAACTACTGATTAAAAACGATCAAGAAAGATAGAGAGCTCTATACACGTATATCGACTATAAAAAAGCCTTCGATACCGTCTAACATTCAAGCAACTAGAAAGCGCTCATTACGCAAGGGGTAGAGAAGGCATGTTTACAGGTATTCAAAAGTATCTATAACAACAACACAGGCAGAGTAAAACTAGAAAGACTCGGCCCAGCCTTCCCCACTAAAAGAGGAGTGAGACAAGGGACTCGACCTTCCCGAAGCTGTTCATTGCTATCCTAGAGTTGATAACAAGGAAACTGGATTGGGAAACGAGCGGCCTTAGACGGCAAATAAATGAGCCACCTCCGATTTGCTGAAGACTTATAGTGCTTTTATCAGAATCAAGTTCGCAATTACAAGCCATGATACAATTACTAAATGTGGCCAGTAAAGAGGTAGGACTACAGATGAAGCTCACAAAAACTATGGTCATGACAAACAGCACTGAAAAGATAATATTTGTGGACAACGAAATTGAACTATACGAACAAATTGTTTGTCCGAACAAGATGTTAGGAAAACAAATCAGCTTCAATAAGGACAGTAACTATTTAGAAATCGAAAGGCGAATTCAACATATTTGAAACAGGTACTGGAGCCTAAAGGAGATTTTAAAAGCAATATGTCAGTGAAACTTAAAACTAAGGCCATGTCGAGTTACCTATTACCGTGTCTAACTTATGCTTGCCAGACTTGGAAATACACTGGTAAAATAAGGAGAAAAATTACCACTTGTCAGCGGGGCCTAAAACAAACCATGTTCAAAATGAGAAAAATACAAAAAATAAGACATACAAAAATAAAAAGCATATCAAAAGCTACCGATGCCCTAAACTATGCTCAAAAACTGAAATAAAAATGGGGCAAGACTGTCAGACAAGAGGAGGACCATAAGGACACGGTGGAGAGGACCAAGTAGGGAACGCCACAGAGGAAGACCGCTTAGGAGATGGGCGGACGACATCTGTAAAACGGTTGGCTTAAGCTGGATGCAAATAGGCCAAGATAGAGAGGGCTGGAATTCTTTGGAGGAGGCCTTCCCCTGCGGATGGGTTCTTGCAAATTAATAACTTTCATTGTTTTAGGTTAAGATTATTTCACTTTGTTAATTAATGAAATGAAAGCCGTTTTATTTTAATTTTGTTTTATTATGTTCTAATCATGGACCAAACCAGGTCATGTTTATCCCATGTGCCAAATTTCATCCAAATCCATCTGGCCCTATTCGCGTGAAAGCGTAACAAACAAACAGAAATCAAATATAAGTTAGGACTAAAAGAAGAAGACATCAACAGCTTAGAAAGAGACAGAGAGCGAGTTGGAAAGTAGACATCGAAGACGCTGACAGTAGTGGCAGGTAATCAAAAATCGTATGATTTATTTGATTTCACATCAGGACCCCAATTCTGTATCGTTATAATGATTCCCCGCGGAATCTTACCACGTTCAAACTACGTTAATATCGTTTTTTTAGAAACAAATGTAACGGTATGCAATCGAAATGTTATATTGTGTATGTTCCAAGACAATTTGTCGATATTATTAATATTGGCAGAATTCGTGTGTAATTGACATGGTTACGAGTAAGGAATCGTTAAGTGGTTATAGTGAATTCAGGCCCAGCACCCTAATTGCGTAACTCACGATTAATCATAATCTGTTTCGTTTTGAAACAGATTGTTAAACCACTGCTTCATATGTTCGAAAAATGTGTCTACTCAACAACGTAAATAACGCAATGAATGTTGTTGAACTGTCAAATTGAAACAGATTATGATTAATCGTGTGTTACGCAATTAGAGTGCAGGTCCGAAACACAAAACCAATGAATCATTCTTACTTTAAAATAAACGCTAGAATATATGTAATAACCAATAGCTTTTCATTTCAATATCAACGTCCAACACTCGATTTCCATACAAAAAGACCAACCACGTTCTCACTTATCAATCAATGTTCATTAACCTCAAGAACAGGATCTAGAATCCATCTTCTATTTTAAGAGAACACTCAAGTACTTAAAAATCCATGGTTTCCGGTTTCAAAAAATCAAGTTGCGATATTTTTTTCGTCGTTTCTTGTCTTAAGTATGTCGGCAAGTTAGCAGACGTTGAAAAAATTGTCGCGCGTGTCGCTAAGATTTATTAGCCTTGGTTTGAAATGTTCTGAAGGGTTCCATCTTGGGTATTTTGACTTTTTGACCATGTGGCGTGGCGTCTGATGTTTTGGCGTCCTCATTAATTTTGATAGATACATGTCTAGCACACGGGGATATTTTGGAATTTTTGGCAAGTGACGAAATTCACGGAATTTTTGTGCAGGTTTTTCTCTATAATTTCCTTCATTGTAAGTTGCTAATTCTTTAACTGAAATCAAAGGTACTCGTACGAAAAAATCAAAAGTCATTTATTCAAACTAGGCTGAGGTATAGTAATCAATTTTTGAATGTCAAAATTACATAAGACAGTCCACAAAATGCCTGCCCTTCACTAGTTAGTTCCTAGTGCTTTAACTGGGAAGAAAAACTGGCGCAACAAACTCCCCAGCAGGAAGAAAGAAAAACTTGGAAACCCACGACTCAGCCTAAGCCTACCTACCTACCGATACCTTACTACCTTACATTTCATCTAGTTTTAAAACATAATTAATATTTGACGTGTAATAGAAGTTTTGTTTTTTGTTTTTAATGACACTATCAGCTGTACCAGTGTTATAAAAACATAATATTCTTTTAGCAACTCGGAACCCTGTACCTATTGCTAAACAGTAGAAAAACATGTAAAGTCACCAAAAGAGATAAGTAACCAGAGTCGTCGTCGGATACAGTTAAAGTTTAGTAAGAAACCGATGGACATTTTCGAATGAAATTGAATTTGATAAATGTACTATTTGTTTTCTTATAATTAAATTAAATTTTATTTGAAAACATCCATCGTTTTCTTCATCATTTCAGCCGAAAGACGTCCACTGCTGGACATAGACCTCCCCCAAAAGGAGTTTTGCCATAATCGCCACGCTTTGCAAGCGGGTTGGCGATCGCAGTATGGTGGTAAAATGCATAGAGAACGCTGCCCATTATCTGGTAAGTTCGGTTCTTACAATCATCAACTATATTCGACGACCCTTGTTACTTATATCTTTTGGCGACCGTACATACTTTGTTCTTTTTTTTCTAGAAAAAACAAAGCTTTTTCCTCCACACTCTTATCATAATGGAAAGCCATACATCGAATGATAACGCCGTTTCATAGATGAGTGTGCAAATACAGCGAACAAGTTTATCGGGCCACGTAATTGTGGGCGAGTTATCTAAATAAAGCAAATATTGGAGAAGCCACTACATTAACGATAGCTACCTAGTGCCATATGGCTTGGTTGTGTATATTTTTGTAGGTGTAATGGACAGAAGTTACCGCATAACATCAGAACATTCACCACTACTTGTACATGGTGGATTTGATAATACCGACATTAATAAAGAAAACTTCTTTTAATAAAAATATTGCAAAAAAAATGGTTGCATCAGTCATGTTGAAATTACGCATAAGTTGGGCACGCCATAACCTGGATATACACAAGTTACTTTTCATCCTGGATCGCCTTTGCATTATAGAGGTATGAGGAACAGGGTGTAAAGTTCACTCATACTCTATAGTAAAGGGAGGATACTCCGACCAGACGGGTGTTGTGTCTGGTGGGCTACTGCCCGACGATTGATGTCGGGATATATATGTAGATTGCGCGGTAAACTCTGCTTGCGCGATGTAGTTGATGTAGTTGCGGTGTGTCGAAGTCTTGAGTAGTTCGCATATGGCATTGTAGATGGCGCCACTTCACTTTTTGTATTTTTCCATATTTGTTGATTTGAAGTTTTCGTATGTGGGGCATTGTAGATGTTCGTTCGTCACAGTATAAAAAAAAACATTTTTACGAAAAAGTCGGTTGTTATTTTTTGTAAATTTTCTGCTGTGTCATAGAAAAGTGCAGTACCTAATTTATAACTGACCATAAAATTCTACGGTTAATTCATGGTTACAGTTTGCGCACTAGTTTAAAATTGTATCCTGTAAATATGTTTTATAGATAATGTTCCTGAAAACTAGTCTGCCATCTTAAATCTGGCATTGAACGACAGTATTTAAACCAGAACAAATACTTTCTCACGACATGTTCTGATGTTCAATTTATCTCATGAACTCATTCACGAAGGCATATGTTGTTGAGAACAAGGATTCCATACAATTGTCAAGTGCTTGAGGCTCGGCCATAATTCAAACGGTACCCACGTTTGAATTATGGCTAGCTACTTTCTGATTTGATTGTGAAGGGTAGAGCTTCTAAAAAATGGAGCGACGACATCAAATAAATAGCCGGAAACTTATGGCCCAGACAGGCAAAAGATAGAGACATCTGGAATGGTTTGGAGGAGGCTTTCACGGCAATAAGCGGCCCTTACACCTAACAATACTAACCTTATTTAAGTACAAAACGAATATTACTGACAAATAAATACGCACTATAAAACTACATGTAACGGATAAAAATCGTATCAGCCGAAAGACGTCCACTGCTGGACATAAGCCTCCCCAAAAAGGAGGGATTTGCCATAATCGCGACGCTTGGCAGGCGGGTTGGCGATCGCAGTATGCTGGTCAAATGCATAGAGAAAGCTGCTGCCCATTCTCTAGTAAATCCCTTAGTCACCTTCTACGACACCCACGGGAAGAAATGGGATGGTGCTATTCTTTTACGTTCGGCACCACACGGAACAAGGGATAAAAATAAAGCTAATAAATAAGTAAATAAATACATTTGTGAATAATCACAAATCAATAAGCATACATTAATATTTTGTCTGTTTATACAGACAAAATATATGCTCGTTGATCAAGCGGTTGCAAGCGCTTCAGCTGAGCATGGGGTCCTGCTAGATACCCGGTTCGGGCAAAATGTTGCTGGTTTTGACATCTGGAATTGCCCATTGAACTCAGTAGGTGCCTGGAGTCTGGCCTTTGTGCCTAATTGATGGTTATATACGAACAAATTGATTTTCAATGATGGCTAAGGAATACTATGTACGGATGAGTTGCAGCGTCTTTTTGTTTTTTGGTACATGGTAAACTAAAAACGGACATAACCAACAGAAACCAGTCATCTGCCTAGCTTTTTCCCAGTCGGCTTCCAGTCTAACCGGATGCAACTGATTACCAGTATTTTACATGGAGCGACTGCCTATCTGAACTCCACAACCCAGTTACTGGGTTAGCCCCTCCACAACCCGTCAGATTCTCGGGCTTCTAATACCCGTAACGACTGTCAAAGATCCACAAATGACAGCCGGGACCAATGGCTTAACGTGCTTTCCGAGGCACGGAGGGGTCTTGGTATGTAAAGATGGTCACCCATCCATGGACCAACTGCGTCAACCGTAGCTTATCCTGATCGAGTGATCCGTGCGGCTGTTATTACTTAGCCACGAGCCTCTCAAATAACAGAAACCAGTACGGTTGGTCACGGGTAATGGCTGATCTTTGCGTTATGCTCGTAAACGGGTGCTGCTTGTGGTAACTGGTCGTCTTGCTGACCATGATTTTGTTATTGTGGCTAATAATTACCTACCTGTTTATTTATTTTACGTCGATGGTCCTAGGTTATCATTTGTAAACACAATCCAGCATTGCATATGTAAGCTATCACGCCATTTATACCAGGAGGCTTTTATTTTGGTAGTATGCTTTGTTTACTTTTTTGTGCTTGAGTTAAGTTTTCATTTTATTTGTTGGTATATTTCCATGGCTAGTTGACATATGACAAATTTTTAAGTTCTGTGTCTCGTAATGTTGATTACTTTGCCTACCTATGTATAGAATCAAGTCTATCTAACTAAACAGACAGCTGTGCTGCTGGGGAGTTTGTTGCGCCACTTCTTCTTCCCAGCTAAAGCACTAGGAAGTGGTGAAGGGCGGGCGTGCCGAGGGACTGTCTTATGTAGTTTTGACATTCGAAAAATGTTGATTCTCAGCCTAATTTGAATAAATGACTTTTGATATTAATTTTGAAAAATTAAACAGCTCATTGAAATATGATAATAGCCCGATAACTGTTCGGTTTTCGTCAATGGGTGAATCAACAGCACCATAACAGCATAAGCAGCCTATATCGTCCCCACTGCTGGAACACAGGCCTTCATTCTGGGCGAGGGAGTGGGCCGTAATCAACCATGCGGGCCCAGTGTGGGTTGGTAGATATCACATAACTTCAAATCGTTTTTTTTTATTGTAGAACGTAGGACCGTTTTCTGAGAGCAGCGGTGATGAAATAACTAACTAAAACTAAAGCGCTTGTCTTGGTTCGAACCTACGATCTTCAACTCGTAACTCACAGCCATTACCACTAGGCCACCACTGCTCAAGGTAGACTAAGTTCAATAGTATTCTTTTTAAGCCTACGCTGTCCTGGGAAAAGCCCTCTACTATCTTTATACAGCCCGTGCGTCCTGCATCCAGTTTTGACGGAACTTATCCAGCTCGTCCCGCCACCTACTATGTGGTCTGCCGCGACCCCGCCCCAAAAAAGCATAGAAATAGGTGCCCTGACACAGTAAATTTGCCACGCCAAATATAATATGGAAGTACTAAATCAAACTGCTCAATGCCCTGTAGAAAAATCACGTGAACCAGAATAACGTTTTCGAAATTCAAATAATCCTCATCTCAGGAATCAAACCCAATATATACCGAATCACATAAACTCCACATATCTCGACAACATGCATCTGAACAACATACATATACAACACCAAGTTATCATGCGCTTTCACTGGACCTTATAACTTCCAGGTACAGTTCAAATTCTCTTGGCAAGTGTGCGTTTAAGTTTGTTTCATATATCAGGCTGATAAGACGGGCCGCACATTACACGATCATTGATAACGCTAGGCGCACACTTAGTCGGCCGTTTTGTAAACATACTTTTATCTTTACATTTCGATAGTACTTATCCGATCGAACGGAGTGAGGTTATGATTTGTACTTTGAATGCAGAAATGATCACAGTAAGGTAAACAGTTAAGTTCAAGGCTGATTGTGGAATAACTGGATTTTGTCAAGAATGCGTTAATGCCTTGCAAAAGAGTCATAAATTGTCTGAAATATGCTATTTTGTGAGACAAGGATAGTGGTCAACTTTAAGTACCTGGCTCACCTCGCATGCTGCACCGCATGCTCGATTACCTGCACACGTGAGGACTTAATCGCTGGATCAGCGAACGGTATTCGCGTTGCTGAATTTTGGGCCAAACGAATTTAAACAAATAATATGTAAATTTTTTCGTGTAATTTTCGCGGCCATCGACACCCTAAGAAGAAGAAGAAGAAGAAGAAGAAGAAGAAGAAGAAGAAGAAGAAGAAGTACCTTAACATTTTATTGCCATGCGTATTTCTAGAGTAGTGTACCACTAAATCTAATGAAGTACTTGACAATTAACTAAAGGTGCTCTTACACGGGCAATTTTTTGAGCAATTATTGCTCGGCAACACTAATGGATCAATCTGGATCAATTAAGTGGAGCAATCTGGAGCAACAACAATAAATTGCCGATGTGTTTCGGCAATATTGCTTCTGATTGCTCCATATATTTCATGAGTTGCGGAATAAGTAATCGGTTTGGATTTTTTTTTGTAAATTTAAACGTCTCGTTTTTGCGAGAGGAACCAGCCGGCGGCGGAGGCGGCGGGGGAAGCGCATTGCTTAGTTTTTTAATTTGCTCCATATTGCTCCATATTGTGTGGCCGTATCTCTGGCAACAGGTTGCTACATGTGTAGGTAGACCTACCGATATCGAGAAGTGTTGGCCCAGTGGTATCAGGCCCAACTTACGAGTTCTAGTTCGTGGGCTCGAACCCTCACACTTTACTTTGTGTATTTAATTCCACCACTATTCTCAAAACGGTGAAGGAAAACATCAAGAGGAAACAGGCGAGTCCTAGAAAAAAAATCGAAGACATGCACCAACCCGCACTGGGCTGGCGTGGTGGATATGGCCCACTCCCTTTCATAAAGAGGCCTTTGTTTCCGCAGTGGGAACATTATACGCTATGATGAATAACCAATGTGCTAGGTAAACTGAATAATGATTGTTTTATATTTACAAACAGGAAGAGATGTGGAGGTTGTTTTGCACATATTTTTATCAGAAGGTATCATTTTGCATACGGTAAAATTTTTGTAAACCAAAAGTGTTCGTGAAGCTTTTTATTAAAACGCCTACATATAATTATGGTATAGGTAATGTTGACCTCACGTTAAAAAAATAAATCCCTTAGGCCTTTATAAATATGCGAGTAAAGTGCTTTGGAAGGGCTTGTGGGTAACTAATCACAGTAGCACGGCGCAAGGGCAGTGCTTTTTCTATACAAAGTCATATTTCGTTTCTCCATTTTTGACATCGCACCGTAGATATCCTTCTACAATCTGTCATTTTGTTTTTCGTTTCTAACGATCTTTGTCTAGGTCCTTTTATATGTAGACTATTTCAGAAGAATATTTCATCCCAAACTATCAAAATCACACTGACGACAAATTTTCTACTCGACGGCCACAAAGTTTGTACAATTATCTACAAAATCATGATTCGTTTGGAACGCATAACTAATAGAAGAACATAGCTATCTCCTCCTATTGTACATTATTTAGTTAGTAGTCATGTCTATTCTTCCGTCGACAAATCGGTGCTCGTGCTAAGCCTGCTGATCGATCGACGATCAGGTTAAGTTACGTTTACCGAAGTTGGTCAGTGGATGGATGACCATCTTTATATACCCTGTGCCTCGGAAAGCACGTTAAGCCGTTGGTCCCGGCTCTCCTAACCCGGTTACTGGGTAACACGATACCCTTTGGTAAGACAAGTTGTCAGACTTTCGGTGTGCTGATGATCCGTAGCGACTGTTCTGAAGGATCCATTAATGACAGCCAAAACCAACGGCTAGGGTACATTATTCCTGATGTTGCTTTATGTGAGAACAATATAAAAAAATTACAAATAAGCTTTGGAACTTGTGAGATAAATGTTTTAATTACTTCAATAAGTCCATCATATCACCATCAGCATAAAATTTGATCTCTTATAATCAATCTATAGGTAATTAAAGTAACCACAACACAAAGCCTCAACTCGAGAAATAACAATAAAACTACCGCGCTGTGGGACAGACGAACAGACGACATTCCTCCGTGGCGACGCACTTATCTGCCAAATAAATTTAACAGTCCCATACCGGCCGATATCTTTGTATAATAAAACTAAAGCTTTGTCTGTATGTCTTAAATTGAGAGTTAGGTACATAAATGGTGGTTAATGGGAAGAATGGTTAGTCTTTGTTCTTTTGTGACAAATTATTTATTTCAACTACTAAGTGTTAGCATAAACAATAATCGACTATTTAATTAATATTATTTGTGGGTTGCAACATTGTAATTGCTAAATATTTTATCTGTTAGAGTTGTGACAGCCCAGCGATCACTTTTTGAAAAGATCGTTTTTTGGGGGGATTCTCAGCTACGGACGACTAAGGTGGTCTCGAGTTAGAACTTCAATGTGAAAAGTACAAACAAATACTTGTACAAGTTACTTTATTGGTACTTTTCACATTGAATTTCTAACTCGAGACCACCTTAGTCGTCCGTAGCTGAGAATCCCCCCAAAAACGATCTTTCCGCGCCTTTTATTCAAAAAGTGATCGCTGGGCTGTCACAACTCTAACAGATAAAATATTTAGCAATTACAATGTTGCAACCCACAAATAATATTAATTAAATAGTCGATTATTGTTTATGCTAACATAAGCGACGTCGATTTGAGATAGGCAGAGTTGGTTCGGAAACTATCGTATCACCATCATAATTTCAGCCAAAAGGCGTCCACAGCTGGACATAGGCTTGTTCCAAAACGGGGTGTTCGCCGTAATCGCCACGCTTGACAGCGGGTTGGTGATCGCAGTAATGGTGGTAAAATGTATAGAGAATTCTGCTGCCTACTCTCTAGTAAATCGCCTTGTAGTTGTACAAGGCGATTTACTAGAGAGTAAGCAGCAGAGCTATTTATCCCCGTGGGTGTCGAGCCACGGGAATAAATAGGAAATAAAAAAGAACAAATTATCGTATGCTTTGTTACGAGTAAAAGTTCTGATGGTAATAGTTGCGACTACTCTTTAACAGTCGGCGAATGTATAAAAGTATCTCCCGGGTCTCCGACTTAAGGTACTAAAAGAAACAGTGGGGTTTTAGTCGGTAAATGAAAATTAAATGTCTACTCATGTGAGTAGATTTTTGTAGACACTTTTATACGTCAAAATTTTGTTGGTCAATATTTTAAAACTAGATGGCACTGACATTTTCTAGCTGACTCATCTTTGAGAAGAAAAGCCGAAACTAACATAAAGGTTGGGTCTCTTTTTAAGTCCAAACATTTATATTATCAGGGTTTTAAGTCAGTCTAAAAGGGCCTTTTGAAGAAAGAGCCATTGCAGCTTTGAGCTGACCTATCACAAAAGATGCATGTATCAGTCATCGTGTAGCTCAACCCTATGAGTATGAGTCTGACATAAACCTCTGTTCTTCCCAGATACTGGGTAACCATGAGGATTTCCCCACGGAAAAAAGAAAAACAGAAGATAATAGAGTTGAGTCTATTGCCACTATCCGGGCACAAACCCAGATTCGACAAATTGGAACCGTGCACCTAGATTCTGACGTTTCATAAGTGCCCTTGCAGGTTTATGTGAAGTAAAATATTTTGATTTTGATTTTTTTTTTATTCTGAGCTGCTACTTACTAAGAAAATCTTGAACAAGAAATCGAAAAACTCAATGTCATATCTGTTCCCAGGATTGAACTAGGAACACCACGCTTAGCGGCTTACAATTTAGATAACAACCAACTTACATTCTATTTTTAGGATCTTTTATAAGTCAAGGTTTATAAAGAGCTTCTCTTTCTTTCTTCTCTTCTCTTTTTTCCCTGGATAGTATCTTTCAGAAGGACCTCTATAATTTTCATGCACTATTTTCATTATGATAATTTACTGTGATCGACCCCATTTCTTCCCGTGGGTGTCGTAGAAGGCGACGAAGGGACTTACTAGAGAATGGGCAGCAGCGTTCTCTATGCATTTGACCACCATACTGCGATCGCCAACCCGCCTGCCAAGCGTGGCGATTAATGCAAATCCCTGCTTTAGGGGGAGGCTTATGTCCAGCAGTGGACGTCTTTCGGCTGATATGATGATGATGACTGTGATCGACTGTTGTTTGAGATCTTCGACCTCATCAGTCATTAATTGCTCACGGTATAAATGTAATAAGAATACCCAATTAAGAAGTGATAGGACAGAAAAGAAGGCAGGAGCTTGTGGCTAAGTATTAACCCGCACGGGTCGATCGATCAGGTTAAGCTACGCTTGCCGCGGTCGGTCCGCGGATGGGTGACCGTCTTTACATACCAAGACCTCTCCGTGTCTTTGAAAGCACGTTGAGCCGTTGGTCTCAGCTGTCATTTATGGATCTTTAACAGTCTGACAACCAGTCTTACCAAGGGGTATCGTGTTACCCAGTAAGTAACTGGGTTGTGGAGGTCAGATAGGCAGTCGCTCCAGTTATAATATTGGTTTCAGCTGCATCCGGTTAGACTAGAAGCTGACCCCAACATAGTTGGGAAAAGGCTAGGCACTCTCGGCAGATGATGAGAAAGGATATCTAATGCATATCTAATCTTAACATATTATTTCTCAGTAAGTTTCCAGGTTCCTCGAAATAGAGGGGCTTTCTCCTTTATGACGTACGATATAACGGATACAACCTTCTCAAAATTCTGCTCAGCTTTATAACTAAAAGGCCAAACCGACCCAAACACATTGCTTCTCTAATCTCAGGAAAATCCTTCACATTCACCCATTGCTGTCCAAATAAATAAAACTTACATAACATGCGCAATTTCCACTGCTGCTTTAGTATTGAAAAACTTTTAAAACAGTAGACAAAACCGTCAGTGTACATAAAAAATATTTCAATGTTGGTATCAACGTAGCAGCCATTATGATTTTCCGCTTCACCGATTTTAAACGCGCATAGGAATTCCACACACGAATTAACAATAAAAAAATGAAGCAAAGGCGATTATCACTTACAGCCACAATGGCGGGTCGGGTGCGTAATCCTCTTTAGGTACGCACTGGGCTGGTAAAACGCTGCAGCTTGGGAAGATGTTTGGTTTCCCAGAAAGATGAAAGTAGGAAATAACATTTACGGTTAAAGATATTTGTTTCTCAAAATATTTATTTACCAATTTAGACCAGGGCTGAAGCCTATGAAAATGGTAAAAACTGAAAAAAAAATATAGTAGGATGAAACCCATTGGAAAAGGAAGAGAATATAACAACAATAAAAGTAAAAATAATTTACGGGCGATCTGAGGTCGAGAAGTGGAAGTTTTTAAGGGTAAAAACGGCAAAGTTACGAGTCCTATGTAAAAAAGTTAAATGGCAAAGTTCTAAGTATTAAAAAGATCTACAACTTTTGAATTTACACTTTTTTCACATAACCTCAACATTTATGTGAAAAATTCAAATAACCAAGTTTTTTTGTTTTTTCCACGAAATTTGGTGAAAAGTTACCTTTTTATGTTCCAAACACGCTGTAATTTTTTTGATTTAAAATATTTATTTTTCACCTTACTTTGACTTAATATCGAAAAAGCACCCTAATTTTCAATCGAAAATTCTCCCGTCAAAATATCTGCTTTTTAAAAAAAATCGTTGGGCTTGTTTTCCTTGAAATCTCTACTTTCTGATGGTGTAAAAAATATACATTACTGTGGTAAATTTTCTCAGTTTTTGTTAGATATAATTTCTAGTTAGAATCAAATTGTTTAATTGTGTTCATAAAATAATATTAGTTAATAACTAGATTATTTAGACCCCCCTCCGTGCCTTGGAGAGCACGTTAAGCCGTTGGTCCCGGCTTTCATTTGTACATCTTTGACAGTCGTTACGGGTCGTCAGAAGCCTGAGAGTCTGATAACCAGAGTCACCAAGGGGTATCGTGTTACCCAGTAACTGGGTCAAGGAGGTTAGGTAGTCCCTCCATGTAAAATACTGCTATTAAACTGCATCTGGTAAGACTGGAGGCCGACCCAACACAATTGGGAAAAGACTCGGGAGATGTTGACGGAGATTCTGGCTTGTTCTTCTCCATAGAAACTTATTACGCTTTGGAATGGGCAACCAGCGTCATCTTTCTGATGACCACCTTTTTTAAGACCAAACCAATAACATAGGCCAAATAAAATGTATGTAGAGATTTTTAAAACGCTACGCTGCCAGTCCCTCTAAAATTTACCAAGGAAGAATTAAGTCTACATCGTCAGATCTCTATTTTGTTGATAGATTTACTAAAACGGTCTGGAGTTGGCGTTTTAAACCCGAACTTCACAAAAAACGCCGCGTCCAAACAACAAAGTGCGTACAAAAGCGGCTACCGTACATAAGAGCTTACGCACCGCTGCGTGTGACGCGACAGCCGACAGAAACTGTTGCTCTGTAGCGTGACGTGATGATAGTCTATGACAGTCCGCTGGCATATAACACAACACTGAGTTTTGTATTAAAAAAAACTCTTAGAGACGCGTTTTTGTGTGAAAAGATGTCTTTTCTATGTACAAATGTGTATTTTGCAGTCTGTTGTGTCGTGTCCATAAAAGATGGCAGAGTGTTGGCTAGTAGATCGTCATTTCGCGACAGCGTTTTGTTTGTAGGTAAAACATTATTCCTCTTAAAGTTAAGAGATGTTTAAACGTCAAAATTATATGGTTAGTGGTTGTGGTTGGTTTAAACGGTCGCTAATCATTACTTAACTTTGAGCAACGTTTATAAATATGGGGGTAAACTACTAGGGTTTCAGAAAGTCATGTTTTCAGCATTGTAGAATGCAAGGAGAAAAATACATATACCATAGAATTTGATGGTTTGGTCATGTTGAATGAAGGACGGCTTACAAAAGATATTTATTTACAAAGCAGATGTGAGTGAAACCCCGTACGCCCTAGGAGGACATACCTATAGTGACCTTGTTGGTGATGTCCTTCAGAAAAGTTAGGTCCGTAGTACCTACTCGCAACTGGCGTAAGTTTATGACCAGTGGCCCTAGTGTGAGTTTCATTTAACCATCTCGATCAAACGCTTCGAGCGCGTTTGGCGCTTCAATTGGTCCGTCACCAATTCAGGGCCAATCGGAGCGCCAAACGTGCTCGATACGTTTGATCGAGATGGTTAAATGAAACTCACACTAGGGCCACTGATATGTGAACGTAAACGAGGCACAAAGAGTACGTAAAGCTCGTGGCGTTCCGTAGTTTCTGCTTACCTCTATGGGAAAAAGACGTGAGTTTGTTTATCTATGTATATGATAGTAGGCAATAATTGAAATGAAATGTTATTTATGTAAGTAAATCATATAAGACACTTTTACCCATCAATATTTTAAAAACTAGACGGCGCCGGCATTTCCTAGCTGACTGTTCCCTGAGAAGAAAAGCGGAACAAATTCAGAGGTCATGGTCTCTTTTGAAGTTCAAACATTATATTATTTGAATTTTATGTGAGCTTAACAATGCAGGACAATGTCTGGAAGGGCCTTTTGAAGAAAGAGCTATTGCTTTGAGCTAGCCTGTCCTAACAGACGGCATGTAGGTATCAGTCACCGTGTAGCTCAACCCTATTTTAACGATCCGCTCAACGACCCGTCACAAGACACTACCAGATCTGCAGGACATTTGCGTAAGCCATTTACAAAATATTCAAAACCACCGGACGAGTTATAAAGCCATGTATTCTATCTAGCCTGCATAGTACTCACATTTTTTTTATACAAAAAAATTTGTCTGTGAGGGGCTTGTGGCAAACGAACAACCACACGGTTCGATTGATCAGGTTAAATTACGCTAGCCGCGGATAGCCTGTGGATGGGTGCTTACCCATCTTTATCATACCAAGATCCGTCCGTGCCTCGATTTGTTGATCTTTTTAAAGTTTGATAACCAGTCTTACCAAAAAGGTTAGGCACATGGCACATGATAATGATCTCTGTCCGTGCTAGCTAAGCGAACACCAGATTTATGAAGCTTAAAGTAATCAAAATGATTGCACTCAAAATCCGTTAGGATTATATTTCAGTCCATTGATACATCTTACAGCATTGCGAATACATTGAGGTTGATCATACAATGCATTGTATTTTGGCTTTTAACATTAACGCAACTAACAGAAATATCTATTTCTTTCCGAGTTGAATATACTCTCGCAAACAAACAGCCCATTGAAAAGAACTAACAAGTTGACACAAATAAGCTTTTTCTACCCAAAAAATAAAATAAACTCATCGTATTCAAAATCTATTTAAAACATAACACACTGCCGTCAACAGAAACCAAATACAACAATAAAATGAACAACAAATCTACAACAATAAACGTTTTTTGTCAGCCACGCAACTCAGTAAGGGCGGCACCAGATTTGCGGCTAATCGCATCAGCGGCGGGCGTGAAATCCGCACCTTTGTACGCGGCCTAATGCGCGATGCGTACCGACTTCCAACTTAATACCTTCGGGGAAAGTTGGTGGAGCCGAAAGATGACGGAGATTTACGAAGATTGACGAATTAGTTTGATTTCACTGGTATTCTTTCAGGGGGTAAAAGTATTCCTAAAAAGGCAACTCGGACCAGAAGGCCGAGACGAGTTTCGTATTTTTACACCGCTTTTCAAGGGGACATATGTCAGGCCCATACATTTTTGACATTTCTGTCATCGTTATCGCTGATAAAGTGCCACTATGTCCTCAGTAAACGTAGCATTCCAATTAATTTATCTACTCTATGAAGAATAGACATATCTCTCTCTATTGACACAGTGTTTCTTTCTTCATTTTTGATTTAGCACCGCAGAAAATTTTCAAAACATTTGTGTCATTTTGTCTTTTTTTTCTTCCGAGACTGCGGTAGGCATACTACACGTGCAACGAAATACTGTTAAAAAGTTAGTAAAATAGCAAAAGTTATTATAAGCATGTAGGTATACTCAAGAGACAGAACTGCCATATTGCACAGCACACCTTTTTGATGAAGATCGAATACCTTTTAAAATTATCCAACCGATGTTGACACAATGTCATACATCCCCACACCACTCCCGAAAAGCGCAAATCCCAAAGAGTATTTCAATAAAAACTAAAAATTACATCGATATTAGAAAAAAGTGTACAAAAAAGGTATATAAATGACACAATAATGCGTCACCGACAAAGCTGAACGCGAGATACCTTTGTCATCGAAAAAAAAAAATTTAAAACCTCTTTTGTCAAAATATGGGCGCGTTTAACACATCGTTGGCGCCATTGGAATTGTTAGTGAGATGTTCCAGATTATAATTTATATAGAAATTGTATCGTTTCTGTAAAAAATATTCGTTTTTATTAAAAGCTGTGTCATTTCATCTTAATTTTGGGCGAGAGATTTTGATCTGTCATATTTTTGAGGCAAAATGTTATGCAGTATCTATTAATGCATTGGAATAAACGTAGTTACCTAGGTAGTAGAAATCCTTGTCGTGGTTTGCTTAAGACAAGTCCAGTGAAAGAACTTACTGCTTCTACGTTTATTTCTGCCTCCAAGCAGTATTATTGTATGCTAGTTTGGTAGGAATGGTGACATCTACTGAGGCATAGGGGACAATCCAATTTTCTCTCAATGTCAACAACTCTTCATCATGGTGCTGCAATTTTCTTCAAATCAAGTACAATATTATAACAGTCAGTTGATTCGGCCATACAATTTTTTTTTAAATCTATACAACGTGTAACGGAAAGGGTATATACATACCAAGGGCACGGCTTCTTTGGATGGCATCAAACGATATAGGAAGGGTTTTTTAATCCTATCTCTACATGTTAGGAACTTATGAGAATTATTAATACATTGATGTCAGAAACCAAATCATCAAATTGAAATAAACGCATCACTTGGAAGAGATTTATCGTGATATTGGCAAGTAACGTGGAAAGTTATTGACATACGTAGTGCGGTGACACGTTTGTTATGCTTTGAATTTAAGAAACTTATGAAACCGAAAATTTGGTATCAATTCTTAGAGTATTTTATTTTGGGCTGAAACTATGTATAATGATTCTATACCAGCTTTTATCTTTAGTGCTTAAGGATAGCAATAGGGTTTCTGTTACACCCTGTATAAATAAAAAGGAAAGTCCTGACTGACTGACTGACTGACTGACTGACTGACTGACTGACTGACTGACTCATCAACGCCCAGCCCAAACCCTTGGACCTATTAAGCTGAAATTTTGCACAGAGGTTCCCTTTATAATGTCTCAAATCTCAAATCTCAAATCTCAAATCTCAAATCTTTATTGCATTCCATAATGTATACAGGTGGTGGGTATTAACATATGTGGAAACAATTATGGACCCTGTAGGGCACAGCAACATTTTAAATTCTAATTAGAATAGAGGAAGAGCGCTTTAATTATTTTCTTATAAATTCTTAATATTGGTCTGTATTTTGAACACTAATATATTAAAATTGTATATTATTATTGTTAGTTACGTATTTATTTACATATTTCTTATTGTAATTCGTATATTTAGTTTCTATATTTTAATAAGAATTTTATTTTCATTTTAGTCATGTTTATATTATTTAATCATTATTTATTATTACTATTAATTAATTTATTATTGACATTATTATGCTATATTATATTATACCTAATTATTATATGTCATGTGTGTGTGTATTATTATTGAATTTATCAGATAGATATTCGTCTATTGTGTAATAGCATTTATTTATTAAGAATTTTTTTAACTTATTCAAGAATATATTTATTTTGTTTTCTTGTTTTATACTTTCTGGTAATTTATTATATATTTTTACAGACATAGAATCTGGACTAGAAGAATGCAATTTAAGGCGGGAAGGAGGCAAATTAAGTCTGTTTTTATGGCGCAGCGAATATTTAGTTTGTGTTTCTTCCCGTGTTTTGTAAGAATCTGGGTGTTTGCGGACAAGTTTACATAATTCCACAATATAAATACTCACTAGGGTTAGAATTTTGTGTTTCTGGAAGTACGGTTTGCAACTATCTGTTTGTTCGATATTAGTTATTATTCGTATAAGCTTTTTTTGTAGAGTAAATAGTGAGGGTGCGTCAGTACTGTTGCCCCATAAAATGATACCATAGCTAAACCAAGCGTGGGCATACGCATAATATGTGGTTAGAGCGGTTTCCTGATTGGTGGTCTTTTTGATTTCACGGAGGGCGTATGAGAATTTTGATATTTTTGTTTTAACTTTCTGTATGTGCGCTTTCCAGTTTATATGTGTGTCTATTGTTAATCCAAGATAATGTAGACAAGGAATGAGGGAGGATTTTTCGAAATTCAACCCCTAAGGGAGTTAAATAGAGGATGAAAGTTTGTATGGAAAATCGTAATTTTTGTAGTTTAAACCATGAAAATTGGTGTTTATCGTTCTGATTAATAATTAAAACCACATGTTTCAGTGATTTAAAAAATCGGCCCCTGAGGGCGTAAAATAGAGAATGAAAGTATAAATGGGAAACCCGTTAGTTTTGTAGTTCAAACTATGAAAATTTGTATTTAGCCTTTTGGTTGGTAATTAATAATTACATGTATAAAATCATCCTAGAAGAGGGTAAATTAGGGAATGAAAATTTTGTATAAGAAAAATCCGCGCGCCGAAACTTGGATACTATAATAAGCAGCGTCAGAAGACATTGTTTACCTGGATTAACATCGGGTACTTTAAATCCCGGTAGTACGTTCCCGTGGGATATTTTCCAACATCTACGCGTTACTAATAAATGGGCCTCTTGACGTCGATCACACCTGATGGAAAGCCAGTGATGAAGTCTATGATGGATCGAGCGTGCCCAGAAGATGCCTGTTCACTCTTGTTTTGAAGGTAGACGGGTTAAATGTGTAAGGGAACACAGACACTGGCAGAGAGAGCCACACTTTGGCTGTGCACATAATAAATATGGAGGAGAAGTGCTGAGTACGACTGGTCGGGATATCAACCAAGTTCGGACGGTACCCTGCAGTGCATCTGGTAATCCGGTAGTAAAAGGGCGATACTGGGATCAGTTCGTGGAGCTTCTGTGCACACTCTCCGAAGTACAGTCTGTAGAAGACCGATAGGCAAGCAATATTACGCCGATGAGCCAGGCTGTGAAGCTTAGCCACCGACTTTTCGTCGCCTATGAGCCGTTTTCTTCTGCGTTCCACCGAGTCAAGGGCAGCAAGCTGGTATTTGCTCCATACGGGAATTGAACCCGTGATACGTAGCACAGAAGCCATAAATATGTCACAGCTTTACTAAAAAACCGGTTAATTTTAGAAACATGACTACCATATTTGGACATGTTGTCTCCGGGACCTATGTCAACACATTGATTTGTGTTGTTAACAAAATCGTTTAAAATAGACCGAACATTGTCTATGTAGTTAGCGCATCAAGTGGGAAATTTTGACCAAGTGTGGACAGATATTTAAAATAAGGATTCCGTACTCGTTTGTGATAGGTAATTATGGAAGTAAAGCAATAACACTATGAGTACAAAATAAAAAATGAAACCACTTTTTAAGGTCAAAGTTACCTAAAATCAAGGCAATGTGAAATAAATATTGTTTATTAAAATAAATAAAATTATTCCGTTATGCAGATATAACTAACATGAAATTAAAAGTAAATAAAAAAATGGCTCTTATCCTTAAATTATGATGAAACAGAAAATATATTGTCTATTGAATCCTTAACCTTATCAAACCAACCTTGAAAGAAAGCTTATCAAACACTCACACTTCACATACACACCTCAGTACACACAAACTACACTCATATACACAATCCTAAATACATACATAACCGAAATCATTCACTCTATTTACTCGTCATAATTTGACATTATACATCACTTCTAATATCGACTATTTATTGGTGATTCTCATGAAAATCATCTCACTACGTTTAAATAGATTGATTTTACATATGTAGATTCTTTTACATATTGTGAATGATAGAACGTTGTAAGCCTTACAGACTGTAGATTTATAGACGATTCTCTATTCTTTATTTTTATTCCTCTAAGTACCTGGTACTTATTGACAGGCCTGCACTGTCCTCCCATACCTATTATCACTGTAATTTGAAAACATTGTAAAAGCCAATTATTTTTAAAAGAGTAACCGTGGAGTTTCTTGCCGGCTCTTCTACATAGATAGTGACAAATTGGAGCCATGCACCTAGCTTCTGACGTTTCATAAGTGCCCTTGCAGGTTTATGTGAAATAAAATATTTTGATTTTGATTATTTTGCGAGTAACCTATCCCTTATTTTGTAGCTGCCATGTACAGTATTTTTCACTTGTGCATTAAGTTTTAATAAATAATAAAATAAAATGTGAATCTGATTTTTTAAAATGGTATTTTGCTTTAAATTACTCATCATTAAGCGTTTCCACCACCGGAGAACAGACCTCCAAAACACTAAACATCTCTCTCACAAACCGCTGCGTCTAATGGTACTAATTAAATTAGTTCCTACTACAGCCAATTAACGTCATACACACATACGATACCTACATGAACAGTAATAGTGCCATACACGTGTAGTTTCTTCGTTGTCGTATCGATGATTCCAATTTGAATTCAGTCACTTTGACTGAGCTATCGTTGGCCTTGCAAGGTCTTCTACTAGGGGTGTTCAGTAAAAACTGATAATGAGTATGAAGCAGCATTATTTTATTTTTTGACACAATAATTTATTAAATTTATTAATTAAATTCGACATAAACCTTTGAGGTTTATACACTTGGTATATCGTTTTTCTAATCCTAAGATTCCCTTCTTGAAAAAATCTTCATCTTGATCGCTTAAAAAATCAACATAACTTTAGCAAGTTTGCCGCGGCGACTTTCGCGTATTTCCTGACGCAGATTTTTTATTTGTTCTGCTTAAAAGGCCCCGTAATAGTGGCTCCATGGAGTCACTATTACGGGGCATTAAGTTATGCAATCATTATCACCCCCTGGCTGTCCCAGTAAAGAGAGCCCATAATCTTACCGGCGGATGGAATTGCCTTAAACTTCTTAGGCGTTTGAGATGACGGCCTCTTCCAAGTCATGGACTGTTGTTTTGTTTCAGGATCATAATGGTGGAGCTATGTTTCATCCATAGTTACGAAGCGAGCCAAAAATCGGTCAGGATTTTGTAACAATTCGAACAATGCGAAATCCACAGTCTTGTTTGTTTATGCTCGTCTGTAAGCATTCTAGGCACCCAGCGCGCTGACACTTTTTTCGTGCCCAAATGTTCATGTATAATACTATGGATACTTTCTATCGAAATCTTTAGTTCTTCAGCTACAAAACGAACAGTAACACGACGATCGGCCAAAACAATCTTTCAACTTTTTTATCATTTGTTTGGTAACTGCCGTCGTAGGGCGTCCCGAGCGTAGGTCATCTTTAGTTAAAGTTCTTCCTCTCTTAAACTCGGGACACCACCGCGCAACCGTAGAATACGGAGGAGCATTAACCCCTAATATTCCTTTCAAGTCTAGATTTACTTGCTCAGTAGTATTTTTTTTCAGGAATTTAATCCATTTTGCGTACCGTACTCCGACAAGACGAAAACAAATGACGAAAAGAAAATCAATAATTTTTATTTTATCCAATGTCTGGGCTTTACCTGCCAGTATTTACTTATTTGTTGTTCAAGGAGTTTATATGCCATTATTACTTTTTATTGAACACCCCTAGTGCACAGAGAGCACGACATGAGATGGGTATATAGTTTGCGATGTGGCTCGCATGTCGCACTGCCCCTCATAATACCCCCACCTGAGCAAGTTCTGCCGGCTGCGGATCAGCTGGGTTCTTAGACTTGTTCCCCACATATTGTGCTGAACATTTCTGACTCAGTTTATAAGGTAGGTTTGCGTATCATCAGCATCAGCCAACAGCAGTCGACTGCTGGACCTCTCCAATTGCACGCCATTCAGCTCGATCCTCGGCAATTATTATTCAGCTGCAGCCACCCTGCGAAGATCATCGCTCCATCTAGCTTGAGGGCATCCTACCTTAAGTTTGCTCAACGTTCATCGGTTCTACGGCTATTAAGGCCTCGACATTGTCACTTCAGCTCGCTTATTCTGTGAGCTATGTCGACAACTTTGGTTCTCCACCGGGCTTTATTCCTCAGAGAGACAAGCATAGCTCGTTCATAGCTCACTGACCGACCTTCAATTTATTGGACCAGTCGTACCGTGAGGTTTGGATCTGGTGTTTGGTAACCATGCAACCTCCGCAAGTATTTAACATTGATGGCATTATAAAATAAACACTATTTCGTATTTCGATTATTATTTAATACTAAATACATCTTTTATTAACTCTAAATAAATCCCACAACTCTATATGGAGAGCGTTAGAAGAGCAAGGACTGCATCCAGAGTACATCAGCATAATAAAGGAGATATATAGGAACAGCAAAGCCAGAATTAAACTGGACAGTACCGGACCGGCTTTTGAGATAGAGCGCGGTGTGAGACAAGGGGATCCACTATCACCAAAAATGTTTATAGCTGTTCTAGAACAAATACTGCTTTCGTTGACCTGGAACGATCCCACTATCCCATTTACGATTTGCTGACGACCTTGTCTTACTCTCCGAAGACCCAAACGAGTTACAGTATATGCTGGAGACACTCAATGAAGAAAGCAAGAAAGTGGGACTTGAGGTGAACCAGAGCAAAACTAAAGTTATGACGAACTGCACAGGAACAACAATAACGCTAAACTCGCCACTCCTTGAGTGGGTCAACGAATATGTTTGTCTGGGTCACTTAATTTCTACCAAAGACTGCACAAAAGTCAAAGTCAAAGTCAAAGCATTTATTTCAAATAGGCACTTAAAAAGCACTTTTGAACGTCAACATTTACATTAAAATAGAATTGATTCTAGTCGCCACTTCCAAAATGTAGTTTCGTATGGAGAAGAATGGGCAAGAACCTCCACTGTTACTCTTTTAAAATTATTTAACTACAATATTTAACATACATTCATTGTATAATTATGTGTGAAAATTATGCATCCAGAACAAAATTACTGTACCAAAATAGGTAAAAAGAATGAAATTGAAGCAATTACAAAAAAAAACTTTTATGATAGATACATGGTGCTCACATATTTACAAACATTGTAAAAGTAAATATACAATTTTCCTAGAATATTAACAAGTAGGTAATCAGTCAGTGTGTGAGTTAAAGTAATCACTGAGTGTAATCAATGTCATAAATATAATTAATTACATAATTCAATTAGCAACCAGTTTGATGTTGTCTAGACTCTAGATTGTCCTATGGAGCAGGACCAGCATGTTTCCAAGCATAGCGGGAACAAAGTGGGAAATAGACAGAAGAGTTAAGAAAAGATGGAGTAAGTATTGGGCTATGAAAGAAATCTTCAAGAGTACGCTTCCTACTAACTTAAAGACAAAAGCTATGGAGATCTGCTTGTTGCCGTGTTTAACATACGCCTGCCAAACCATGGCCTCTTACAAAAAAATGACAACAAAAATTAAGAATTTGCCAGATAGCAATAGAGAGAAGCTATATGGGCTATAAACTAAGAGAAAGAGTCAGAAACAGCTCAATACGACAAGAAACCAAGGCAAAAAACGTAATTAAGTAAACTCTAATACTAAAATGGAAATGGGCTGGCCATTTACAAAGAGTTAGCGACGACAGATGGACTAGAACCACAACAAACTGGTATCCTATCAACAAACAGAGAAAGCGTGGGAGACCCAACAAGAGATGGAATGACGACATATCAGGTTTAATAGGAACAACATGGAGCAGACTAGCCAGAGACAGAACAAGATGGAGACAGATGGAGAAGGCTTTTACCGCATTAGGCGGTCCTTAGAATGAAATAAAAAAAATTATAATTAATACTTATTAATAACTAAACTAACCATTATGAATTTTGTTTTAATTAAATTGAAATGTATTTTCTTTTTCAAGTAATAATGCATGTATTGCAATAATTGTAAGGAATCAATAAAATATTTTTATTATTATTATTAGTAATTATACCTCTTTTATTTACTCTACCCGATACTATTTGCCAAAAAAGCGAAACTAGCGTTAACAGCACGGAACCCATAGTGCGCACATCCGACTCGCACTTGGCTGGTATTTCAGAACCCTAAAAAGACAATACACATGCAGACTGTATTGGTGGAAGCTTAAATTAAAACGCGTCGTTTTTTATAGAAAATTAACCTAATTTTGTGATTAATAATTTAAATTAGTAATTAACATTCAAATCAAAATCAATTTCTCTGTTAAAATATTCGAAAATATTTGAAATACCTGATTTATGACGCGAATGATGAAACAATTAATTGAAAATGTCAAGATTAAACAATATCATTGTTATTTCTAACACAAAAAGGTCACAAAAGACGTAAGTAAATTAATTTGTATTGTTTAAAAATATTTTATTAAAACTCACAGTTCATCAAGATGTCAGATCATTATGTCCTTTATGTGGTGAAGCTGTCAACACTGTTTGTTCTCAATACGTCTTAAAGACGTAGGTATCTAGATAGAAGTACCTATACGTCTCTTAGATGTAAAATACAATGAAAATATTTAAAAAAAACGTGAACGGATCAAATCCTGTGTGAAGATTCGCTTGACAAGTAACCTGAAAAATAATATGGAAAATAATCGTAAGTATTTTTATTTTCGTATTATTTATTTTGTGTTGACTGTTTTTTATATCTTTTTATTAGTACATATTTCATTTATTTTAAACATTTTTCTATTTTATTTTGTGACCTGTGTCGTGCATATGAACAATAATAAGTCTAAATTATAATTAACCAATAGACCTCCAAAAAATCGCAGCATCCGAACAAAGATGTCACCAACCAATTAGTATTATCACAACATTGGAATGTGAAGCATTTACGGGCAAAAAACTTAGGGCGACCGCACACGAGCGGCGCCTGCGTCGATACGAATATGTCACCGAAATAGTGTAGTGTGACATTAGGAAGGACGGGGAATTTAAATAGACAAGGGCTGAGATTAAAGTGGCTTAATTTTTTACCGATTTCTAAAAAGGAGGTTCTGAATTAATTGGTAACTTTTAAATATTTTATGTATGTTTCCCGATTACTCGAAGACGCCTGAACCGATTTAGAAAATTCTCTTTTTGTTTGAAAGGGTATACTTCTCAGGTGGTCCCATGGTCATCAGGTCAGGATCTGATGATGGAACCCTGGAGAAATCGAGAGAACTCTTTATATTTTATAGGCACACTTGTTTTGAGTAGGCCACTAGTTGAAATGTGGACTCGTGAATGAGAGAACAGGCCGCGAGATCGATCATTTGTTTTGTATTATGGAAAAGACTGGCCAGCAAATTTTACCTTAGGCCAATTCTACTACGTGCGTGAAAGTTGGCATATTTGAATGTTTGTTACTCAACCACGCGAAAAAGGCTCAACGGATTTTGATGGAATTTGGCACATAGATAGATTATAACCTAGATTAATATATAGAGTTCTTTTTATCCCTGTATTATGTCCGCATGGGATAATTTACGACCTCCACGCGGGCCAAGCCGCGGGTACAGCTCGTATTTTATAAGACACATCTTCAAAAACTCTCATCTCAAATAACTCCAGACAATAAAATGAATTAGTCGCAATCAATAAGAAGTCTACGTCACATCCGGCCGGTCAGCCGCTTCCGGAGCGTTTCCGTTTCCTCCCCGTATCCGGTTCCGGTGGAAAAGTATCGAGAATGGGGAATATTAATTCTCATTGTGTAAGGATGTTAATGTGTTTGTATTGTGAACTCATCTCGGGTATTGCGCGATCGATTTTCGTGATTGCAATTTTTGATTTTAGGGTGAAATGGCGTCTTATCAAGGGGCATCGTGTTGCCTAGAAACTAGGATAAATGATTTTATTTCTGTAAGTAGGTATGTACAAACACTTTTACACGTCAATCATATTTTAAAAACGAAACGAGGTCGGCGTTTCCTCTCTGAGGACTCTGAGAAGAAAGGCCGAAACAAACTCAGAGGTCACAGTCTCATTTAAAGTCCAGACATAATCTTGGTCAGATCATGTGAAGACCATGTGAATTGGTGTCTGAAATGGTTTTTTGAAGAAGGAACCACACAGATTGAGTGGACCTGTCTAGTCAGTGCACGTAATTGTCATTAATGTGTAGCTTAACTCAGAACTTGCTCAACGATTCGACGAACAATATCAAAGGAAGTATATTTGGGTGGGTTGCGGTAGTCAGATAGGAAGACGGTCCATATAAAATACTGGTATTCTGCACTCGGTTGTACTGGAAGCCAACCCCATATGGTTAGGAAAAGGCTGTGCAGATTGAGGGTAAAATGGTTGAAGTTATAATGTTGCTTTTAGGTTTAGTAAGATATCTATGAGTTTTGGAATTTTCGAATGAATTTGAGTCGTAAGTATTCTTGTTTAAACAGTATTTTGTTATTTTTACCATTATTTATTTATATTTTGATGGTTGGATATGTGATTATGGCCCGTAGGTAAAACATAAACCGGTTAAAAATTTAAATAATTCGAATTGATCTGAATTTTGACTAGCCTGATTTGATTTGATTATGGATGTATTTTAAAAGTGAGAAATGTGGGTCTGTAGAGAAAAATGTTGAATTAAATTATAATAGAAATAACTGATTATGTATGTTTTAATAAACTAAAGAAATCGGTAGTTTTGGTATTTTTATTTTATTCTACTATCATATTTGCATCTACAGATAAATAATTTCTAAAAAAGGAACGTATCCTTAACACGATTAAAAACCAAGAATAGGAAAAGGAAATGCCAAAAATAACTTCTTAAAAATCCATTCAGCCTACCATCTGCTTCAAGATAAGGTTATCTGGGGCGCTATTTTATCTGTGCTTAACGACTTTTGGCGCGAACTCTCGGCGCCATGTTTTTGCGTCACCTCACACATCGTTGATGAAGTAATTAGGCGAAAATTGATGATTTTTTGTTGAAATAGGTGTTAGTTTTTTGCAAGAGGAGGGTTTAAGCCATTTTGAACTGGGTGACCAGCTTGTTAGCAAAGGATAGCAGGCTCTGTTAATAATAATAACGAACTTCACTTGAAGGTCGATGTATTTACATGCCATTTGAGTGAATTCGCGAAAATACTGTTGTTTATTTTATGTTATAGTATAGATTAGACTTTATGTTGTTGTTTTTTCTTATTTCTTATATTTTTAATATTGTTTTTGTTACGTTTTTCATAGTTTTTAATTGTAAGTTCACTTTAAGACCGCGCTATCGCATTAGGTAATGATAGTTGTAAGGGAGATTTTAACAAATAACTAAATAAATAAATAACGTTTTAGACAAAAAGAAATTACTTTGTAATAATACATTCAAACTACTACAGAAGATACTAACAGTTTGCTATTTTTAATTCAATGAATAATTAACTAGGTAAGCAAGTCATTGGCACTAGCTAAAAAAACACCGGTTCTGTTGTTCGTAGCCTTGAATTCAGTGCGATTTAGATTCGTGAATAGCAAATTCATTTATCTAGCCTCAAAGAGATGTCAGCATCAATTGGTGGGTTCCGCAAGGGCTGATGCCTGCCAGGGGTGCGGGTTGTTCAAAGGAGATACCATGGCCCCTGGCACACAGGCAACTGAAGGAACACGGGTGGGTTTTAGTTAGTAAAAGTCTGATACGCCCTCCTGCTCCACTCAGAGCAGGAGAAGTTATTTGAAGATTTCTCATCCTCAAAAAAAAAATAAACGCCAGAATTTCCGGCAGAGTTAGGTAGAGGTGCACCTATAAGTGGTACACATTTCGCCAGTTACGCATAAGTCCCATGTAATAGAGGGTGAGCCTAAGGCCATCAACCAGGCACAAATCCAGAGTCCGGGCTGCTACTGAGGAATTCCAGATGGAAAATCAAAAATCAAAATCAAAATCAAAATATTTTTATTTCACATAAACCTGCAAGGGCACTTATGAAACGTCAGAAGCTAGGTGCACGGTTCCAATTTGTCGCTTCCTATGGAGAAGAGCCGGCAAGAAACTCCACGGTTACTCTTTTAAAAATAATTGGATTTTATAATGTTTTCAAATTACAGTGATATTAGGTATGGGAGGACAGTGCAGGCCTGTCAATAAGTACCAGGTACTTAGAGGAATGAAAATAAAGAACAGAAACTGTAGGCCTACAACGTTCTCTCATTCACAATATGTAAAAGAATCTACATAAGTAAAATCAACCTATTTAAACCAAGTGATATGATTTCCATGAGAATCACTAATAAATACTCGATATTACAAGGGTTGTATAATGTCAAATAATGACGAGAATATGTCAGAAAGTGTAAAAAATAAAATAATTAAAATTAACATTGTAATTTGGAAGCAGTTAATAGACGCTCACAAAGTTATGGTGCTAATGAGTTACCAGGGAAGCCACATGTGCAGAAGGAATTAATGCCAAACTTCCTTGTCTTCAACGTAGTCTTTTATCTTATAATATGCTTTTTTGATAAGGACACGTTTGATGTGAGTTTTAAACTTTCCATCGCTAAGTTCTGTAACCGATTTTGGCAACTTGTTATAGAAGCGGATACTGTTTATTAGAAATGACTTGCTAGTTTTAGTTAATCTAAATTTTGGAATCACAATTTCATCTTTACTACGTGTATTTAGATTATGGAAGTCGCATCTTTTTTTGAAAAGACCTAAATTTTTGCGAACATACAAGATATTTTCTAGGATATAAAGAGAAGGCAGAGTTAGTATGTCAACTTCGTTGAATTTGTTTCTAAGAGACTCGCGAGGCCCCATTTTATAGATTGCGCGGATTGCCCTCTTTTGTAGAATGAAAACTGAATCTACGTCAGCTGCCGACCCCCACAGCAGAACGCCATAAGACATAATACTGTGAAAATAAGCAAAGTATACTAACCTAGCTGTGGCTACATCAGTCAACTGCCTTATTTTTCTTACTGCGTAAGCAGCTGAGCTTAATCTACTTGAAAGAGCTCTAATGTGGGCACCCCATTGCAATTTTGAATCTAAAGTAATTCCTAGAAATACAGTTTCCGAAATAGCATCTAGTTTCTTGCCATCAAGTTTTAAATTTAGCCCTACTTGGGGTACATTTGGTAATGAGAACTTAAGACATTTAGTTTTGTTCGCATTGAGTAAAAGATTATTAGCCGCAAACCATTTCGAGAGAACAGCTAGACTATCGTTGACATGTAAGACATCCGTATCTTTTCTATCTATTCTAAAAATAAGAGAAGTGTCATCAGCGAATAAAATTATATCCGAGAAGTTAGCCATCAGGTAAGGAAGGTCATTAATATAAACTAGAAATAAAAAAGGGCCAAGAATTGAACCTTGAGGCACGCCCATCTCAACTAGAGACCCCGAGGACGTTGCCCCGTTAACATTTACTTTTTGCTGCCTGTTTGATAAATAGGAAAGCACAAGATCAGCAGCTCGTCCACGAAGTCCGTAGTGGTGTAATTTACAGATGAGTGTATTGTGGTCAACGCAGTCAAACGCTTTTGAGAGGTCACAGAAAATGCCAATTGCATCCTGGGACTTCTCCCATGATTCCAAAATGTGACTGATGAGTTGTACTCCCGCGTCAGTCGTTGACCTACCTTTCGTGAAACCAAACTGTCGACTATGTAAAATCCCATTTGAGTTAAAATGTGACAACATCTGGTCCAACATGATTTTTTCATAAATTTTGCTCAATGCTGGAAGCACAGATATAGGTCTATAATTAGAGGGATCACTCCTACTACCCGATTTGAAAATTGGTACTACTTTACTATGTTTCATTAAGTCAGGAAACGTACCAGTGTCTAAACATTGATTAAATATGCCTGTTAGGACAGGGGCAATTGTGTCAATGATATCTTCAAGAACCTTAACGGAAATCCCCCATAAGTCTTCAGTGTTTTTTATGTTAAGACTTTTAAATGCTGTTGTAATTGTGGCAATAGAAATGGGTTTGAATTCAAAATTTGGAATGTCCTTACTGAAGTTTTCTTTAAGAAGAGATTCAGCTAATACAGATGATGACGGGAGAGATTTCGTAACCTCTATTGGGATGTTGGTAAAGAAATGTTCTAAAGTCTCAGCAACTTTTAACTTATCTGAAATAGTTTCATTATCAATTTTTAGAGCTAATTCAATCTGATCTCGCTGTTGTGTGTTTCCAGTTTCTTTGTTAATTACCTGCCACACAGCTTTTATTTTATTTTTAGAAATATTAATTTTGTTACTTATTAATTTAGATTTAGCTTGAGCGCAGACTCTTTTAAATATCTTAGAATAGTTTCTTACATAATTATGAAGGGCCTGATCAGAAGTCAATGATTTTTCGTGATACAAATTATATAAGATATCTCTGCTTTTTCGAATGCCAGCTGTGGCCCATTCGCTAAATTTTGGTTTAGCAGAGATTGTGACTTTTTTTACAGGACATGCTTTATTGAATTCTTGGCATACTGTAGAAAAAAATGTGTCATAGTTTATATTGGGATCTTGTGAATCAAAACTTGCTGTTGAGAGATTGCTAAGAACATAATTTTTAAATGTTTTCAATTTATTTTTAGTCAGAGGTCTCAATTCAATGGTTTTATGTAGTTGTAACTTTTTATCTAAGTCAAACGATACAAGCTGCGACCAGCGACCAGTATGGTCTGACCTGACGCCACTAATTAAGGAAGAGTCCTTTATTTTACAATTAGTAAATACATTGTCTATGCATGAAGCTGTGGTTGCTGTTATTCTAGTCGCTTCATTAAATATACATTTTAAATTGAATGATTTAAACAATGAGATAAGCTTACATTTTTCTGGTGAGTTAACTAATAGATCAATATTTAGGTCACCACACACAAAAACTAATTTATTATCTTTAAAAAGTTTACCTAATATTTCTTCCATAATGATCAAAAATGATGACAAGTCCGAGGCTGGTGGTCTATAAACAGACAAGAAAGTATGGCCCTCAATCTCCGCACATGCTACCTCACATAAGCGATCAACAGAGCAAGCAGTAATATCCTTTCTCTCCTTATATCTAAAACAACTATTGCATAATATCAAAGTACCACCGCCTATCGAAGACCTGTTGTACGCACTGGCAACTGAAAAATTATTTACATTAAACAACATCCTATCTGGTTTTAACCAGGTTTCACAAAAACATAGGATATCCATATGATATTTATCTATTAACATTTCCACGTCTAGGATTTTGCCAGGGAAGCGATTTATATTTTGGTGATACAGTAAGATATTCTTATTACGCTTCTCTTTTGTCGTGTCTAAGAGTTTAAAGAATTAATTACAGTATTATTAGAAGTACTAGATAATACTGTTTCGTCACTTAACCTAGTCTCAGTTAAATCATCAATAACTGCGTGTATATTGTAAGCTAACAAAGTAGCTAATACATGTTGACTTTTCTTGGGAAGAAACATATGTTCCCGAACTATTACAAAATCTCTAACAAAATTGTTAGTATCAAAATACAATAAACGGTCACTATGACGACATGTCAAAATATGCATTAAATTATTTAAGCTAAAAATGTAATCATTTTCTTCATAATTCAATTTTTTTGAATATGGCAAAGCACATAATATTATTTTACCTAATTTTAATTTAAGTAGGGTGTCAATACCATTAACTATGTCCTTTTTAGTTAAACTCAGACTGTTTCCAATTAAAAGAACTACAGTTGTCTGCTCATTCAATTTTGTGTGTTTTATTTTATGAACAAGCTCATTAAAATGCAGGTTATGGTAACAACAGTTCGTTATAGTATGTTTTGAGCGGTTATTTAACAATGATCCAAAACCTGCTCCTAATCTATCAGAATATACCAAAACATTACTTTGAGTGGGATAGGTACTTTCTAGTGTATGAGTTAAATTGGGTGAAGCGACAGAAACAACATGCTGTGGCATGAGAGGTGGCGGAGTGGGAGCACAATTACAGGTGAGATTGTTGGTCAGTGACTCATACCTCTCTGCATTGTACTTCACCAAGTCCACCAACTCACAGGCCTCCTGCAAACGGTCGCTTAACATTTGTTGACTAGACTCATACTTACAAGATATTTCTTTAAGCGTATTTTCCCTGCTCAGTAATTCCTTTTGAAGGTTTTGTATGTCAACATTATACATGAACCTACTTGTTTCCAACTTGTTATTACATACATTTAGTTGGCTTTGTAAGTTGACACGTTCTTTCCTAAGATTTAGGTTATATTTGTAAACACTTTGTGTCTTCAACAGTTTCTTGTATTTTTTAATATTCTTACTAATTTTAATATATTTCTTAATTTTATTATGACTAGTTAGAGCTGGACATCTAGTTAAGGTATTGTCCCCAGTCAGGTCTATGGTAACGGTGGGCTTCACATACTCCAGTCCGGATACACTACCAACCAGCTCGTCGTAAAGGTTGTTGGTGTTGGCAACCTGTTCGCTGGCTTTCAGAGAGTTGATGGTGGAAATTGTGTTGTTGGCCTTGCATAAATCTGCTTCAAGACCTGATATCCGTTTCAGTGCCTGGTCATGAGTGTCACTGCAATGTTGGAAGTCTGACACTAGTTGACGGAGAAGGCGATGCTGTTCAAGTATGTCCATATGCTGAGTGTGTAGTTCAACAAGCTGGCTCTTAAGTTGAGTGTTTTTGTCAATTATCTTCTTCACTTCTACCTCACTGTCCTCTCTTTCCTGTAGTAGTTGGTCGCATTCTTTTCTTGATGCCTCCAGCTCCTTCAGTGCTGCTTTCAGCTTGTCACTCATGTCACGAACAGTGGCTCCGCGGGTCATCATGTTTAGAACGTTCCCCAAGTGGCACCTGGAATGTGACAAGAAACAGCTAAGTGTATGAGGAAGCTAGATAAGTTGAGAACTTGGGAAGATATGAGAGTAAGATTGGAAGAAATAGGTAAATTAAAAAGTAAAATAAAAATTAACAGACAAAAAATGAAGTATTGAATAGATTATGAAAAATGGAGGTATAAGGAAAAAGGAAACTATTCAATTTGTTCTGGGGCTTATCACAATTTTAACTGCTTACAGAAAGACTTTAATTAGATAAAACTTAAGTTAAATAACTGGGCTAGCTAATTTCCAATAAATAAGAGCGTAATGTAAGAATGTACATGGGCATGAGATTAGTACATAACAGGGTTTTATAATTACGACCATTCAATTAATTTTAAACAAAAGCCAACCAATTAGGGTTTCATATGTGTGAAGTAAAGTTTGTAGTATTGGTTTTATGTCTGAGGCAAGTGTTTTCGTCTTCGATTTTGCTTCCACAATATTTGTCAAGCGAAAGGAGACATAAACGGTGCCGGTGTGTACTGGACGTTGCTCATAACCCTGAGCAGTGTATTCAGATGTTGTATATTGTGTAGATATAACTAGAATAATGAATATTATAAAACAAAATACTCCCCGGGTTTATTGAATTCAAATCAGCTGCCCGAAGTTTCAAAGGTTGACAGCCGGTAGATGATTTTTCGAAGTGTCGAATATTATGAATAATCACAACAAAAACACGGCACAAACACTGCGTGATACACTTTATACTTAGATTCTAAGATAAACAATAGTTATAACATAAAATAAACACAATTTTAAAGAAATTTACTAATTTAAAACTACGAGGTCGTTTTTTCACGACCTGTCACCAGTGTTGCCAGCGCAAAAAAAAAACCCAACAGGTAACTTTGCCCGACCCGAGAATCGAACCATGACCTCAACAGTAGCGTTTTCGACCAAGAGACCAGCGTGCAGAGGATATTTGTGAATATTTAATGAATGCCTTACAAACATATGAAACGGTTTCGTAATTGACCGACTAATCGACAACGTACACCTACTTACTTACAGCCAAAACCACAGCAGATAGATACATGTTCAAGAAACGTTTCTAATGCAGCAGGCTTAGCACGAGAACCGTAGAGAAACGTTTTGTCGACGGAAGAGCAGACAAAAATGACGTTTCCGTGTAGACAGTTGACAGTTTTGTACCGAGAAATGTAGACAAGCAATTTCTATTTTACGGTCGAGTAGAAATAGAAAGCGATTTTTTTTTCTTGGATGGTAAATCATCAAATAACTTCTCCAGCTCTGGGTGGAGCAGGACGGCGTGTCAGACTTTTACTGACTAAAACCCACCCGTGTTCACTCAGTTGCCTCAAGCTAAGCCTACAGGGGGAGTGGTGGCCCAGTGGCCGTAACATAAGTAAATACAAGTTGTCGGTTGTAGGTTTGAACCTACTCATATCACCACTGCTTTCAAAAGTGTTTAAGGAAGGCATGGTTGAAAAAGCGGCACCTTCTGCGATAACAAAAAATACAGAGAGATACCCACCAACCCACTAGACTATGGGCACGACACGATTGTGGCGGTAAGTCCCCTCTTTGAGGAGTGGATTGAGAGGCGGCACGGCGTCCTCACCTTCCACTTGACGCAGGTCCTCACCGAACATGGGTGTTTCGGGAGGTTCCTGTTTCGTATAAGGCGGGAGGAAACGCCCTGGTGTTTCCACTGCGTAGATCGCCCTGAGGACACGGTGGAGCATACGGTGAAGGTTTACCCGGCTTGGACGGAGCACCGCCGTATCCTCGTGAAGGCGATCGGCGGCGGTAATATCTCACGTACGGCCCTGGTCCAGGCTATGGTAAGGAGCGAGAGTGCATGGGTAGCCGTCATCTCCTTCTGCGAAGCAGTAATGCTCGCGAAGAGGGAGGTGGCGCACGTGAGGGAGAGGCAGTATATGCGCCCTCACGGCCCTAGCCTCTGCAGGAGACGCCTTGGGCGTCGGGAATCCCAGGCTGATTCCCAGCCACCGTAGGCACGGGCTTGCGGACGGTGAGTAATGGGTAGCTCGCTGTCCGGTAAGGACCAAGCCCGGGTCGACGGCGCGTTGTGTTCCACGCTCGCCTCAAAGAGATGTCAGCAGCAACTAATGGGACCCGCAAGGGCTGATGCCTGCCAGGGGTGCGGGTTGTTCGAAAGACATACCGTGGCCCCTGGCATACAGGTAAATGAGGGAGCACGGGTGTTTGATGATTTCCCACCCTCAAAAAATAAACCCACTGGACTAGATACGGGCCACTCCCTCATCTATAGAGAATTCCTGGCATTGGGAACATGATTAAGTAACTGATAGTGAAAATTTAGTCTAAATCGCGGCTAATTACACTACACGATATTCAGGGGGCCCGATATTTAAGTGATGTGTTTTTTTCATAGGGACACGTCCTCCCTTTCTTTTATTACACCAGCCCGGTTTAGGGAAAGAGTTCCTGCGTATCGGTGTAATAAGGCTTTTACTCCATTTACCTAAGTATAGTATAAAAATACTGTTTACAAAGCTTGGTAATCTATAAATGTATATCTGGGGACATTTTTGTTAAAGTCGTAAATTATTGTAACAGTTAAAATAGAACTCGTAGTGCTAAGTGCGTTGGCGTTAGTGTCCTAAATATAAAATATTCTAAACTAAAAATAAAAACTTTATCGAATTAAAAAGTAAAAATAAATCTGGTCCTAAATGAAACTAAACTTTAATGCGGTTTTAGTCTAACAAGAAAGATTAAAACAAAAAATAAGAATAGGAATACAAGATTTAAAAGTTATAAATAGATCGTGATAAATTAGTAAGTAAGTATTTTAGTGTCAATATGTCTACGTACTTCTATCCAGAAATATTAGCATTTACGTAGAAGAATTTCCAGTACTCAAAATAAATAAGTTGCGTTTTTATGAGAGCAGGTCCTACCTAAGCCAATAGAGCTAAATTATACAAATAATATTTTTTGTAAAATTTATGTTTGGTCCCTTATAAAAAAGAAGAAAATATATTTTTACTAGGTAACTCTAAGAAAATAATAACATTATTCTAAGTTTTAAAATAATAATCACGAAAAACTTAAGTTAGATTAAAATTGCTTATACGCTAGATTGTAATCAATTATTAAGAGCCGGGTTTTTTTTATTACAGGATAAAAAATATGTGTCTAAAATATAGGAAGGTAAGTAGGTCTACGGTCTACCTACTTATTCAGTAGGTATACAAACTCAATCCCATGCAAAAAGCCTATAACATGTTATTGGTACCTACATTATTTTTTTAAAGAAGTACTAGTACTGTAGTATTTATGGCACAAAATTGCACGTGGCAGAAGTTTTCACTAAAGTCAACAGAAGAATAATAAAGAAAGAATAGTAATTCGCACAGACGAACAGCTGTTATCCTCCCTTGCCCCATTCCCAGTCGGCACAAGCTCGCAATACGATCAATAAGAAGCACCTCCCATCAAACAGTACTACGACTTAAAATATACGCCTCTGCTTTTCCGGCAGTAAAAACCGTGAGCGTAATGATGCTTACTTAAAATTCATCGAACAGCCAAAGCGAAACACAAATAATACCTTTTAAATACTGTCCGAATCAAATAAAAATTGGCTTGCGATTAATCAAAAATAAAACACGAAACTCCAAAGATTAACTTGGCAAGATTATAAAAAAGTAAAATAAAAAAAAAATAACCAAGTCCACGGATCAAAATCATAAATCATGCTCATTATATCCGAACCGGATTATTTTTTACCGAATAAAATGTTCAAAAAAGCATCAAAAGGCTGTAGGGAGCGCCATTTTGTAAGGGCACTGTCGATTTGGGCGGGAAAATGGGAAGCTACTAGCCAACCAGCGCGGCCAATGCCAATAGGCGTTCTAGAATTCCGCCAATGGGAGACGAGGACGGTCTGCTCATGCGCTTTCGAGTCGATCCATAGAATTATAGATATAATACGGCAGTGTGGGCTTGGCCGGCGCGGTGACACGACGTACGTGATAAACGAACATTTTTTTTTGTAGAAATAAATATGTCGAAGTGCCTAACCGTAATTAGTGGAATTTTTATTTAAGCCTAAACAATATTTTTGGTGTATTCCGTTTGTGATAGAACTATAGTGTTAAAAAAACTTTTTTTTTTCGTGTGTAACATAGACTTAATAAAAAAAATACATTTATATTCATAAAGTGTGATGTCATTGCAATAAATAAACAACTGGATCCAGTTTTTAAACACACAACTCACCTTAAGACAAAGAGTAACACAACCAAAAATAAGTTAAACATAAAAAAATATCGGGTGTGAGCGGTTTTTATAGGATATTTTGTTAAAAGTATTAAAGGTGATCACCGGTGAAGATATAACTGCGTCAGTGATGGTGATGGCCAGCGGGGGCGGTGGTGGGCTGGTGCAGTCCCCACCCGACATGTTACATCACCACAATATCATGGACACATCATCACACGTCGAAATGATGCCCAGTGAGTAGTTTTTTTTGTCGCTGAATGGTCTTGACGTCCATCACGATGGATGATGTGTATGATGTATCGAGCGGGTCCGGAAGATTTTTTTATACTTACGAAAAAGTTTGGTAGCTCAGTGACAGTTGACATACAGGCTGACGATTGAGTCACCTGCATTGGTCAGGGGGTGACGCTTCCTGTCATATTAAATAGCTGTCGCTATGAAAATCAGTTATTATCTAACTCGTAAAGGGAAATAAAAACATAGGGTCATGTACCGAAATAGTCTGTAGGTATACCTAGGTATTGTCTCCCTGTAATTAGGGCTGTTTTTTAGACAGCCTAAATCTATACCTCGTGAATACTTAAGTCTGATGGTTTAACAAGCAATTATATTTATTCCTTAGATAATAGTTAAGTATTTGACGGTTGAAGAAGCAGGAACAGACCGAGAATATGGTCTAAAGTTAAATCTCAACATAATACAAGCGAAAATTAAACTACTTAGGCCTTAATAAATATTGATTGAAGCATTATTATAAAGCATTTTTTAGCATTTTAGTTTTCAGGGCATAACTAAAGGATTGTGGTAACTAAGGGGAGTTTTGGAAATGTCAATATTCTTATTAAAATTAAATTTTATTCACTGAGAAAAATCTAGGCAATTCAGGCACGCTTGCGTCACTCGCATCACTGAATACGTTTAGCGCTAAACACATTTGAACATTATTTTGTCTCTGCATGCCATATTCAAGCGGTTGATAGAAACAGAGCAATGTTTGAGCGGTGTCCTAGATACTTTTAGTGGTAAATGAATTGAGCTATTTGTGGTGCAAGCAGGCCTTAGTAAACAAGACTTTGTTCTTTTTTTTTTCAGAAAAAAAAGGGATATCAATTTAAAATCAAAGTATAGTTAAATGTAGGTACTGTTGTAACTGCTGCATTTAAGTAATGAATGATAGAATTTCTGAAACGACAAAAACAGATGTGTGCCATGTCAATATGGGCTAACAAAAAAATTCTATTCTTGTTTTTAAGTTTAACATTGGGATCAATTTTTACTAGGTTGGTCGGAAATTTTCGGTATTCACCTTTAATGATATCTTTGAAAAACGTTATTTCGCTTAACCGGATCTTATATTGAAAACAAAACTTGGTTTGCGTTTTAATTTAATTAATATCTTTTTTTATAAAACGCGTCAAATAAGATTTTTTTGTAGAGGCTTTACTTAGGCCATTCTGGATGGAAAACAAAAAGAATTATAAAGAGTAATTTAATTTCGATATTTCTCAACAAGTCATAATAAAAACACGCCAATAAACAACAAGTATTGAAAAAGACTAACAAGAACTAAAATAATTTGATAGAACAAAATTTCAAAATCAGAAACTGTCGAAACTAAATTCAAAACTTCACAAACCGCCAAGCAGTCTAACCTGCCAGTACCAAAAATCCCAGCACATTGTTAGCACAGTAAGTGATAATGTAATTATTAGTCACCGTATGTGGCATTCAACTTCACCCGGTTCCATACCGGTTTGGTTCCGATCAGGCTATAAGAGAAAGGTGACAATATTCACAATTATCAACATCGTGTGGCTACTCATTTTGGTCCGGTTTGGTTTGTTTCATACACTTTGTTTCTGGGACAACATTTGACTAATATGTCTTCATTATCCCAAATAGGATGGGAAACAAATGAATGTGTTTAGTTTTGGCACTGTTCCTTAACCCTTAAATACGGATCTTATTGTCTACTGCATATTTTTAATTTCTGAGTTTATATTGGACGTAACTAACAGCGGTAAAAGAAAAACATCGTGAGACAAGCTGTAATGTTACCATACTAACACTAATAGTGTTGGGGTAGTGAACGATTTTGCGTAAAGAACGAATGATAATAATGGCGTCATTTTAAATTAAAGCATTTTTAAACTCAACCCAATAGAATTAGTTTTGGGGGCATGTCGAACAAAATAATAAATATTTTGAGATGAATGAAGTTAAAATTATTTGAAGAATGTTAGTAATGTGACCCCTTCGTCAAGGAGTGCTTGCGTATCTCACGTATTAAAAGTAGACAATGATGTGTCGTATGGACCATGTTATTGATAACATTACTGATACCTTTATAATAAATACTAGCATTTGCCAGCGGCTTCGGCCTCGAGGAGGTCGAAAATTATCCCACGGGAATGTAAGAAAGTATATGTTAATCCAGGTTATAAACTATCTGTACGCCAAAATTCACCCCAACCCGTTCATTTGCCGTATTTGTGTGATTGAGTAACAATCATACAAACTTCCACATTTCTAAATACACATCCTAAGTTGTTTTATTTTAAATTACCTTACTAGAGAACAAGAAACAAAATATATAACAAATTTTACAATTTTTAATAGTGCGTGTCATGATTTTAAGACAGGTTATTACATTTAAAATAAAAAATTTGCTTGTATATACGTTATTTCAAGTTCATTCAATTTCGTTCGTTCTTACACCACCTCACCTCACTATCTTTTTTTTTGTCAAAATCTGATAATCCTTCAACTGTCAAGCCACTCAATACAATTAAAAGTCGAACTTTAGTTAAAATAAGTCTGAACCACGTTCCCGTAGCCATGGCAACCCGTTTTGAGCAAGCGCGGTTATCAATGCTCGTGCCTTCTCCGTTTGAGAAGAGGTCTTTGCGCTGCAGTGGGTCTATAGACTGGTATTAATAATAGTAATTATTGCCTGGAAAGGTATTTCATAAATTAAGCAATATGATGATTTTTGTTGATTTAAGTTGGAGATACTTTAAATGAAATAACAAATGAGTATTTGATCTTACCTATGCCAGGATTAGAGACAAGATAAATCTATTCATAACCGGTGATAACCAGTTTTTAGAAGCCCATAAAAACACTTTTTAATTGTCAAGGAGTCGGTCAGTCAGATAGATAAAGCTGCCCATTCCAAAGCGTAGTAGGTTCCTATGGACAAAAAAGGGCAAAAAACAGTGATCTCACTGTTAACTTCTCATCAAAGTACGTAAAAGATACTTTGACCAGCACTCGGTTTAAGCCTGCTAAAAAGCTCTGAGCGAACCAAATATTGTCTTAGCTGCAATTAATTCCGTAAACAAAGCAGATTAGATCACCGAAATAGAGGCCAATTAGTAGCTAAAAAGATCAGATTTCCGTTTATTTGTTAAAACGGATATACATTTTTCGGTAGGTGCCTTCTGTGTAGGTAAGCGGCAAGGATTGACAACCCTTTTTTTGTTAAATGGACTAAGCAAGACTAATAAATAACAGCGTTTTATTTTGACTGCCTCGTCGGTTTAGTGGTAGCAAGCGTTAGTGCTGAACATGAGGACCTGGGTTCGATTCCCGGGTTGGACAATGTGTTATTGGATTTTCACAGCCACGTACTGGATTTGTGTCCGATTGATGGCAGTTTGCTCGCCCTTATTAGTGAAATGTAGGTGTATCTACTATAAGCTACTCATCTGTCTAACCCTTCGGGGATTACCGGCGCTATATTACGTTCTGTTATGTAGTTTAGTTTACTAATTTTGTCTGGAGTTACCTAATCCCAGATTTAGTCAGGACCCAGATATTTTTTTAATTGACTAAGGTACCCAAAATCATTTCTCACAAATATTTTTTGTCGAACAAATCTTGATGTTAGTTAGCGTTCAAGTAAATCAATATTTTACAACTCCAAGGCTTTTTGTATTGCAAGATTTTGCACTGTGATCATTCTTTACTCAGGCTTTCAAGGTTGGGCATTAAAATTGAGAGTAATAAGTTTTGCAAGCTTTCAATCACGTTAAAGAATAAATTGTATCAACTGTGACCGTGGAATACATTTTTTTGATTTTATATTTTGAGGTTAAGACTTAGTTGACTCGTTTCTTTTGTAATTAATATTATCTTTTATTACAACTTGTTATTTTATTAGTTTCGACTGTAAGGTTGCGAAAACAATTAATTTATTGCATTTTGAATCATTTATAAAATACGTTGTATGATAATTATTTAAGAAACAAGGTCAATAAAAAATGTAAGACTGTTCTAAAGAAATAAGAATTTTAACAAGTATTATTTTTATTTTTACTTTAGTCGTAAAATATATACAAGGCATGGATTTGCATCAGTATATAGAAACAAGTAATAAAATAAAACAAAACAAACATAGCTACCTACTTTGAAAATAAAACATAAAATCAATAAATATTTCAGTCTAATTAAAATGTTTTGAAAAATGCTCACATAATTTTAATTAAATTAAAATAAAACCAAGCAAAACATTGCGGACTAAATCTTAACACTAAAATAATATTATTATTTTACTTTTAGCGTGCCGAAAATTTTTATGTACACAGTTAATCAAATAATGGGAATTCCATCTACCATCCAATCCTGCGCCAAAAGGGGGAAGATTTATAAATCACGGGGTCTTTGGGACCGAGGCATTATTTTTGGCAGAGCAAGCGTAACTGCCCATTAGAGGGTTACGCATAAAATTTATGCGAAAGAAAGAATTTATTGAATTGAAAGCTAGTGCTTTTGCCAGTGGCTTCGCCCGCGTGAAAGTCGAAAACCGGAACCGGGATAAAAGTATCTTATGTGTTAATCCAGATTACAAATTATTTGTGTGCCAAATTTCATTAAAATCCGTTCTGCCATTTTTGCATGATTGAGTAACAAACATACAAACTTTCACATTTATAATATTAGTAGGATATAGTAGGATAGTTGTCCAACTAGTCTGGCGTGCGGGTTGGATTTGATTTGAGTCGATTTTTTTATTTGAATAATTGCGCCTACTCCTTCAGGTTGCAAATATTATTCAAGAATAGGTACTGTTAGCACGAGAACTGTACCGACAGATTGTACTGTGATTTTAGTTGTAGTGGTTTTAGTTTTTTTTTCCATGTATCAGGAGATTTGTGTTTTACCAATTCATTCTATCTCTTTGAATAAACAGGTTAAAAAGTAGATACTCTGAGAGCATTATTTCATTTACTTACTGGGTACTTCATATTCATTATCGACTAGAAGTTATTAAATTCGGAACTTATGAGAATTTCCATGGTAATCAATGTTTTTCCTAATACTTTTAGCGTGTAAATTAAAAATATTTTAATATTAATCGTGTTATTCTTAAACGTATAGATATGTAACTGACTATATCGACCAAGAAGGTAGTACACACAGCTTCACTAATTGGTTACCCCTCCAAAAGACAATATGTGTGTTCAAATCCGTAGTAGGTCTAGGTCTTAGGACTACGTCATGTCGTCTCTGCCTACAGACGTTTTAAAGTGAACGTATACCTATACTATCAAACGCTGTAGTTGTAACTTGAGGGTAGGGATTATTTTTTTTAAGAAAACTTAAAGTAAGTTAAATTAGTGCATCCCCTCAAATGACAATTTCTACCGATTAGTCAGCGATAAAGTGACTCGGACGATAGTGGATAACAATTTAATCGCATTGCATATGGGCTCGCTGACTAGTTCGTCAAACTAGCTAGTAACTGACTAGTATTGAGTATGACGGTGTTCGATGATGCGATGGTTCGAATCCAATTCGAAACAATAAACTCTTTTTGAAGTATTCTGTAGGTTATTCGTAACGAATTCAATAATGTAGCAGTGTAACATTTTAAAACTTGAGGGGTTAGCACATACTGACGCTGTGTGTACCTATTTATACAAAAATAATTCAAGCGGCCAATAATGCTGACACAAAAATACTTGGAATTTTATAGCAGCCGTTTTTCTTCTATATGTTATAAATTCGTTCTAGCAAAATATTCGCGTGTTTTACTAAATTTTATTAAATGTCAAACGTAAATTTAAAAAAAAATGTCAAGCGAAATTAATTCAATTAGCGTAATTAAAGTTTAAAATGTATTTTATTGGGCAAAATATCGCTGTTTATAAAATTGATAGCTTCAATTTAAACTTTCAACGTTAACTAATAGTGTAATTAAATTTTGTTAAGTTTAATTTTGTATTTCTGTCGCGTGGCAAAGCCCTATTAGGCTAAGATAAAATGTGCAATTTCTTTACCAAAACACCAAAGTACATTTTTAAAATTACCGAAATGTTTCTTAAAACATACAATGTTGTGTACAGTTCCTTAAATGTAATATTATTTTAGGTTCATTAAAAAAGAGGTAAGTACTACCTAAATTATAGGTACAGGCAAGCCTGTCAAAATCACCTACCCTTCAGAGGAGGCTAAACTTCTCTAACTAGAGAAGATATTGCAAAAAAAATGAAAAAATTAACGGCCTCTAGGTCATTATATTTTTAAATGATTATTTAAGGCTAAAATTAAAAATCGATTGGGTTTTCTGTAAACTGTAAGACCAAATTTTAAAGTTTATTTTCTTGCGCTCTTACAATCTAAAAATAGTACCATTACGATTGTAGAATTTCTTTGTTAAAGTAATTAATCAGGAAAGTACTCAAATCCGAAATATCTGACAAAAACATTTTAAAAGTATTTTTATTTTTAGCCTTAGAGTTACGAAAGAAAAAGGGCGCCATATCATCTTGGGCCTAGGGCGCCATTAAATCTAAATCCGCTACTGCTGTCAGTATGACTGCGTCGTTCTTCTAAACTCTGCAACGGATTTTGATGCGATATTCACCCTCATTTTGAGAGTTTTTCCTGTAAGGTTTATGTGTAGGTATCTCAAATTAATATTAAACTAACCCATAAAGAAATCGAAACCGTGAAGAGTAGGAGCAGCATGTCGATTCTGTAACAACTCACCGCGTGAAGTGAGCGTGGAGTGAGCTGTCATTGTTATCCCACTGATGCTAGGGATTGACCAAGCATCAGCATTGCTATTCTGTAACTATCTCACCGCGTGAAATGAGCGTGAGGTGTGCTGTCCGTCTCAATCCACTTGATGCTTAGTCAATCCCTAGCATCAGTGGGATGACACCGACAGCTCACTCCACGCTCACTTCGCGCGATGAGATGGTTACAGAATCGACATGCAGGTCATTAGTACCTATTTCGGATGGCAGGGACGATCTGTTACCATGATTTCAGTAGCTGCATGATTCTGAAATGTTTCGTTGGTGATCTATAAACTGAATCCCTATTTCCCTTGGTTACGACATCACACGCGAACGGCGGGACCAATTTTGCTAATTCTTTTTTTTGTTGCGTTTGTTATTGTCAGAAGCTTCTTATGAAAATAAAAACATCAAGAAAGGTGCGCGTAACATATACTTTATATTTATAAAATGCGAATTAAATATTCATAGTTACACCGTCTGTCGGGTCAACCAGTAAAAAAATAAAAACGGCTGTTGTAAATATGGACCGCGTACGTTTTGCACGTTTCTATGAAACTGCAGATTGTTTTTGTATAACCGACGAAAAATTTCTACGCTAGGGGGGCCTAGAACCATAATTTTGCTGGATTCATGGTTCCAGTTTGCGAGTCGATGCCCTGTCACCCTGTATTTAAAACCGATCCTCACTATCGCACATTTTTAAGCTTCTGTTACATCCTCAACATGCAGATTAACCTCTCCTCCTACCTACCCATAACTACAGTCCTTTTTTTTTTGGGTGGGAAATCATCAAATAACTTCTCCCGCTCTGGGTGGAGCAGGATGGCGTGTCAGACTTTTACTGACTAAAACCCACCCGTGTTCCCTCAGTTGCCTGTGTACCAGGGGCCGCGGTATCTCTTTCGAATAACCCGCACCCCTAGCAGGGTAACTACAGTCCTTAGCTAAGATTTAGCACGAATGCAACTCACAATGTACACAGTTAGTTAGCAGGCTGGCTCGAAGGCAGAAGCTATAAAACCTGTGTGCTAAACGGTAAACAAATTAAAGAAAGTGGCTGCCACGTTCAAACGTCTGTTTTAAGAGGGATGTGCTGCGACTGTCAAAGTTACTGACCGTGGTAAGTAATGCTTAAAGAGGATACGATAAGTTAGCCCGCGAATTGCTTTTCTTACGTTATTTTGACATTTGCAGAGGGTTAATGGCGTAATAATGAATTAGTAGGAATTGCTTTCATTGTGACAGTTTCACAATACTCATGGCGTTGTTTACGTAGCTAAGCAGAGATTTTTTTCGAACATATGAAAGAATGATTTACCTTTAAAATTATTCAGATTCTAATTAATAGTGTTGCACGCAATTAGGGTGCAGGTAAATGTCAGATTGTAGGCATTTGGTGTACTAACGGGATTTTATAAACTTAGAGGGTTCTTTTTATGATTGTTTTTAATTATAATTCTGTAAATACATACGTGTCATGGTCGCGAATCACATTTTGTTCAACGTACAATTTGACACAGCAAATTGCATGAAACGTAACAAGTACTTTGGCGCTGCCATCTTAACAAGATTATGCAAGTAAGTATCTAACTTCAAATGCACATCGGTGGCAATTCTGAGAAAAATCACCTAGACTTAACTTAGAATAATTTTGAACATGCCATTCAAGGACTCCAAATATTCTAAAATATGTGAAATCTACCAACCCACATCGGGCACCGTCACGCGTGGTGGATTGTCCACTCTCTCTTACACAGAGGAGGCTGGTGTCCCAGCTGTGGGACCATTTTAGCCTGATTATTCTGATATGCTATTCAAGGGCTGTTAAAATTACTTAACATTAGAGAAAAACAAAAACAAAAGATTTATAAAATATTTTTGTAAGGTCTAATGAGTTTTACAGCTGATATTTAATCTCTTGTTGTTAAATTATATTTTTTCACTGTACTTATTTTGGCTAGGCAGGTGACACATAGACGTCAATGCCTATGTCATCATCATCATCATCATATCAGCTGTAAGACGTCCACTGCTGGACATAAGCCTCCCCCAAAAGGGGGGAATTGCCATAATCGCCACGCTTGGCAGGCGGGTTGGCGATCGCAGTATGGTGGTAAAATGTATAGAGAACGCTGCTGCCCAATTCTCTGTAAATCCCTTAGTCGCCACACACCACACTCATGGGAAGAAATGGGATGGTGCTATTCTTTTACGTCCGGCACCACACGGAACAATGTCTATGTATTTCCAAGCTATTTGATTCTATGCCTAAGTATGTAAGTAAAATCACTCTAAGTTTCGAAAACTTCACGTTACGTCTAGGGTGCGGTCAAACGACTGAGAGGTCGCACCCATTGCATTATAGTGTCGTACTGTTGTACTGTACCACTCCTTATACTCAGACGCATAGTTATTTAGCTAAGTCACACATAGGACAAACTGCGGAAGAAGAATAATCGGGTTTACCAGTACCACTCTAGCACCACTTTTGATAGATCTAAATCTAAATGTTTTATTTCGCTTAAACCTACATGGACACGTGTGAAATGTCAGAAGCTAGTTGCGAGTTTCCGATTTGTCAGCACCAACTGGTGGGGTCCACTAGGGTCGATGCCTGCCAGGGGTGCGGGTTGTTCGAAAGAGATACCGTGGCCCCTGGCACACAGGCAACTGAAGGAACATGGGTGGGTTTTAGTCAGTAAAAGTCTGACACCCGCCGACTCCGCTCAGAGCGAGAGAAGTTACTTGATGATTTCCCAACCTTAAAAGAAAACGGTTCCAATTTGTTTCTTCCTATGGAGAAGAGCCAGCAAGAAACACCACGGTTACTCTTTTAAAATTAATTGGCTTTTACAATGTTTTCAAATTACAGTGATAATAAGTATGGGAGGACAGTGCAGGTCTGTCAATAATCTGAATAATTTTGAAGGCTATTTATTGCTAATCCACTGCTTCATCTATTCGAAAAATTTGTCTGCTCAATGACGTATATAATGTGTTACGAAATTAGGGTGCAGATTCTTCGGTCGGGTTAAGAACCTTCACTTTAGGGTGTACTGACTTAAATGTATCTTTAGAAGTTAGAGAATATTTCGCTGCTGTGGAGTGTGTGCGGTGTGCCTTAGAAAGTAGAAGTGAAGTTTGTTTGTTTCACCAGCTTCTAAGTTTCTATTTGTTTTGTTTTATTTAAAGAACTGGGATTCTAATAACGTAAAGTTCTTCAAGATAACAATAACAGGTTGGCAGGGGAATGCAGCACATGATTCTAGACCTGCGTTGAAATTTTTCGTCGGTTCTCATTGAAAAATCTGCTGTTTCATATAAAAGTGCAATAGGTTTCTACACAGTCAAATATACGAATTAGCAAACAAAATCCTGGTTACAGGTTGCGCGTTGATTTCCCTGCCACCCTGTCTTCTAAGACCGGAGAGCGATTTTCTACAACAGAATTGACATAAGTTTTTCGGTAGCATATCATCATCAGCTACCTAGCCTTTTCCCAACTATGTTCGGGTCGGCTTCCAGTCTAACCGGATGCAGATGAATACCAGTATTTTACATGGAGCGACTGCCTATGTGACCTCCACTACCCAGTTACTGGGTAATACGATACCCCTTGGTAACACTGTTTGTCAGACTTTCGGGCTTCTGACAACCCGTAACGACTGTCAAAAATCCACAAAAGACAGCCGGAACCAACAGTTCAACGTGCTTTCCGAGGCACGGAGGGGTCTTGGTATGTAAAGATGGTCACCCATCCACGGACCAACCGCGGCAAGCGTAGCTTAACCTGGCGGTATCGGTTTTTCGGTAGCTTATGTCAATCCAATATATTTGACTTTTGCATTATCGTTAGAATGTCACTTTGTCTATGGCCTCAGATCTATGTTTTTCATTGTGTTGTGATGAAAAATCAAACTAATGGATTCGCAGATCACGAAGTGAACATGTTATAGGACAATTTAGATAGTACATTGCCTATTCCAGGCTATTTTTAACTGACGAAAAACGGAGGAGGTTCTCAAGTCGACGTAATGCTTAGTAAATTAATGCCGAGTTGTGTATTACAAAGAGTAATCAAAAATTAAGCATGTAGTAATTAGTAGATTATAGCCCCAAAAAAATTAAAATAAAAACTAAAAAAAAAAATTAAACCGCCGAAAAAAATGAAAAGCAAAAAATAATAAACATTTTTTGTTTAACCTTAATATCTAAATTTGTAAGGCGGTGACATAAAATTAAAAAACATATCCAAAGTCACCGACTGTTGGGCACGCCGCGATTGCGGCGGTAAGTCCTCTCTTTGAGGAGTGGCTTGAGAGGCGGCATGGCGTCCTCACCTTCCGCCTGACACAGGTCCTCACCGGACATGGCTGTTTCGGGAGGTTCCTGTTTCGGATAGGGCGGGAGGAAACGCCCGGGTGTTTCCATTGCGAAGATCGCCCAGAGGACACGGTGGAGCATACGGTGGAGGTCTGCCCAGCTTGGGCGGAGCACCGCCGTGTCCTCGTGGAGGTGATCGGCGGCGGTGATCTCTCGCGTCCGACCCTGGTCCAGGCCATGGTACGGAGCGAGAGGGCATGGCTGGCAGTCGCCTCCTTCAGCGAAGCAGTTATGCTCGCAAAGAGGGAGGCGGCGCACGTGAGGGAGATGCAGTACATGCGCCCTCACAGCCGTGGCCTTCGCAGGAGACGCCCTGGGCGTCGGGAATCCCAGGCTGATTCCCGGCCACCGTAGGCACGGGCTTGCGGACGGCGAGTAATGGGTACCTCGCTGTCCGGTAAGGACCAAGCCCGGGTCGACGGCGCGTTGTGTTCCACGCGCGCCTCAAAGAGATGTCAGCAGCAACAGAGGGGCCCGCAAGGGCCGATGCCTGCCGGGGGTGCGGGTTGTTCGAAAGAGATACCGCCGCCCCTGGCACACAGGCAACTGAGGGAACACGGGTGGGTTTTAGTCAGTAAAAGTCTGACACGCCCTCCCGCTCCACCCAGAGCGGCAGAAGTTACTTGATGATTTCCCACCCAGGAAAAAAAAGAAAAAAAAAGTCTCCGACTGTTAATCATACGTTTATAGAGATAAGTCTAAATATACATTATTTATGCGAAGCCATGGATATGGACATATCATATTTTGGTGGAGTAACATTTTTCTAGGCTAAAAATAAACTTGTTAGCATAATAATGATAAATGAATTCGTTTGTAACTTACATTGAATTTTTTAGAAGCTTTACGTATACAGCTAAAATTGTCTATGGAAATATTTTAATAGACTTAATTTATTTTAACAACAAGTTGATACCTTCTTTCAGGCTTCGTCATGTGGAATGCTCTTCCATTAATTTATTACAATTACTTACTAATTTCATAGGTTACTAAAGATAGGCCTCCCTCATACCGAGAGCAGGTCTGTGTTTCAGCAATGGAAACATTTATATAGGCTGATAATATTAATTTAATAATTTATTACATAGGTAGTTTATAGTACATAAAATCATTGCTATGATCGCTTATCAAAATTTTCCGTTAATAAGTTTTGTTAACTTGGCGAAACAAAGAAATTCACCGTATTTTCATCAACATGTTTAACTTAAAAGATATCGTTTTAAAGTCCCCAATACGGTGGCACAGAAATACCGTCAAATGGTACTTTTTTATGAGCTCGGAACCTAAAAGGCATCGCCTACGGTAGACCACCAGTGCGTTTTATGGGGGTGCGAAGTCGGAAGCCTCGCACCTATGGGATGTTTATACTCCAACCCGTTTTCCAATGGTGTTGATAGAGGAAAAAATTGTGACGTGGTCTCGTCAATTTTGAGTGATGTTTTACGAATCAAATTATGGAGTAATTTCGTGTTGTATTTAATCTAAATAATTGATTTCAGGATGGTTTTCTTTAAAATGCAGTTTTCTACCTGTTAGTGAAGGATCTCTTCTAAAACACTTATTTGGTAAGGGTGTGTATTTTTATTAAATTTTTTTGAAAGCACTTTTTTTGAAACCACAAATAGGTAACAATAATTAACAAAGGAACGCATTATTAAGAACTGTGATTTTTGATCATTTAAATATTCACATGATTTAAAACTAACAATCTTAAAATGATGAGTACGTGTATATATAAAAGAAAGGAATCATAGGGCATCAAAAAATTCGTACGCATCGTTGTTAACGGGAAAAGTGCCCAAAAGGCTGGCAGCGTAACTACGTTCTACATTTATAAATTATTAATGAATTTAATTCGAATTATGATAAAAATAAATCGATTTGTTTGGAGGACGGGAACTATTAAGCAGATACCTATCTATAATAATACATTCTGTAGCTAAAATGTCAAGTTTTAAATTATTTTGTGGTGTTTAATAAATAGCCGCCATTAAAATTCTAGACTCATTAGCAAGTCGGTAACTTTGATGTCTTTAATTATAAATACTTTTATATTCATTCTAGCTACCGGAATCAGGATTTCATGTACTGAATCCACTTTTTCATAAATAAGTGGGAGAGACTACTTTGTTAGTCTAGTGGTCTCATGTGCTACCGATGAGCATCAAGTTTAGGTTTCGATTTCCAGGTCGGGCAAAGTGTTATTGGTTTTTTCTATTTAACATTTCTCAAGAGCAGCCCGGAATCTGGATTTATGCCTAGTTGATGGTAGGCTCACCCCCAATTGTATGGAACTTTAACATAACTGGCGAAATATGGGTGCATGGTATCCCTCATAATCCAATTCATATTCATTTAATTGTGTTCGATAAGATAAAAACAAAGATGTTAACAAAAGGCTTAGAGCTAAGAGCCGACAGGGTCTACACCCTGTTAGGGCACAGCAAAAGGTATTATTTGATACATAATTATTTCTTAAAAATCGAAAACTTCTAGGCATGCGGTTATGATTTTTATATTTATAAATGTATGACAACATTGCTTTTTTTAGAATTTATAACCAAAATTCACAAACACAGACGATGCCGCATACAATTCACTTAACATTTCAAATCGAATAGCCTTTGCAAAGACAGTTGTAGGTCATGAATAAAATATAAATAATAATCCGATAAGTTTCAATAATAATTTGTATTCTAATATTGTAATTGGCCATGTAAAACAAACAACTACATATAAATACATGCGGTATCTAATGATAGGTGCAGATGATTTAAATTCTGATGCTATCATACGAGCTCGTAAATGATAAAGCACTTTATGCCTTTACATTTAAGATTAACAATCATGCATTTTGCTTTTATAAATGGTAATCTAGCTGGGCCTAAAGATATGAAATGAATGCGTTTTTAACGCTTTTTTATAGTATTTTAAACATGACCGACAAATAGCTTTTTCTCATATGAAATGAAACAAGTTATGTACTGATCAATGATCGCAAAAGTTAATCACTGAGCTTTAGCAGACTGCAGACTCTTCAAAGTTCAGCGGGACAAATCCTGTATTTTTAAGAACATTTGAAAATTCTAATCTGAGTCTTAACTTGTCAAAAATACGTATTATTTTCATCGATTTTAGTCAAGTTTTTGGCATTGATTGTCGCTGAGATGAGATTTCGATCTTATGTCTTTTACCAAAAATTTTTGCGATCAGCTTTCGACTTTCCTATACTATACCTATCAACCGATTTTTATTTATTTACAATCATAACATCCAATTAAAAAAATTTCGTATATATAAAATCTATTTGAATATATTACAACTTTTGACCTCTACGTGTCGGAACAATGGACAGTCGCGCGCGCGTGTCGGTCTCTATGATCACCGCATTACACATTTACAATCACTTTTATACGCGACTGTATAGTGTTAATATTGGGGCTTAGCTTTAGTGGAGGGATGCCGAAATATTGTGTCTTTAGCCCAGTGCGAGCATGGTGTTTGGTAGGGAATGCCGCAAGGTACAGATTTGGGTCCTTTGTTGATTAGTGCCAAAATTATGGTGCGTAGGCCAATGTGTTTCCCGATTTTTTTCTACTTTCTTTATTCATTATGTAGAAAAAATTAATACAAAGATATAGATAATGAAATATACGTATACAATATACAAAAATATCCTTCTGGGGTAGTCGGGTAAAAGAATCTACTTGATCCACCTTTTTCAAACTAAAACCCTTTTCATTTGGTTCAAAATCAAAAACAAAAATATTTAATTTCATAAAACCTACATGGGTACCTACTTATGAATCATCAGAAACTAGGGGCACGGTACTAATTGGTCGTTTCTTATGGAGAAGAGCCGGCAAAAAACTCCACGGTTACTCTTTTAAAAATAATTGGCTTTTACATTTTTAATTACAGTGTTAATAGTATGGGAGGTTAGTGTAGTGGTTTGGCGGATTTCGGACCCTTTAACCTTGTTTCTATCTTGGCCCTACTGTCAGTATTTAAAAAAAAACTGTGGACTCAGTTTTTTGAAGACATTGGTAGTAGGGCCAAGACAAGTAACAATCACTTTCAAAGCGTTTCGTATTTCTACAACTACTCAACAGGATTGGCATTAGTTTTTTGGTAGCTTAGTTCAATCCAGGACATTTTTTACTTTTATATCAACGTTATCAGTGATAGAAAGGTCCTAGTGTATTCTAAGAATTTAATATAAGAGAAAAGACATTTACTTTGAAAATGTAGGTTATTTATGACTCATGAATACATGAAAATGTTGCCATACTTCGCCAATCGGCAAGCAAAGATTTATATTATCGTCCCGTTGTCGATTCATATTCGTCCGGTCATTTTCATTACCGCAGTGGGTTTGTTTTCTAGTGGATTTTACAAAGTGGTTAGCCTAGATGCTTTCAAAACTTGATAAAGAGCCTTATCACTCACCACTCCTGGTTCCGCCTACCCCTGAACAACAAAACAGTAAAGCTACCGACTTAGAGGGTGCAACACAACATATGTTAGGTAGCACGATTCGTTATCTAGAACAAATAGCCAGTAGTTAAAGTTTAACTCATGCAAATAACTGTTATCTGCAGTAATATAGTTAACATGTGTAGGATGTGTTTGTTTGTCTGTTTGTTTATTAGGAAAACAGTTGCGAATGATATAGTAGTTACCAAGCTTGAACTGTTACAACTAACTTAAAATTATTCGTATAGGTGTATAAACTAAGGTCGAACGTAATTTAGACTTCGTAAGTATTTCTAACTGGAAGACGTAGCGTTGGAAGGCCTTCCACAAGATGGACCGACGACCTGGTGAAGGCCGCAGGAATTCGCTGGATGCGAGAAGCACAGAACCGGTCGAATTGACGATGCTTGACCCAGCAGTTTATAGTCCTATTATAATTATATGATATGCTATGCTAATCTCCCTTTTCGAAGTATTATCAACCATGAGATATCAGCATTGGTAAATTGCAGCTGTTCGTACTTTGATGGAAAATACCCCTGAGTTTATCAATAGGACCTCTCCTTAAGTTTACAACTCTTAAAGCCGTCGTCTTAAATGTCAACAACTCCATGCAAATCATTCTAGCAATTCTCGATGTTAAACAAATAGCTATTTATGATGCGTAAAAATGTAAATTCAATACTAACTGCTTACATATCTAGTAGAACCTTAATGCTTATCTTATCTTATTCACTTATATGCGTCCTTATCCATCTAGGGGTAGGTAAATTGAATATATTACCATTACATACAACTTGACGCGTACATATGTATGGAGTTAGAATTATTCTTGATTCTGGTTTGTTATCTGATAGATTAAGATCCGGAGTTGGTTTGAAAAGGACTTTTAGTACGTGTGGAAAGAAATACTTTTGCAGTTTCTGTAGTTGCAGACGTTAATGTGTCGACAGAGGGAATGGTAAGTTGATAAAGAATATTTTGTGATTGGTTATGTCTGTGCAATTAGATCAAGCAATGGAACAAACATTTTGAAAAATATTATTGAGTCTTTCAAAAAGGACAGTATACGTTTTTCAAAAGTTGAGGGGTTTGTGGGTAAGTAGTAACAACCGTATGGGTTAATCGGTCAGGTTAAGCTATACTTCCGTAGTCGGTCCAAGGATGGGGGACCATCTTTAGATACTAAGACCCCTCTGTGCCTCGGAAAGCAGAAGAAGAAACTCAGAAGTCCGAAAGTCCGTATAGTACCCATGTATCGTATTATCCAGGAACTAGGTAGTGAAGGTCAGACAGGCAGTCACTCCATGTAAATACTGGTATCAGCTTCATCCGGTTAGACTGGAAGCCGATCCCAACGTAGTTCGGACAACGCTAGCCAGATGTTGAGGTTTTTTGGCAAGGCATCGTCACTTTTAGCAGACAAATTAGGTGTTTTCTTGTGAAAAACTGATAAGGAGTATTTTCTGTTTAGTTCCTCTGTAAGCCTATTCATAGGTACGTTTGAAATCGTCTTTTTTTAATTCATGCCTATGGCATCATCCATGTTTTAAGGTGCTTCTTTATCCTTAATTACCATCTGATCCACAGCATCAAGAGGCGCTAGATCCTCATTACTATCATCAACAATTTTAATTTAATTAAAAACTGTCCTTAATTTAAATTGAACTAACCCTGTTGCACCACCGTTTAACAATTTTAATCACCGTACGATTTCCGGTGATTCTGATCAAAAGATACCGCTTAGCGCCTCCAAAATGACCACATTCAAATAACCACATTTCGGAAGTCGAAAAATGTTGAGATAATGATCAAAAGTACCCAATCGACGCCGAACGGTTAATGTATTAGCTTCAAGTGGCCTTAAATTAAATTCTTTTTTTTTTGTGTGCTCTGATTTGAATTTTGGTGTGTTCTGTAAGTGCGGCAGAGAGTGGAATGGATTTTAAGACTTGTTTTTTGGTTGAAATGTCTTCGGAAAGTTTGACTTTGCCTTAGTTATGAATGTCGTCTTTGGTTCCGTTTTCTTTGTCTAATTTTAGTTTTAGAAGAAATTCTTTGGTATAAAGGTTACTACTCTGATCTCTTTATCTATGTGATCGAATCTGTTCTTCTGAATTCGGTCTCTACAGGTACTTTATCAATGTCTCTCATAATTTATGTAAGTCAGGCTGGCATTACCTGAAGCCTCCTTACTTTTGAACTTTCAACTGGAATTGCAATTATAACAAGTAACAATATGCTGCTCTATAAACTGACATAATAAATTAATTTATGTACTTGGGGTCGATACCTGGAGTTTATTATTAATTCTAAATTCCCCAACCCGTTTTGAGCAAACGTGGTGTTCAATGCTCATGTCGTCTCTGGATCAGTAGAAGCTTTTGCCCTGCGTTAAGACAATAATGGGCTGGTAATATTATTATTTTGGGCTCGCATAAGGTCATTTTTATCCAGACATCCTGTTCAACTCCTCCTCTATATATATCATGCATAATGCATAATTAGCCGATAATGTTCCCACTACTGCAACCCAGACTTCCTCAGTTTGACAGGGAGTGAACTGTAATCTACCACGCGGACACAGTGCGGATTGTTAAATGTCACATGTCTGTGAATTTTTGGTTCTACGATAGTTTCTTCACGATGTTTTCTTTAACCGTTATTTGAGCAGTGGGGCCACCACCGCTCTCAAATGTCATCATCTTTTAACCGACTTCAAAAAAAGGAGGAGGTTCTCAATTCGACTGTGTGTTTTTTTTACTTTTGTTACCTCATAACTTTCGACTGGGTGAACCGATTTTGATGATTATTTTTTTATTTGAAAGCTAGTGCTTCCCGTGTGGTCTCATTTCAATTTCATATATATCTGATGATGCGTTTCGGAGACAGACAACGGTAGGTACTCTTAAAAAAATAACAGTATATAAACCGCGATTGCTGCTATCGCATAAGTATGTATTGTTTTGACCCCAAAGATGATGAAATTTCGAATTAGTGGAGTAGGTACTATAACTAAAAAGTGAAAAATAAAAACTTTTCCAAAAAAAAAACAACCGACTTCCGAAAAACACTACAAAGTGAAAAATAACTTTAATTTCAGAAGGCGGTGACAAAAAATTAAAATACATATGCAAAGTCACCAACTTCCGAAATTAAAATTATTTTTCACTTTGTAGTGTTTTTTCGGGAGTCGGTTGTTTGTTTTTGGAAAAAGTTTTTAGAAAATCCATCGGCCTCTTCCTATAGTCATCCTTATTTATATTTAGCACGTTACTAGTCAAATGCTCCTGTAATGACTTGATTGTACTGAAGAAGCGTTCTTCAGTTTCAGCCTACCCTTGAGCCGAATGCGTGAGCTTATGTATGCATACTGAAGAAGTAACGTTCTCCAATTTTTTACTCTTAATTTTCTCTAATCACACATCGTGTGTGCTAATTACGAGAACGAATCTCATAACTAGTGCATGCGATATGTCTGGCTCCTCTTCCAACTTGACATTGCATTCTTCTTTATAAAAACGTGGAACTGTTTAATTTATTGTATTTCCGTCAGTGAGTTAATTATTTACCTGCGTTACATTGTAATAAGATTATTTCCCATGAACATCAAGTCAGTCAGTTATCAGACAATAATCGTGATTGGTGCAAATTAAAAATCTTTTGTGTTCATTGATTTCAATGTTGTTGTATATAAATTGTATGGGCTTTGTAACTGCAATGATAGGATAGTGAATGGAAATTAATCGTTTGTTTTCATGACTAGGACTACCTATCTGGTCATTGTTTTTTTTTTTCTTTTTTCTTTTTGTCTTTTAATATTTGTTTGGTGGTTTGAGTCCTTTATGCGGACCCTAACGTCCTTTCTTTGATATTGTTCATCACATATTTGAGATCCTTAAGTTCTGATCTGCACGATAATTGACAAATGCGTATGTACTGTCTGGACATGTCCACAGTCAAATCTGTGTGGTTCTTTCCTTGAAAGACCATATAGACACCGATCTACATGGTCTTCAAATGATCTGAACAAGATAATGTATTTAAAGCGAGTGCCTACAACGGGCAAGTGAACAGGATTAGTCCAGTACCTATCTAAATATACCATAGCTTAAGTGTCTATTCTATCTTTCCTCCAAATTGCACCCCGATGTCAGTCATCATTGTCCTAGCGTTTGCCGTACTATAGGAATTAGGGTTTGGTTCCAGTCTAACCGGATGCAGCTGAATATCAGTATTTTATATGGAGCGACTGCCTATCTGACCTCCACAACCCAGCTATTGGGTAAAACGATACCCCTTTAGTAAGACTGGTTTTCAGATTTCGGGCTTCAACGACCCGTAACGAGTTCCCAAGATCCACGAATAACCCACCGGTATCAACGGCTTAACGTGCTTCCCGAGGCACGTAGAGGTGTTGGTATGTAAATATGCTCACCCATCCACGGATCAACCGCGGCGAGCGTAGCTTAACCTGAAGCCGAGACCCGCGCTGCTCTTTTTACTTAGCCATAAGCCACAGTATTGGATTTAGATAAAAATTAAGTCCGGGTTCAAAAAGTTCTTGACCTCTCAAAGTTTTTCGACAAGTTCTACAATTTTGATTTGCAGAAGCGCACACTTAGAAGTTCAGAATAAACTTAGTCACAAAAAATCATATCCCACAACTGAAGACGCGCTACTTTGAACTTTAGAATTTCGGAAGTCACACAGAGGATCCGATAAGTGTTAGCATCATACACACCGCGGGAACTATCGGCTAGTCATTGAGCGAGCGCTTGGGATAGCGGCGCGTTTGATCTCACACGATCTTATCGGGAGAGCTCAAGTGTTGGTCTAGTCACTAGCATCGTACGTTTTTTGGAGTCGATTTTAAGTCTTAAGCAAATTTCGTGAATGGTGTTGGCAAATTGATTGCTTCAATTCAAGTAACATGGGATTGAATCCGGTTTGAATTGGGAGATATTGTTATTGAAATTTGTGTTGATGTAGGAGACGGTAGGTACATGCTTGGTGTTTTGATATTAGTTAGGCTGGTGTTGCTGATACAAAGGCGAACTTAATGCTTTAGACATTCTCTACCAGTCAACCAAGGGTGGTGAAGAAATTAGATGCTGTGTTTAATAGATATTTCAAGCGTTTGAATACTATCAAACAACGGCAACGGCCTCTGAATTAAGATACTAACTTGAAAGAAACCAGATTTTATTAGACTAGAAGTGTGATTTCAGATGTAGTAAACATACACCGTGAAATTTTAATGGTTGTTTTTCCGCAGCGAAATGGTTTTGTCTTAGTCATACAATAGTTTTATAAACAAATAAAATATTAGAAACAAAAAATGGCAGATTTACCATTGTAAAAAATCACCACGTGCGAGAGTTTATTTTGCTTTAAACGTTTATGCATCGCTGTTCCCTTCGTCAGCGGTGCGTGCGATTCGAGTAGTATCTACCAGTTACCTCTAGTGTTACTATTGAGTAGTGTTTTATCGAGTTGATGAATATTTTTTAAATTATTTTAAAACAAAAAAATCTTATTTTTTAAACTTTTACTCTATGCTTCGAAAGTACTCCATATGGCAAGTTGTTCTGCCGCGGGAAAACAACCATTTCAATTTCACGGTGTATACACAAACCTCTTTGGATATACTATGTATACAATGGATTTGAAATCAGTGTTTTTCGTCTAGTGAGTGTTGCAACCGCTTTTATTAGATTCACCTGTCTCTATTTAACTAAGTATGTTACCGAATCTTTGAATGTAATTTTCACCCACTTCATAACGTCAGATCAAATTGAAATTTAGCCTACTTATCAAGGACCGATCACAATATAATAATTTAATAAGGTTTCGCGATTATCTTGACTAGGATCTTCAGGATTAGCGATTTTTAATTAAATTTTCCGGAGAGAGAGCTCGAGAAACGGCTACCCCATGGAAGGTAACAGGCGCGCAGTTTACCCACTCCCGGCTATTCTAACAAACAACCCACTATTATGGTAAATCGAACTAAAAAGTTTAAAATAAAAATAATAGTTTAAAAACTCAAAAAGATTTTTTTTTACAAAATATTTTTTTTGGTAAATTTTCAAACCTATTGTAGATTATTTTCTACTTTTGAGTTTTCTATTAAAGCTTATTTTTTAGTATATTAAACTAATAAATTTGCGTTATTTATTTCCCTTTAACCACATATCAAATCCCTTTGAAACCCTCACTACACCGACCGAATCAAACCAGTTCTTCATCAACCTACAAAAATAATAACCTCAGACTCAACCCTTCCAAACAGAAAATAATTACAACGAACCAAACAGATACGATACGATACGATTCAAAAAAGGCGACGTTTCTTATCGAGTGTCCCCATAAAAGTAACTCTGGTTTAAAAAAAAAAGAAACAAAAAAGGGTTTTATTCCGAACGGTCTTATCTAAGGCTGGCGCCGGTGGCACGAAATTTGGACTTTTTTTCCAAAGACTCTTTTCGTAATTGACAGAATTTACGTAGGAGATAAGGAGTCTTCGGGTTGGTAACATGGACCTTGGAATGTGTGGTCAGACCCTGCTGCGGACGTACTAGGTATTTAGGTACTATTTTGCGCTTAGCTGGGGTAAGTGAAGTAGGATTTTGGTAAAACGCGGTGAATATGGATGCAGGGGTGAATCGGGACGAAATTTTAAAATGGATTTTAACGTTGCAATAACATAGTTCGGCGCCAAAAAAGACACGTAATCGTTAATTATAATGCAGTTACGAGTCTTTTATGCAACAAACCATGTTATTTATTTGTTTTAAACAAATAAATAATTAAATTTCCCTTTTTAAATTTCGTCCCGATTGACCGCTATTAACCCTGTTGTACACTTTACGTTTTGAATTTAGAACTAAATACTAAAAATATAGAATTGTCTTGTCTGTACATTGTAATTCCGCTGCTGGGGAGTTTGTTGCGCCACTTCTTTTTCCCAGCTGAAGCACTAGGAAGTGGTGAAGGGCGGGCGTTTTGGAGGACTGTCTTATGTAATTATGTTGTTCAAAAAGTGCTGGTTCTCAGCCTAGTTTGAAAAAATGATTTTTAATTTCCCCAGCTGTAGGTATTCAAAGTTAAGGGTGGTTTAAAAAAAGTATAATTGAATTATTTTTAATACCTAGGGATTGATGATGTTCTGGTGTTTTTCTTTTAAGAATTTCTCAGTATCAGCCCGGAGTCTGGATTTGAGCTAGGTTGATGGCAATAGGCTCACCCCCTATTACATAATAGTTAAACATAACTGGCGAAATGTGGGTGTACTACATATATGTACACTTCTGCCCATCCCTTCCGGGAAAAAAGGCGTGATGTTATGATACGTAGGGATTGTTATTTCAAAATTATTAAATTAAATTAAATATGTTTATCTAAACTGAACCTACTAATGTGGGCCCCAATTATAATAAATAAAATATTTGAACTTTAATTAGGTTGTGGGGAAACCCACCTAACGTTTCTTCGTGATAACGATAAATAACAGGGAAAATAATAAGGACAACTGTTTAAATCCATAATAAAGTATAAAGTTTTTAAATAATAACTCAATATTGGTAATAATTAAAGGGTTTGTGGTTAAGTAATAGCTAAACGTGTCGGGCGATCAAGGTTAACCAACGCTTGCCAAGGTTGGTCTGTCGATGGGTGCCGCCGTTTCATATTGAGATCCCGCCGTGAAGCTGTGAGTGCTGGCTGGCTGTCATTCGTAGATCGTCGACACTCGCTTCGAGTAGTCAGAAGCGCGAAAGTTGATCAACAAGTCTTACTTAAGGGGTGTCGCGTTATCCAGTAACTGGGTTGTTGAGGTCAGATAGGCAGTCACTCCATGTAAAATACTAGATTTCAGCTGCATCTGCTCAGACTGGAAGCCAGATGATGGTTAATGGTATAATAAAGGGTGGCAGGGACATCGTCGCAATACGTGATACCTTGGATACAGTAAATGATTCTGAAGCGTTGAAATTCATGGTAAGTTTTTTTTTAATTAGCTCTACCACACATTTTGACCAAGTAAGTATTGCACTTTTATATGAAACAGGTGTTTTTTTTTTGATAACCGTCGTAAATTTTCTCAATTCAAATTCATCGTTTCGGTTTTCGCGTCGATGACCCTACTACTCTGTATAACTCAAAGCAGAGACAACTCTGACTAAAGGAAAATAAATCTAAAAATAAGCTGTTGAAAATGAAAGTTACTCATCATTGTTTCTATTAATGGATTTTACGAAGGAATATAAATACATTATTAATACAGTGATGATACCTCCTATGGATAGTACAACCATTCCATCTGATGTGCGAAGTATAAATAGTAAATCATCAGAAGCCCTAGTGTGCTTTGAAACTCACACTAGGGCCTCCGATTGGCCCTGGATTAGTGACGGACCAATCGGAGCGCCAAACGCGCTCACTGCGTTTGATGTAGATGGTTAAATGAAACTCACACTAGGGCCTCCGATTGGCCCTGGATTAGTGACGGGCCAATCGGAGCGCCAAACGCGCTCACTGCGTTTGATGTAGATGGTTAAATGAAACTCACACTAGGGCCTCCGATTGGCCCTGGATTAGTGACGGGCCAATCGGAGCGCCAAACGCGCTCTGCGTTTGGTGTAGATGGTTAAATGAAACTCACACTAGGGCCTCCGATTGGCCCTGGATTAGTGACGGACCAATCGGAGCGCCAAACGCGCTCACTGCGTTTGTTGTAGATGGTTAAATGAAACTCACACTAGGGCCTCCGATTGGCCCTGGATTAGTGACGGACCAATCGGAGCGCCAAACGCGCTCACTGCGTTTGTTGTAGATGGTTAAATGAAACTCACACTAGGGCCTCCGATTGGCCCTGGATTAGTGACGGACCAAGCGGAGCGCCAAACGCGCTCACTGCGTTTGGTGTAGATGGTTAAATGAAACTCACACTAGGGCCTCTGTTGTAAGCATTAGTATAATTCATTTGTTTTAATTGTCTTCTATTACTGACCCAGATGATAAAGTACCGCAGGGTAATTGTAATGTACGCTGTTGAGTAGACAGTTTTTTCGAATAAATGAAGCAATGTATTTGTAATATCATTTAAAATTATTCAGATTGTGTTAAATAATGTCTTACGCAAGTTGGGTGCTGGTCGATAATGTGTTTGTTATTCAAGATGGTGGTGCAAAAAATATTTAAATTATATTAATTATTTACTATTTATAGAATAGACTTGATTCATGGATGGAAGAAGAAGATTAGTCATAACTTCATAAGACGGTCGATGCATTACATGGAAAAGAAAGAAGAGAAATGAAAGATGGTTAAAGTTTTAATAAAGCTATTAGAATCAGAGAGCAGCGGTGGCCCAGAGGTATCAGCCGCGACTTATCAGTGGCAAAGCTACAATTTTTATTACAGAGAACCTGAAGAAAAAATTGTTCAGTTCTCATAAACTCTAGATAACATCAAAGTTCAGTAATTCCTTTACTTTTCTAAATTTAACGGCAGCTATAGTCGGAATTCTTGGTTTAGACATAAAAAAAAAAAATATTTGTAATGTTTTGTAATCTTATATGATGTTTTAAGCTAGTATGAAATATCTGTAATGTATTTGGCAATAGTAGATACTAAGAAGAGAGTTTCTTCCAAAGGGAAGCCGATAGGAATCGTGTTGTATGGAGGCTGCGCCCCTGCGACTTATGCGTTCTCTGATGTAAGACGAACTTCTACAGGTGTATTACTTTGTGTAAATTAATTCATCACCACTGCTCTAAAAACGGCGAAGGAAAATATCATGTGGAATCAGCATGTCCTAGAACCAGAAATTTGAAGATATGTGGCCTCTGCCAACCCGCTCTGGGCCCGCGTGGTGGATTACTGTCCTCTCCCTCTCACAGAGAGAAAGCCTGTATCCCAGCAGTGGGAACGGTATAGGCTGATTATACAAATGCTTGTAGAAATAATAAAAAACATCTCAAGATTGAGCACTACGTAACCATGACAACAAAACCGGTGATTTTAGGTAAGTAGGTACCTACCAACTGTCAATAAAGCAAGACTTTATCGATTCTGTTGCATGTTAATTATTGCGTCAAGCAAAAGACAACATAATGACTTGAACAACTTAATAACCAAGCAAAACTACAAATTATTATCGTTTACCATAAATAACCCACTCAGGTATACAATGATCGACAGAAATTGAACACAACCACCGCAAAATTTCAAAATATTTTTGGAAACCAATCTAAATGTCAATCTCAATTTGACAACGCCCGCCCGTTTGACAGCTGTCATATTAAGTTGACAACTGTGTTGCCGCCTTTTTTTTGAGTATAAGGTTCCGTATGATTGTGTAGGTGCCATTTTTTGTGTGTAGGTAGGTGCGATTTTTGTTTTTTCGATTACTGAGATGTCACTAAGAATTGTTTGGTAACAATGTTAATAGTGATTAGTGGTTTCAAGTTTTTCATTCCAAATTGGCTCCAGAAAGTATGTTTTTTTTTGCCAAGACATAGACGTGTCTCATCTTTGTATTTCTAACTGCGGTGCCTGATGGAGATTTTATATCAACTAACGATAGGTTTCCTTAATTTGTACATCCATTGATACTTATTAGAATTGAAGTCACTTTTCGTGTCAGTCTCTATGACCGCGTTGTTCTTTTAAACTACATAACGAATTTTTAGGTGCTTTCAACGTCACTTAGAGAATTTATTTCGGAAGGTTTATGTGTATGTACCTATCTATAAATAATAATCACAACTTATTATTGTCCTAATGCAGGGTTAAGACGTCTTACTCATACAGGTGTAGATATATTAAATTAATATAAGTACTGCAGTTTATTACTAAACTAAAGAAATCTTTGTTTTTTGAAGTTTTAAGAAGCAGGAGCGCATCACTAGTCTTGAATAAAATAGATATCATATTATATATTTAAAATATATGTAATTACATGCTTACACGAAATAAAGGCTTCCGCAGACAAGCGCGACAAGACAGCGCCACGCGACAAGACAGCGCCACGCGACAAGACAGCGCCACGCGACTCTAGACTACTATACTCCATAGGTTTAGGTAGTTAAATAAAGGTTAACAACAAAAACCACGTGACTCATAGATGCGAAACCTTTTATTTCAAATGTTAAGATCATATTATTTATCGTCATATAATAATAGGCTCTTTTCGGAATCTGAATCAGAATCTGATGAACTATCTGTCACATTAATAATAAATCGTTCCGTTGTATCATCAATTATTTTCCTAGCTATAATAACACAATTTAACAAAATCGAAACGCACTCACAAAATCGTAAATGTCGATTGTTGAGAGCACTGTCAAAGTCTGGTTAACCGACTAAACGTAATACCTGCCACTTTAGTTGTCATACTACATCACTTAAAGTTTTACTTTTCAATTTAGCAAATTCGTTGTATTTTATAAAAGGTACCTGTCATTTTGGGCTCTTTACAATAGGCAGATTACAAAATATTATATTATTGTAATTAATCTAACAAAAAAACTGTGCTCAAGTAGTTACATCTAGGTAAAAGTAGTTCACGAATAAATGATAAAGTTTAATATTTATTAATAAAAGAGGAAACTATCGTATAAATCGAAAATAAATATGATTTTGTTACACCGTATTTTTAAACAAGAAAGTGTCAACTATAAAGAACCCTTTTTACGATTTGTTTACCTTTGTTTAACTACCTAAACCTATGGAGTATAGACTCGCATCGCGCCGGTCTGCGGGAGCCTTAACACTTAAAAACCATCACTTTGTGTGGCCCAACAAAATAACTTATATTTTCTTCAAAGTAGACTAAAACGACTAACTTTGATGATTTCAGTCTACGTAGTTCAGTTTGTCTAAATAAAGTAGGTACTTGCCTTTTATAGATTGTAAGTAATTTTATGACTTCAAAATTAAAACAAACTTTTATGCTTGTATTAAACAAGTTTCAAGGGTTCTAGCGCTTGTCCTTAGAGTTTATCTTTGCCTGTACCTACTACAGAAAATATTAAGTACCTACATCTCAATAAAACTGTAGTATCTTAGGGTGAATTTCGTTATTGATCGCGATCAGTTTTATTTGTGAATTTTTATATCTTCGTCGGAGCGTGTAAGTACAAGAAAATACAAAAAATAATTAAAGCTATTTTATATGGTAGTAGTACCTACCTATAGATGAGCCTCAAGAAACTTAACATCAGAACATCTATTCCCAAAATACAAACATAACAAACAAACAACAATACACATAAAACACATACACATACACACACACACACACACACATTACATAATATTTACTACCAAACTATTGTAATAACAATATGACATCCTAGCCCAGGCAAACCTCTAAGACTCTACGAGCCATTTTTCCTAAAAAACTATTACTACTAGAAAAAACTAAATACTTTCACAATAACAGGTACTCTTTATTTACAAACAGAAATGGACTTGGACTATTATACAGTAATCAAAGTCACTCCCCCTTATTTAATGAAAGAACAAATTAGTGCAATTTCTGGTATTACGTTCATATGAACCTAATACCAGAAATTGCACTAATTTGTTCCAGCAGAATGCAAGCTGAACTGGGATCCTGTTAAATAGGTACGGTTTCTGAAAGTAACGACTCTGGCTTAAGAAGATGAAATTATCACGTTCAGATTTCTGTTTGTTACTGTGATATAAGCTGCCGTGCCCAAATTTTGTTGCGTGCCACTGGTTCGCCATCCATGTCCTAGCCTAACCAAAACTATTATCAATAGTTAGATTAGATTAAAACGATTAATATAATTAAATATGGCTTCAAAAAAATATAGGATTTAATATACCTACTAAAACTAAAATTTTATACCTACATTTTAGTTTTTGGTCCTGCTAGTAATAGGTTGCAACGTCGTTTGCCATTGATTCCTAAAAACAAAAGCCAAAAATGCCATAAGAAAGTAAAATATAATTAAGAAAAGTATACAGAAAGAAAATCCAATCAAAAGAATTTCACTCAACTTTGATTTGCGGAATTCTAACCCAAAAACTCTCAATTGGCCAGTTTTTTTTCTAAATGGCCAGTATTTTTTCTATTTGTCAAGGTGACAAAGGTTTCTTTTTTGCTAAATTCCTTTCGTTTTTTTGGATGACGTATCGGCAAAATCTTTGCTGTTATCTTTGGTAACGGGTGCTGTTGGCGCCTTTTGGCAATGCCGTGATATTTGTGCTATGAAGATTCTGCTGCGATTGTTTTGAGACAGCATTTTTTGTCTAGTTTCTGCCCAGTTGATGGCAATACGCCCTACCTATTAAATTGGACTTAGGTACTGTTACATAACTGGGGAAATATACGTATACCAACTCATCTGCCCTAACACTTCGGGTAACACAGGTGATATTTTTGTAAAGGAGCTAAATTGTGTTGATCTTGATTGTAAGAGCTATCAATAGTTAATATTATTGTATCCTATTACATTTTTCAGGTCTTTTATTTAACTCAAAAGCAAAGAAAGTTTTGTGGGTTAAAATATAGCCTATTTTTATACAATTGCAATTATTATACAGGATAAGTTTTTAACCAGTGTTCATAAATTTTTCGTCGGTTATACAAAAAAAAAAATCAGCTGTTTCATACATTTTGACCGCGTAGGATTGCACTTTTCTATGAAACAGCTGATTTTTTTTTTTTGTAAAGAAGACGGAAGTAAATTTTCTCCGTTGGGGGTCTAAAATGATATGCTGAATTTATGGTTACAGTTTGCGCACTGGTTAAAAACTTATCCTGTATAGGGAATTTTTTTTGATAAAAAATGCAGTGTGGTTATTTTGTCATGTAGTTTTTTTGAACTCCATACTAAAACGTTCTTAATACTCTATATTACTATTTGCTCAAAAACTTACCTCCATGAAATTTAGCAATACAAACATTGGAGGGTTTATAAATGAACAACAAAACTGACCCTTTCTGAGACGGAGATAAAAAAAATACAGGAACTTTACACTCACACGCTGAGATTTCTGTATTTCACTATCATTTAATACCCAACCTTATAGCATCAGCAATACGGTTCAAATTCAATAATATCCACATTAACACAATAGTCAAAAACGAATGCTATTGTCACCAGTAATTCGACACTATTTTACTATAACTCGTCTTTTGAAATCCTAATCTGAACTTTAAAACCTTTAGGATAAAACTCAAATTGTAACCACAAAAAGTAAAAAAAAAAATACAAGGCGCCACGGTTTTGTCGCCAACGTAATGTCGCGACGATGATATCCGGTGAAGAGTAAAAAAAAAGAAATAGTTTTTTTTCTCCACATTCGGTAGGGCACTGACCAAAGCTCTAAATAAAATATACCCCGTACGGGACCCTTAATGATTTATTGTGGACTGCCGTGTATTTTTTTTTGTATTCGGAAGTTCCGATTTTTGGGCGTTTTGTTGGCGCCAAAGCCTAGTATAGTTTGCACTTGCTAAGTGGGAAGAATTTATTTTTTAATGGTTTTGAATGTTTCTTTTTTTTCAACCCTAAGTTCGTAACGTTCATGATTTTGGTCATTCTGTTCTTATTTTACTCCAAAATTACATTAATATTATAAACTAGCTTTTGACAGCGGCTTCACCCTCGTGGAGGTCGGTGTATTATACATATAAACCTTCATCTCGAATCACATTGTCTATTGATGAAAACCGCATTATAATCCATTGCGTAGTTTAAAAGATCTGAGCGTACAGACACGAATAGTGACTTTGTTTTATACTTTACTAGGTTTTGCCCACGGCTTCGTCCGCGTTTTTATACACCTAAACCATCCTCATAAATCACTCTGGTTGATTGGTAAAAACCACATGAAATTCCGTTCAGTAGTTTTTGAGTTTATCGCGAACAGACAGACAGATGCGGCGGGGGACTATGTTTTATAATATGTAGTGATGTTACTATGTAAAGATAAAGATGTGAAAATTTGTATGTTTAGATGTTTGTAATTCAAACACGCAAAAACGGCTCAATGGATTTGGATAAAATTTGGCAAAAAGATAGTTTATAGCCTGGATTAACAAGTAGGATATTGCAAACTATAGTTTTGTATAATTTAGAAGCATTTTGTTAAAATTTTGTAAATGTGAGTAGGTACCATGCATCCGTTTATTGTGTTGTAATGATGTACGTTGACTTGAAAAAGCATGGCAGTTGAGAGTATGTCATGCTCACATAAATGTCTCACTGATGGTGGCGCGTGTGTTGGATCATTCGGTTCCCTACAAAATGGTTGAGCTGGATGGTGCTGATCCACGCGTCAAGTTCGTGAACAGGCGCTGTGGGTTGAGACTGGTCATCTCCTAACTTCCAGGGCTTATTTTTATCTTGTATTTAGAATTGTTTATAATTATTTTTTTAACATTGTTCTCACATACAGAAGCAACAAGAATAATGTTCCCAAGATTTTGTAATATTTCAACTTGATTTTAAAAGAGTGCCCGTGGAGTTTCTTGCCCGTTCTTCTCCATAGAAATCTACGTTTTGGAATGGGCAACTAGCTTCAACTTTCCAACTGATCGATTTCTTGACAATTCAAAAGTGCCTGTAAATGGTTTAATTGAAATAAATGCTTTGAGTTTGAGTTTGAGTTTGATACTTTTTATCCCGGTAGTACGTTTCTGTGGGATAATTCTCGACCTCCACTTGGGTGAAGCCTCATGGTCTGCAGCTGTAGCGCTTACGACCACTAGACCAAGGAGGAGCCACCATTAATACCAATTTATAAAACCAACTAAAACATACCAATATTTTTCTTGCTTATAAACATGCTCTTTAGTCTAAAGACCTAAATCCCCATACAAAAAAAACATTGATATAGAAATCAAATCTGTTTGCCTATCATGTGAACTTTACGTACCTATCACAAGAACCCACGTCCTCAGAAAGCGTGAAGGAATTTGTTTTAAACAAATATACAAATAAAATATCATATTAATGGCTTGAAAGGTATTTGCGAGCAACGTCGGGTGGTGTCATGGTCAATATTATAAGCTTTCACGACTGTTTTTGTAACCGTATTAATTAACGATTAGGTGTTTGGTTAAGACTAATTAGGCTTGTAGCTAGGTTTGATAGCGGTGGTAATGTCCCGGGCTCTATTAAGGCCAAATATGGCGCCTAGAAGTACGAAGTGTCAGCGGCAATTAGGGGGTGCTATGAATAAAATTCTTTGAAAGATTTCATCTTTATTACATAAGCTTAAAGTTAATGTTCAATCGGGAAAATTTTACAGTCTGAGGTATCTAGATGTGCTGGCGTCTGTATCTAAATTAAACCGATTAGCATAAGTATAATCAGCCTATAATGTTCCCATTGCTGGGACACAAACCTCCTCTATATGAGAGGGAGTCAGCCAGTGCGGGTTGGTAGTTGACACATATCTTCGAATTTTTGGTACTAAGACATCACCGCACGATGTTTTATTTTACCGTTGTGGTGGCATCTATAATGCCACATGCGAACTACGCATCAAAGATCTGATGTCACACAAATCCTACATCGCGCAATCAGAGTTTACCGCGCGATGTATACAGGGTATCCGGTAATTAATGGATAACCTTGAAATGGTTCATGGTAGAGCTAATGGCGATCCAGAAAAAAAACTTATTTTATTTGTAATTTTTCTGTAAAAAAATAAATGAAAAAAAAAAAAACAACCGACGTCCGAAAAAAACACTACTAAGTGAAAAATAACTTTTATTTTGGAAGTCGGTATCTTTGGATATGTATTTTAATATTTTGTCACCGAATTCTGAAATTAAAGTTATTTTTCACTTTGTAATGTTTTTTCGGAAGTCGGTTGTTAGTTTTTGAAAAAGTTTTTACAGAAAAATAAAATGCTTTTGCTGAATGGCAATTAGTTCTACCATGAACCATTCAAGGTTATCCATTAATTACCGGACACCCTGTATACAACATCCCGACATCAACCGTCGGGCAGTTGCCCACCAGACACAACACCCATCTGGTTGGAGGATCCTCCCTTTTCCATAGAGTATGGGTGAACTTTACACCCTGTTCCTCATACTTCTATACCATTTTGTGAGCAGTGACATACTGACGTCACGCAAAATCCTCCATCGCGCAAGTAGAGTTTACCACGCAACTAAAATAATTAAAAAGTCCCGACATGAATCACCAGGGACACCCGTCTGGTCGGAGGATCCTCCCTTTTCTATAGAGGATGAGTGAACTGTAACTCAAATATAGTTAAAAAAATCTTTTACTTAGCATGTATTTCATTTCTTTCAAGACATTTTGGCTCTAATTGAAGCTTAGTTCTCCAAGTCACGTATGATATCTTGATTTTATGGGTATATAAGTATGTTAAGTATGTATGATGATAATAAATCCATCCTAAATGTAAATCGGGTCAGATTTTGGTATATTTTTTGTGCGTCTGCGTTCATTGTCATATATAACCCTTTACAGTAGCTCGGGGGCTGTCAAAACTTTTTTCTTTTATGGTACGGTCGGTGGCACACTGAGTAGTTAGTAGTTTGTTATTACACTGATATTGTTTCATTTTAGTGTCCATTGTAGAACTACTGTAGGAAACATATTATTATTATTACCTACTACTTGTTTTCGTGAAGATAAAATGTATTTTTTTGTCTGAAATAAAAATGCACTATTTATTATAAAGAAATTAACGTAGCGTTTGATTAAAATTAGAGCGTCTAAACTAATTATGACACCTTGGTAGTTTTATGCACTTAACTTTAAGTTGGGATTCTTTGTTGTACATAACCCTTGCATTGTGATTGCATTTTAATGTGACGTCTAACTTAATCTCAAACACAATAACTTACTGCGAATTAAGACGTAAAAAACTTAGGAGTCCTCATTCAAACACAGAATAATAATATTACAACACTTCATGAGACGTGTAAGCCATTCTCAATCGCTTCCTTTCGATGTGTGGGTTATATTTTAGTGACAAAGCTGGATAATGCGACATGTAACAAACTCTTTTATAATGTACTAGATTTAATTAAGTTTTAGTTACCAAACGAAATTTTTGTTACCTTTTGGCATTTTTGCCTATAATTTATTCCACTACACTTTCACACGTCACCCTGTGTGTCCGTACCCTTACTAAATACCCTAGTCAGCTCATAATCCGACGTCTGACGTTATTAAAAACTTTATGTTCTATTGACGTCAGTAACAAGTGCAGTAGATGACTGGATCAGGCACGCTCAGAGGCGCCTCTTGTCGTACTAAATCAGATTTAAACACAAGGAGGAAATTTGAAACTGTAGTTAACGAATACCCCAGATTATTGTCCAATTTTCTGACTTATGAAAAAGTTATTGAGTTTGAAATGGAAAGGGGATAAAATGACCTTGTATGGACTCAGGAATCAGGCATTAGGTATACCTACAGGTGGGCATGGACATAGACACGCAAACTATAACCATTGATTCAGTACATTATTCTAGACCCGAATTTTATTTAAAATAATACTGCTGTTTCCTATCATTAAATTCTTCCTAAATTTTTCCTATAATAAAAAGAACAATAACTACGCCGTCAAAATGTATGGAAAAGCTATATTTTTTAAATACCTATCCTGTCAAATTAGTATTTGACAGGATAGGTATTTAAAAAAATATTACAACGTACGAGGTTCCGAATCATGTAGGTATCTGTCGCAGCCATCTGGTTAAATTAGCCAGCTAATTGGACGGCTAGGCCGTACATTAAACGCCGGCATCCAATTAAATAGCTGGAAGACAACTAGCCAAGTAATTGAGCGCAATGTTTAACCAGATGGCTCAATCTCGTGTAGTCATTTAGTTAAATTGGATATTGATGAATTTGTGATGTTTCTTTATACCTAATGTCTACCACTAGGTAAGTAACTAGATATAGTGAAATGTTTTTAAATAAATAATTTCACTTAATTTTGCACACAAGAACAAAAAATAATATTCACGGTTTGCGATATTGACGTGACGCCATATTTGTTTTGGTGACTACTAGCGCCGCAGTGGAAAAACCGAACTAAATTTGAATCACTTGGCTGAGTCTTAGTCATCTTCAAACGGCTAACTTTCAATACGCCAAGTAGTTAAATGTTGAATGATTCTAGAACAATAAATTAACTATCGGCTTATGCATCCAATTGGACGCCGGCGTTTAATGAACGGCCTAATCGTCCAATTAGCTGGCTAATTGAACCAGATGGCTGCGATATGTCCATGGTACCAGGTTGTGCGTTGATGTCCCTGCTACCCTTTAGGTATAGCTAATGCTTGATTCTGAAAGTTTTTTTTAAATTGAATCTTGTAAGTGTTTTTGAAGAATGGAATTGGCCCTGGCAAAGTTATTTGAAATTTGACTTTACCGAAAATAATGATTTTTTCAACGAGTTTTGCATGGTAGAATGACCTTAGAAACTTATTGGACAAATAAACTAGATACCTATATAGATTTGTAAACTAAACGTACTAAATAAAAAAATTAAACATAAGGTCACGCTGCTTTTTCCAAGGAGGTAGACAGAAACCACTGAACATCATGCTTGGGAATAGCTAACTCATATTCACCGCTACTTCTAAATGTCATGCTAACCACAATACATCGTACGAAGATTCATCCCGAAAGAATGTGCGATAAGAATTAATCTCAAATCATTTGGTACTAATAAAGACAAGATTTTTACTTTTTTTCAAATTCAAGATGGCGTCGCGATATGTGAATATAGATGTCAGACGAACACACTGATATTATCTGTGGTTTTAATTTTGTGGCCACGAAATATGCGGGAGATTTTGTTAGAGATTTGAAGTGTGGTTTAAGTGAGTGTGGAATAGAAAGAGAACTGTGAAAGTAAATGTAAGAATTTTCGGAAGTTGTTAAAATAGACATATTTCTAGGAGTCTGACTATAATATTACTTTTGGTCCTTTTTTTTTCTATAATTCATTTTTGCATACATATAATATGTTCAATTTTGCTAGCTTTTATTTACATTCACCTGTCCCGGTGTCTGTAATGAAATCTTGCAAGTTAAATTTGACCCACTTCCCGGTTTCCGATTGAGCTGAAATTTTGCATGCATATGTATATTGCAAGATAATACAATATTATGACAATATTAGACATGGTGTTGATCTGATGCTGGAGCTGGAAGGTGGCAATAGGGACTCCGCAATAAAACGACACAACCCCATCAAATTTGGGCTCGTTTGATTGCTGACTAAGAATCATGTTCAACCAGTGCATAAGCACCTAAAATCCTACCCAGTCATTTTATAACTGACAGCTGACATAATCGCTACCGGCTATACCTTCCACCTACCCTTCTCACCCGCCACTCTCATAGCCCCAACCAGAACAGTAGCGGGCTCACACAGCACTTCTTACAGCTTACACACTGTAATGACACTTCAATTGGTTCCCACGATGCGACTAATTAAATTACAAGGCTTCTATCGCTTTTGTGAGTGAGTAGTCAATCAGAGAATGATTGACAGATACATCTTACGTTACACTTGTTCATAATTGGAAACAATTTGCGACTAGCGCGTGATTTCTTAAAGCTGTGTTGGTTTAGTTGTAGACAGTTCAGACTTACGAATTGTAGTTCGTGGGTTCGACACTAAGGCAAGGCCCTTTACTTTGTGTAATTTATTTTATCACCGTTCCTCTCAAAACGGTGAAGGAAAACATCGTGTCAAAACTGGCATGTCCTAGAAACAAAATCGAAGACATGTGACATCTACTAACCCGCACTGGGACCACGTGGTGAATTACAGCCCACACCCTGGCGCAGGTTAACCATTTGGTCCCGGCTGTCATAAGTAGATGGCCCGGCTGCCAGAAGCCTGAAAGTCTGACCACCAGTGTTATCAAAGGGTATCGTATTACCCAGTAACTATCATTAAGTTCCCTTCAAAATGGTTGAGCTGAATGGTGCTGATCCACACGTCATGTTCGTGAACGGGCGCCGCTAGTAGGGACTGGTCATCTCCTAGCTCCCACGGCTTATTTTAATTTCTGAATTGTTTATTTATTTATTTATTTATTTAACCATTTATGTACACACATATATAAACAGACAAGAAGATTAGAACAGAAAAATAGGTACAGAGGTGATGCTTATTTCTAAAGAAATCTCTTCCAGCATACCTGCGATATGCGATTGTTATTTTATTTTTGTTTTAATTACGGACGCTTTAATGTGCACGTCTTTTTACATCGTTCTCACATTGATAATTTCAACAGAATGATGTAACCAACTTTTTGTAACAATACCATGATTTTAAAAGAGTGTCCATGGAGTTTCTTGCCCGTTCTTCTCCATTGTACCTACGCTTTGGAATGGGCAAACAGCTTCATCTTTCTAACTCACCGACCTTGACAATTCAAAAGTGCCTGTAATTGGTTTATTTGAAATAAATGCTTTGAGTTTGAGTTTGAGTTTGAAACTGGGTTGTGGAGGTCAGATAGACAGACGCTCCATGTAAAATACTGGTACTTAGCTGCATCCGTTTAGACTGGAAGCCCACCCTAACATAATTGGGGAAAGGCAGGCAGTTGTTGAAACACTTTCGTAGTTATGGACACCGACAAAATTCACAAAAGATTCATTCAAGCTCAATTCCTAATACCAGGTCCAAACAACTTTCTTTGATTCCCGCAAAACACTTATAACTTCAATAAGCACTACCATCTTTCTCTCTGGATACCAATATAAATACTCAATCCATTAGATTTTTGTACAGGACGCGTTTTTTACCGCGCTCGGTAAACAGTGTTACTGCGGCGGTCTTTGGCGGTAAAACGCGGTAAGAGGCGGTAAAAAAAAGCTTATACGAAGGGAATAAATATTGGGTGCTTGAGTCACGGTTACTGGGTAAGCAGAAATGCTGGTTTCGGGGTATAAGAAGTGGTGTTTTTTAAGTTATGTGTATAAAAGTTGCGGAGACGATTTGGTTTAAAGGCATATTCTATGAAGTATTTCTATATTGTACTTATACTTATACTAATATTAAAGCTGAAGAGTTGGCTTGTTTAGACGCGCAAAACTTTCAAATTAAAATTCAAATTCATTTATTAATTTTGTAAACATAGAGTAACAAAATAAATAGATGTTATATAAAACTATGTTTGTCCATACTATGTCCCGCCAAAAGGCATACAAACTAAGGTGGTTTATCGAATGTCAATTTACAAAATTAGAACAAAAAATAAAGTTAATTTAAAGGTAAGATGTCACAATTTCTGTCCAAAAACGAATTATTAATAATATGTCAATAAATTAAGACGACACGAAACAAATAGATAATATTTAGTTACGATTTCGTATATAATAATAAATGCTATAAAATTGTAATTATCGTAAGAAAGCAACATTTTAATTATAGACATATGTAAAGTTTTGCAAACATTATTTTAATGTGTCACTAAGATATTCTTTAACCGAGTAATACGCCTTGTCAATCAATAATTTAAAAAGCTTACATTTGAAATCATGCATGTTGCTGCTTGATACAATTTGATCAGGTAATTTGTTATAAAGTTTTGGAGCCATTGCATATATACTATTGTAGAGAAATTTGGTTTTAGTGTATAATGGCTGCAACTTTTTTGAGCGCCGTTGACTTTCAACAGATTTAAATAAATACATGTTGGTTTTATATCGTGTATGTATTTAACATAGCACTAGGATTATTAGCAGCCGAGAAAAAATTAAAAAAGACGGCTAAGCGAAAATAAAGTAAAAGCACGGGCAGGCGATGCGATGCAACTGAAGTACCGAACAGCTAGTTGTAATAATAGTCTGTTAGCAATAATACAATCCCATTGCTGAACAAAAATTATAACGGTCTCAACCTGTAACTGTCCCACTGCACTCTCAGCCTCTTTACATACAGAGCCGGATCGAGCTTGATCACGATGATGTCGACGGCACGGTTGGCGAAGAGCTTAAGAGATTGACTGCTGCGCTGTGTGTCGTGGGTTCGGTTCCCGGACAGAACAAACATTTGTATGATCTACAAGTACTTGTTCCGGGTCTGACTATATGTGTATGTGAGTTCAAATGTTTGTAAACGCACCCACAACACAGGAGAAATTGCTAGTGTGGGGCAACATTTTTTAGATGTTTAATTTTTATCATAACTTAGGTCTATAATCCATTTTGTCGTGGTCCTATCAAAACTGAAAGACCATATTAGAAATGCAAAAGTAGCTTACAATCTTTATGTACCTATCTTCAGTATACAGGATAAAATTTTAACCATTGTGCAAAGTGTAACCATGAATTCAGCATATCATTGTAGAACGCTAGCGTAGAAATGTTTCGTCAGTTATACAAAAAAAATCAGCTGTTTCATAGAAAAGTGCAATAGCTACGCGGTCAACATGTATGGGACAGCTGTTCTTTTTTGTGTAACTGACGAAAAATTTCTACGCTAGGGTCTAGAATGCTATGCTGAATTCATGGTCACAGTTTGCGCACTGGTAAAAATTTTATCCTGTGGTCATGTCCCTTTAAAACCTTATCTACAACTTCGAAGCACTAACCATACATCAAACATCTCGGCTCCAACCCTACGTCCACCTAGTTGCATCTTCAAAAAATAAACAATAATTCACTGGCAACAAACTGTAAAATTAACATCGCAGCGAAACCTAACCAAAGGGAATAAAAACATTGAAATCTCGACTCTAATGACTGCGTAAACAATTTATCTTTACCTCAAAACTGTCTTAAGGACCAGAATCCCTTCACACATCGACTATAAGATAAAGATTTTGGGTGTGTAATTGCAGTAAGTTGCATGGTAAAATGACCCGTATGAAACATCCTGTTTATTCAACAAGTATTTGTAAAGGACGGGGGTTTAAATTAGCACGTACTACCGCGGTGAAATTTAAAGACTTCTCCTACTAACGTCTTGGTTAAATATCTGGTCCTAATATGGTTGGGCAAAAGGACCATTGTCGTGGTACGGGAGGGTTAATGTGAGCAGTTAACGGGTTAGGACTATTAGGAGGTTTGTGGCGCCTTCATGCCGGTTTGACATTAGTTAGATTGATTAAATATTTAAATGTATATTGGTGGGAAAGAACTGCTATCATTCGTAGATCATTGACAATCGTTACCGAAAGTATTCAGCTGCATTCGGTTACACTGGAAGCTGACCCCGACATATTTAGGAAAAGGCTAAGCAGATGATGATAGTGGGAAAGAACTAATGGACTAAGTAGAGCTTCTACTTTAAAAGTAGAAGTTGTTTCAATTCTGGTAATATACATTTTTGGATATACCTTTATGGAAGTAAAACTAAAATTTTTTTGTTAATGACATCTCTTTACTTAAAAAAAAAACAATTTCTATCTTTTGATATGCCAACGATCTTGCTGTGTAAACCTGGTAAGAAGTTATAGTCATAAAACGGTTTATTTTTTATTTTTTCTGTAAAATGTTGTGTTTTTGGTTACGATATTATCCACTGGGGACAGCGTTTTCTTCTCTCGTATCGGCAAGAATTATGTACAGACGCCAGCACATCAAGCTACCCCAATATGTCAAATTTATTTGATAGATTTCTACTTTATTCCATATACATAAGATTCATGTACAATTGGGAAAATTTTAAAGTTAGCGCTAGCTTGATATGCTGGCGTCTGTACTTAAAAATTGTTGAACTACCAAAATAGAAGCCGTTGCTACTGTGAGTGTGATAGGCAATAACCCCGCTGATAACATTGCAGGCACAATTAAAAACTAATCACTAAACACATAAAACCTTTGTTGTTACCGGCTTCTAAAAGACAAGCAGTGCTGGCGGTAGAGGTCAAGTTACTACGTCGTCACTTGTATACCTACGCCAAAACGTAGTTTTAATTAGGACTTTAATACTAATTGAAACCGCGTGTATTTACATATTTTTACTACACTGAATTATGACGGTTGTGCCTTTTCATAAAGTAGTACATAGCCCCTTCTGAAGACGTGACGTGACGTCCTGTCTGACATAAATGATTTGTAGCCAGCGAGTCCACGCTTGACATACGTTAGGGCCTTTATTCTTTCGATTTTCGTATTCAAATCTCGATTGGAAATAATCAAAGAGCCACGACAGTTACAGAATATTTATTGATGATAATTGATCACATATTTTTTGCAAAATTACAAAATATCCTACTAACTATCAGCTGTTGCGATTGCAACAATCTTGCGGGCTACATTTCCCATGGAACTAGACAGAAACTATGGAACGCCACCTGCAGCTTAGCATGAGAACCGTAGAGAAGCGTTTTGTCGACAGAAGAGTACACAAAAATGACGTTTCCGTGTAGACAGTTGACAGTTTTGTACCGAGAAATGTAGACAAGCGATTTTTATTCTACGGTAGAGTACAAATAGAAAGCGTTATGCTAAGCCTGCTGCTACGATCCGTACAGAATCCTTATGCCTCTTTTAGATTCATACATCTGAGGCCTTAGTGTGAGTTTCATTTAACCATCTCGATCTAACGCATCGAGCGCGTTCGGCGCTCCGATTGGCCCTGGATTGGTAACGGACGAATCGGAGCGCCGAACGCGCTCGATGCGTTAGATCGAGATGGTTAAATGAAACTCACATTAGGGCCACTGGTTATTCACGCACGCCGGTTGTTAGTACTGCGCACCCGAACTTTCTGAAGAACATCACCAATAAGGTCACTATATGTCCTCCTAGGTCGTACCCTCGTGGTTTTTCCACTCACATCTGCCTTGTAAAAATCTTGTGTTAGCCGCCCTTCATTTATCCTCTCAACGTGACCATGCCCTATAACTTGTAGGTACATTTGACGATCATACGACTGCGCCAGTGATCGTAGTTCGCGCGGCTGAACATTGGACCAAAGATATTTGAATTTTTTTGCCATCGATACGCGAAGAAGACTAACTTGACCGAACCATGTAATAATATCAAAATCAGGTGTTCGTTAAATCATGACAAGTCATCAGAGGCATTCGCAATCAATCTACAGTTTTCAAAGTAGTTACTGAATTGTGTTCTTCTTCAGAGAGCAGTGGTGGCACAGTACGACCGCGACTTACGAGTTTTACGTTGTAGCTTCGTACCCAGACAGGCGCTTCGCTTTGTTTAAATGAATTCATCCCCACTGCTCTTAAAACGGTGAAGCACAACATCGTGAGGAAACCGGCATGTCCAAGAACCAAAAATTCGAAGACATGTGACATCTACCTCTCAAACAGAAGAGGCCTGTGTCCCAGCAGTGGGAACTTTATAGGCTAATTATGATGATTCTTCTTCAGACCCTCTAACCCAATGTTCTTTCATACTGATAGAAAATTTCATTGTTCTCCAAAGCCTCACCTAATATACGTTCTTCAATAACACAGAAGTCAGACACTTCTACTATTATTTTAGTCCAGGATCCCTCCGTCCTGCCCCGCTCCTTACGGCTGTGTCGTGAAGATATCGCGGCGTGTTCGCGGCCGCTTTGACTTGCCGCCGCTTTGCTGAGCCGCCTCCGATTCTGTTATTGGGTGTAGGGCTGGCATGTTGCTGGTATGTTTATTGTGATTATGGATTTGTTTGCTGGTTCTAAAGGTAATAGTTTATTGACTGGATTTTGCTGAAAATCTGGTGGACATTACCACAATATACAGATTGGTAGGAGACGGCAATGAGCAACCTGTTTCCATAGATTCTTCAGTACCTACATGATTCCTTAAGTTCTGAGTTGACCTGCACGGTTACTGGCAAATGAGGGCACTTACTGGAGAGGCACTCAATATGTGGAGTTCTCTAAATCCGACCATGTGGTGTACACGTGATCTTACCATGATTATATCTGAACTTTAAAAGAGACTGCAACCTCTGAGTTTGTTTCGGCCTTCATTCTTAGAATAGTCAGATAGGAAACGCCGACCTCATTTAGCTTTTAAAATATGATTGACGTGTCCTTAAAATTGTTTGTCCAAACCTCATTATTTTCTCCTCTGTCTCCTTATTGGTTACTTTGTAAAGTACACATTACTTTATAACAATTTAAAAAAAATAAGATTAGAACTTGGAGCTTGTCTGTAAAGCATCATTAATTTCTTTATATTTATTTCAAATGCGAATTCATTGGAATCTTAACACAATCCCGTCGATCTAAAATTCCTCCTATATCTATGAAATCAACAAAATATTGAAAATTCCAACAACAATTGTAAAATAAGATGCTTATTTATTTTTATAGATATTTGCATAATTTAAAAACTACTGGTCTTAAAATAATAATATGTTCAAGTAAAAGAAAATAAAATGAAATATCAGTTCAGCTCTGGGCCACCCCTACCGCACGCGACGCCGACCATATTATTGACACTATAAATTCTAACGCACGCGTTTTTAAAACCAGCCTCCCACTCACACATACACACGACAAAATCAGGTGTGATCACACACACACACAATACACATACATAGGCATAAAGAATCGAATCAAAAGTATCGATATTGTACTCATTAGTGGCAACTGCGCAAAACTGATTTCAACTTCATTTGTTTTACAAAAAGTTTTGTTTGTTTTTCATTTGTTTTCTGAAGGTGGAAGTTCTAATAGTTTATTGGATAATGAGAAAACTTTTTTTAACTGTCTGTTGTACGTTATTAAAATCCCGCGCTTTTATGAAATGACTAAGTAGTAACCTACCCGATAATAATTGGGAATTTTTTTTTACAAATTAAAATAAATAAAACAGAAAATAGTAAAATGCTTCCTGCACTATTTTGTATGCAGAAGGTACCTATGTAGTAATAAGTACAGCTTTTAAATAATTTAACTCTACTAGTGTAAGACCTTATAAATTCGACACCTTTCGTCCGGATCCGTACCCATACATAGACAATTATTTATCGATAGACTATCGAAAACGAACGCACACATTGAAAGCCCTAAATGACGTCTGTAAAGTGACGTAATGACATCCGGATGTGATCAATGGTGATCAAATCGTGGATTTATTTGTAGATGTTTGATGAGTAATTGTAAAGCTACCTGTGAAAAACTCGATCCGGGAGAGGTATTATACGTAGTATAGTAATTAGATAAATGTGGGGCTGTTTAATAAATAATGTGACACTTAATATCGTGTTCATTGTGTCCTGT